>JAMPIV010018038.1:0-437096 GCA_024509875.1 Oreohelix idahoensis
GGATTTTCTCCCTTCGAACTTGTCTTTGGCGCGCGTCCGCGCGGCCCTATGTCTTTATTACACGATCTCATCACTGCCGATGATATTAGCGATGAAACTCAATCCTCATATGAGTATGTCATTGCTCTTAGACAAAAGATCATTGAGGCATGTAAGCTAGCAACTGCTTCATCAGAAATTGCTAAAGAGAAGGCAAGGCAGTTTGCTAACAAGAATAGATGTCTAAGACAACTTGTACCCGGGCCAGTGACAAAAAGCATTCGTCCTACTCCCCAGTAGGGAAAATAGACTTCTTATTGCATGGAAAGGTCCGTATGCAATAGTCTCTCGGATTTCCGATGTTGACTATGTGGTCGATATTGATGGAAAGCATAAAACTTTCCACATAAACATGCTTTCGGAATTTCACGAACGTCCGGACTATTTGCTGCCTATTTTCCAGGCAACGGATGATGCTCCTGCACCTCACGGTCATTATTCATCCTGTCTGTCATACCGGATGAGGAAGCTACCTTCTCTGATGTCAACCTTCCCCTTCCAGTGGTTCCATTACATTCCACGGAATCTTGGAAAAACGTTTCTGTTTCTCCTAATCTTTCTGGTGACGAACATCGACAAGTCTCGTCGATGTTACAAACATTTCAGGATGTTCTCACTGACATTCCTGGACACACAGATGTCATAGAACATGACATAATTCTTACCGACAATAATCCAATTAGGGTTAGGCCGTATCCTATTCCTATACACTTTCAGTCGCAACTGGAAAAGGAATTGGATGAAATGATTCAATTAAATATAATTGAACCATCGACTTCACCATATTCTTCTTCCATGGTTATGTCCGGAAGAAGGATAAGAACATACGAATTTGCGTTGATTATCGCAAATTGAATCAGGTCACAAAGTTCGACGCTGAACCGATGCCTTTGTTAGAAGATCTACTGATTAGACTTTCTAATTCTAGATTCTTCACTAAACTTGACTTGTCTAAAGGTTATTGGCAAGTGCCTTTAGCAGAGCATGCCAAACCTCTTACTGCTTTTTCTACACCTAGGGGTCTATTTCAATGGAATGTTATGCCTTTTGGTCTCATGAACGCCCCTGCCACTTTCGTTCGCATGATGCGTCGAATTCTGTCACATCGTTCGGATGTCACGCATACTTAGATGACATCTGTCTCTTCAGTGATACCTGGGAAGATCACTATTTAGGGTTATATGACTTACTGTCCACTCTACGTGAGAATAATTTGACAGCAAAACCTTCTAAAGCTTTTGTTGGTTTTGGTGAAATCTCTTTCCTGGGTCATCGTGTTGGTCATTGTCTCTTGAAGACAGAAGACCACAATACTTCCAAAATACTGAACATCTCTGTTCCTAAAACGAAGAAACAAGTTAGGAGTCTCTTAGGTTTAATTCAATTTTATGGGAGATTTATTCCAAATTTATCTTCGATCATGGCACCTCTATCAACATTGTTGAAGAAAGGTTCGCCTAATCTGGTCCGTTGGTCTGAAGAATGCCAATCTTCACTAGACCAAATCAAGAATATATTTTCTTCTCCTCCCATCTTAAGATTACCTACTCTTGATAGGACTTTTGTTCTTCGGAGTGATGCTTCATCCACTGGGATTGGAGCAGCACTGATGCAAGAATATGCAAATACTCTGCATCCTGTTATGTACATTTCTAGAAAACTAAATGCGGCAGAGAGGAACTACTCGGTTTTAGACCGTGAGTTGTTAGCGATGGTTTGGTCAATTCTAAAACTACAAAGATTCCTCCTGGGCGCACATTTCATTCTAGAGACTGATCAGAAAGCTCTTACAGCTATTCAGACTAAGAATTTGAAGAGTTCGAGATCCACTCGATATGCTATAGCTCTTCAACCTTTTCACTTCACGTACGAGCTATCCGTGGTGCGGATAATGTGATGGCTGACATTTTGTCTAAATGCCCACATGACTCCAACTAATACTTCTGTCCTATATTTCCATATATTACAGAGTCATAACACACCTATATTTCTACAATAGATTAGCACATCTGTACTTACTTTATATGTACACACTATCGTGCTTTGTTGTCATCTTCTTCTGTTCGTTTTTTAAGATGATAGAGGAGGACTGAGTAGTTAATATAAGGGCCGTTAGTTTACTAAACAGCCACAATTATTAATAATGTATTGTACCTTATGAAGCATATTAGTTATTAATTAGCATTATATTGCCTGTACTTTCTCAGAATGTCATTGTTGAGCTGAGGACTTACCTTACAGTATCAAGCATGACGAGTTCTAGATTGTGTACTTACCCTCGGAATACCAGAGCATATGTCCTGGATCGTCATGTAGTTTAACTTTACTATGTACTTATGTCATTACATGTCAAAGACTTTACTATTTAAATTTTCCTATCAGATTTGTACATCCATTTTTAAAGACAATATTAGAGTATGCTGTTTAATGATGATTATAGTAACTTGCATACGTATATTGTGTTTACATGCTAACGTGATGTGTGTTGGTGACACCTCCCCGATGTGAATATTTTTTGAGACATATTTATTTTTCTGTTGAGGTATATCCTCACCAGACACTCTATAATTAGCCTATTGTTTGGCAATTTAGTTAATTATCAGCGCATAATTCGTGCGTTTTGAGCCGCTTATCGCATGCTCTTTGATATTTAAAAAAAAAAATATGTTCCACATTTTTTTTTTATCGGGAGGAGGTGGTGATATGTTGCGTGATAAATTCTCGCAACATCGTTTTATTTCAATATCTATTTTATAACGCAAGGGCAACAACTGCTTGAAATTTATAGTCCCTTTTCTCGGTAAGCATTTGTCTTCTCGCGTTGGTATCGAATGCAGTTAAGTTTGAGCTGTGGTCATTTTGCGCTGGACTGCGCATGACTTGTCTTGCTTCTTGGTCGATCGGTTTCCGCCCACCACTAGTGGAGTGAGCGATTTGGAATGGCGAAAGAGATGCCTCGTTGAAGAGGGGATCTCCGCTATTTTTTGTTCTGTCAGGGATGTGTAGTCCTCTTATGGATATTTCGTTTATTCGGAATAATACCTCTAGTGTATTTGCACATGCCGGGAGGCGTGATATTTCTGTATTTCTTGAAAGCAAGGTAAATTGACATTTTCATTAACTCTATCGATTTTTGGTCGTGAACGATTTCTGGTTCATAGCCTGTCTTCGAAAGTCGTCGTCACGAGATGTTTTCCTAGCTCACATGTCGCTGTATTGTGCTGCATCGGTTGATGCAGGTACCAAGGACCATTACTTGCTACTTTGTTAAATGAACTAGGTTTGGAAAACCTTTATTATCTAGAGGATATTTTTGAGGACATTATTTATACTTCGGCAGACGTGTCTGTCTTGCTGAAGTCAAACTAAGGAGAGTGAACTGATCTCATACATCTGGTTATCTCCTGGCTGTTATAGAAAGGATGGAGTTTTTCACCTGACTACATTTACAGCACTATGAAATATAACATGCATCTGACTCATCATTGTAATGCTGTCTACCGTCTATTGCTGTATTGAATGTTGCTGTGATAATGACTGTTTGATGTGCCTACATATTCGCGTAACCATTTTGTCATTGTGGCGTCCACAATAAATAATGAAGAAAAACGTCAACGGCTGTTTCAAGAATCATTGACTTTATACGTCGTGAGTTTACTGACGTCCTATGTGGATTGCCCTGTTTATATTTTGTAATGAAACATTGTTTTGATTGCATCACCACACCAAAAACCAGACATGGCGGATTCCATCATCCATATGGCATCACGCATTCAGCTCGTTTGTTTTTAATTATATGTATTAATTCAATACGTATGCTCGCAGCTTCTCTTCAACCCTTTACGGAAAAAAAAAGTAAAGACACAAGGCTTTATTACCATTTTAGTCTGTGACAGCGGTTCCCATCTTTTTGTATGTCGCAGCCCCTTTAAACACCCATGATATACATATACGGCCACTGAAGAAGAACAGAATTAGAGTATTAGTTTTATTTAAGTATTTTGTGCATATATTACAGATCTGAGCATTTATTGCACAGCAAAAAGAGTGTGTACACTTATTAAAAGTCAGGTGATCTAAATTGTGAACATGGTGACAATTACCGGTACATTTATTTACTTATATAAAGTTCTTCAGCCGGGAGACCGCAGCTGAGGTTCAGAGATGTGTACTAAAGAGACATGAAGGCACGGGACATAAATCCAGCACCCTGGAAGGGTGAAGCTGCCGATCGCACCAAGTGGTGATTCTCCCTACGATGCCACCTCAGATTGGGCGAAAAGAAGCTCTCACAACAAGCAGAAGAGAATAAATCACGCTGAAAGGAACACCAGAAACAAAAACAGCTGAACTACTTCTTGTATGACTGAAGAGGACAACAACAACAACAACAACAACAACAACTACTACTGCTACTACTACTACTACTACTACTACTACTACTACTACTACTACTACTACTACTCAGTAAATAACATGGGACAGTCAATAGTTCAGTTTAATGGTCAATGTTGTTTCACAGCCACAGCCGCAAGCTACCAAATGACTGGAACCAAAGACGATATTTTAAATCGCAGGTCTGCTCCACATTAAGTCTCGTCTTGTATTTATTCTTCTATGGACGAAAGCTGAAAATGTAGGCTCAAACGGGTATGTAGGGGCAAAAGGTATCAAGTATTTTATTGCTGTTCTAGAAACATCAAGATACAAAGCTGAGCATGTAGTCAAAAGTCAACCAAAGTCGTTGAAGAAAAATTGATCTTCAAAGATCTTTTTCTTCCTCGTTCGTCCTGAAAAGGACGGTGGTTGCGTTGTGTCTGTTTACGCCTAAGCTGTGATATCTGCACCTTTCGGTCGACACATCCGACTTCTGCACAGCATTTTTTGGGACCGGGATTGCCTTCCCACTGCGATCCCTACTCGCTCAGCCAGACTGCAGTGATGCAATCTGTTTCCAGGACCACCACGTGGAGGTGGAGTAGGGTCTTGACCAGCTCTGGTTCGCTGATCCTGATGCAAGCAGTCAAGCTATGAGTCGCTGACTGCATTCTCTATTGCTGCATCTTTGGGTCCCATCTTCAAAGATGAATCATAAGATAAAACAAGAAGCTAATCTTCATTAGGCTGCAGCTGATCTTCTGTCTCCAGAAATGGAGTTTTCATCCATTAATTTTTTATTGGAAGACATCAAATAGCCCTTTAAATAAACCCCCAAATGACGTCATATGCTCATTCGTACATTCAACAGTATTACTGGCAATTTTGTTGTTACACGGAAGTGACTCCAGTAGAGAACGTTTCATATTTATTATTGTCAGAGTGGTGAGTTTAAATCTTTAATTTCTTAATTTTTGACTTAATCTGGCACAGAAATTACAGTAACACTGGAATCTTGACTTTCATTTTCGTTATGAAAGCTGCCAAATAGTGACTTGCATTTTATTGATGCTTTTCGGTTGAATTTATTTGTAATAATTTTGCAAAATTGTACTTCAGTACAAGGAGGACACCCTCGAGCATTATGACGGACTCCGGACAACAGGTTGAGAAACACCGGTCCGTGACAAAGCTAAAGATGTGGGGCTGAAAGGGTTAAGGTACTCTATATTGAGAGAGGCCAAAAACCCTAGTCATGTTTTGATAACGATTGCATGCTAATCGACAGAGAAGGCGGATGTGACTTGTTTGTTTCTTACGGGCTGGGCCACATTCAAATTTCGTGTTAGGCATCGCTACAAACAAGTCCAGGGTCAATATTAGCAATCATTACTTTTAAATGTAGAGATTTTATCAACTGAATTTCGTAATTACTTGTTACTACTTGAAAAAAAAAAAAAAAAGATTAGTGAGGCTACATTAACCTTTGCTGGGACCACCGGGTGGTAGTATCCTGTTATATTTTAGTTTATATTACCAAGCTTTTAGTGTAAATATTTCTGAAAGTTTCACGTGGACACAAGTTAGGTCGAGTTTTTAGAGAACGTTGTGTGACATCACTTGTTCAAACCTATCCGAGTTCGTGCAAGTTTAGATAAAGTAAGAAACTAGTCGATCTCGTGTGACAACCAAGTAAGTACCGTGTTACGTCGTTAAGTAATCAACTTGAAATAAATGTAGCCTATTGACAACATCATCATCATTTTCATTTTTCGCTCCTTATTGAGCATGGGGCCACTCTACTGCAGCTGGTTACCATGCAAAAAAATAAAATAATAATAAAATATGCACCAAGCATTCATGCGCTGTTGCAGAGGTGGTTTCAGTGGTACTCTTTTTACCATGATGATGTTGCCAGCATATTCCACAACTGAATATTAGTGGCCTTGTATGACATGCCTGAGGGAACATTCTGTCTTTGTCTGCCGGGAACTACATTTGACATTTTTTCAGATATTCAGAATGACCCTGAAAATATGTTAAATTGACTATGTAATGAGCCAGAAGATATGAAAAATAAATTTGATATGAAGATGTAGTAACAACGGTTTAGGATTTCTGAAAAGCGGAAACTTGTATTTTTCCACCAGTATTTGAAAATCAGACGTATGGTGTAGTGGAAGCTTGTTGATATGTTACAGGTCCCGGACAATGAACAAAAAAATTAACATTATTATTTAAATACAATCGAGCAAGTGAGGAAGACATTGAGAGAAATCATCATCAGCTGCCATCTCCCCAACGAACGTTGGCTGTAATGTATCTCCAGCGTCTTCTGTCTGTTGTCATGATGGTGCACTCTGATAGACACTTTCCTGTCCATCTTTTGATGTTATTTTCCCAATTACAGCGCTGTCTTCCCCTTGCACGTTTGCCTTCAACTCTGCCATCCTCTGCAATGTGTTATGTCTTTTTACATGATCAACATATGTTAGCTGTCTAATTTTGATCTTCTTCATTAAATCTCTTTTCATTCCTATGTTGTCAATGACCTCTATTTGTTTTCTTCTTTTTCCATAAGATGTGCCTCTTTCTTCTATATATCCACATCTCGAGAACCTCAATTATTTCTTCCACTTGTTTGTTCATTGTCCATGTTTCTACACCATACAGTAAAGAAGACTATTTTTAACATTTGATGATTCTCAGATTTGAATCTGTCAGTTAATTGTTTACATGTATTTGCCTCATGTTGTTGAATGTAGCATTGGCCATTCCTGTTCAGAGAAATGCTGACGATAAAACTTGTAAATGGAAAGTCATCATGACATATGATGGAGTCGGAGTGGCTAAGGGGTATAGCGTTCACCTCCAATTCTAGGGGTACCGGGTTCGATTCCCAGTAGAGGGAATGTCATTTATGGACATTTTTTTTTCTTCTTCTTCTTCTTCCTCGTTCGCCCTGAAAAGGACGTTGGTTGCGTTGTGTCTGTTTACAGCAGAGCTGCGATATCTGCGCCTTTCGGCCGGCACATCCGACTTCAGCACGGCATTTTTTGGGACCGGGTTTGCCTTCCTTCTTCGATCCCTATTCTCTCAGCCAGACTGCAGTGATGCAGCCTGTTTCCAGGACCACCACGTGGAGGTAGAGTAGGGTCTTGGTCAGCTCTGGTTGCTGCGTCTTTGGGTCCCATTTTTTTTAGAACCAGTGGTCCTAATGATGTCATACTTCCCCCCTGGTCTCCTGGGTAGTGAGATCGGATGTCTAACCTTCTCGGATACGGGCGAAAAAATAGAAGGTCCCGTGTGCAAGTTGTGCACGTTAAAAATCTCACGGCAGTTGGAAATCGTAAAGAGTAGGCCACAAGGCTGCTGTACTTGGCAAAATTTAAAAATTAGAAACCTACCGACTACAAAAACATTTAAAGAATGTGTGATTCCTATTTACACACATTGGGATTATCGCAGGTGCACTGTGCTGAGATCCTCCTTGTGTGATCTAAGGGAGGAGATCGGAGCACTGATAGAATTGTCCGTGTGCAATGAAGATAGTCCTTCAAACCAAACCAAACCAAACCAAACCAAACATATGATGAAGGTACAGAAAAGATGGTGCCCCCTTCTCCCTCTCCCAATTCCTTAGACCATTTTTTTACCTCGACCCCCAAATACAATTTTTTTCCTTTTTAATCAAGTCAACGGTAGAGCTTGTACACGATTGGTTTGGTTTGGACCACTGGTTCTGAAAAAGAACTTCCATAAATTATATTCCCTCTAGTGGGACTCGAACCTGGTACCTCTAGAATTCGAGGCGGACACCAAACTTCTTGGCCACTCCGACCTCCGCTTGTACATGATAATAATAAGGAGATGGAAAACAGACACGATGTTAGGGAAAATATCATAGAAAAATGTAAATAAATGAATATATTGTCAGTGAAACCATGTTTTAAAAACTCAAGCTTACACTATGATTTACGCTAGGACATTATCATCAGCATTTTCTCTATTGCTCCCCACGGAGAATGCAACAACCACTACAGCTGGTCCCCTTGGATAAATCCAGCACCAAAATTTATTCCTGTCTTCTTGCAATGGTGTTTTCTGTAATTACAATGAGGTTACCACCCACATGCACAACCTCATATTAGTCGCCTTGTACGACATGCTTTAGGTAGCAGTATTCTTTAACTGTCTCCTCAGAGACCACTGGGACTTAGTTGCAGTTAAATTTCAACCCTGAGGAGGGAAACTGGGTTTAAATTAAAATAAAGCAGAAACACATTTGGAAGTTAATCCTGAAATTAAAGTACGGTATTCAATTGTATATATATATTTTTTTTTTTAAAGTACCGGCCACATCACAACATGAAGAAGAACATAATAACATTATTAGCTGTTTACAGTACTATTGACTGATTTCAAAAAGTGAAGTATATTTTGGGCGTTGTAAAATGATATCAGTGTCATGTAAAAAAAAAATAGCCAATCGACAGTAACAAATGAAGGGGAATAAAAGCAATTTTTATCAACTTCTTAGTTGTTGTTGTTTTTTTTCACATAATTATTTTTTAATTAACAGTACAGTAATAACCACGCTTTCCACAAAGTGTAGTATCTCGTAAATTGACTGTCATTTTTAACAGTTTTTTTTTTTTTTTGCGCGAGAATTTTTGGCGACAGGAGAATTTTTGGCGACTGTCGCGAACATCCATTTAATATCTTCATTGCGGCATAGTCAGGGCCATATTTACGAATGAGCTAAGTTGGGTCTTGATCAAAACGTCACTTTTATTGGGTGGCAGATATCAAGACAAACTACCTTCATCAGATACAAACGTCATAAAAGCAAACACCAGCATTAGCCATCTGGAAGAAACAGAAAATAAAAAACAAGAAATAGATAATGATGTAAAATAATGAACCCTGTGTGCGCAAATTGTAACCATCATGGAGTTGGTTAGTAAATACCATCACTAACCAAGATCTGCTTACTCGTAGCAAGCAAGAGGACATGCACACCATCATAGCTGGCAGACGCTGGAGCTGGGTTGGTCATGTCCTCAGAAGAGACCCCGATGCCATCACAAGAACAGCTATGCTTTGGACCCCTGAAGGAAAACGAAAGAGAGGCCGACCAAAAACAACCTGGCGGAGGACTGTGGAGGCTGAGATGCAAAGAATGAACCAGAGTTGGGGCACTGTACGAAGGATGGCCACCGACCGAGCAAAGTGGAATAAATTTGTTGTTGCCCTACAAGACGCCACTAGGCGTGATGGCCACTGACTGCTTTGACGGTCGGCGGCTAAGGATCAAAGAAGAAGAAGATGGAGTTGCAACGGGTATTCCATGCAGGAGGGGAAAAAACCTCATATTTCATGTACATGGGTTAAAATCAATATACTGTAATTACATCATATCATAATAGTCCATTGATTGCCTCCGTTCCAAGTCCGCTTGGAACAAATCCAGCGCATGTTAGCGATACTGTGACATCTTTGAGCGCAGGTAGTTTTACTGGTCATTTACGATCTCTGCTATTTTCCTCATTTGGGGTGTCAGAGCTGTTAGTCCGCACGAACCTATATCATGTGCTTATTCATCTGGTTTGTAAAGGTAAAGGATCCCGTTACACGCCCATTGAGGCATATTAGGAATGTGGTATTAGGCCAATATTATCTTGACCATACGGCACACTAAGGGTGATGCGGTTAGCATAACGTCGGCCGCCTTTAACTTTCCCAGAGTTGCTCTGGAACCCAATTCATGAGGCTGGGTCGACTCCAAGCAGTTTAACTGGGGATCGAACCATGGACCACTGAGCTCGGAAGCCAGTGATTATCTGGTTTTAGTTTTGGTATAATCACTGCAGTTTTGTTTGCATTATCCTGCAGGCTATTAATGATCGCCTGCTGGATAATGACACTGCAATGGATGAATCAACAAGGCTGAGGCTGTTGGAGTTTGGCATCAAACGTGGGACTAGCAGAAATGGACGTGAGAGAGGATGCATCCGTCTTATGTACAACCAGCGTTCATACTCTTCGAGATTTGCTGAGGGAGACTGAGCACCTATGGGTTTGCCCGAAGTGTAATGAGGTTGATTCTGATTAACATTATCTGCAGTTTTTCATGCCTTAACTTGTAAACCCACATAGTGTTGAATAGAAAAGTAGTCGTTTCTATGGTATCTTAAGCGTCTTTAAACAAAAAATATCTTATGTTATGCCTTGTCCTGAGGCTGAGTTTAACTTCTCATTTGTTTTCTGTTAGTTTTTCCTACTTCCTCATTTAAAATTGTTGAGTTTAAATATGACATCTCCGAAAGCAAATACACAACATAAGAAGAATGATCAATTAAATCATCTTTTTTAAAATATATCTTAGGTTACCCGGTATATCTTGTCCTGAGGCTGAGTAACTTCTCCTGTGTTTTCTGTTGTTGTTGTTTTTTTTTTCCACATCCTCGTTTAAAATTTTGCAGTTTTGATATGACATTCCAAAACAAAGACACACCATCAATCAAAACTGGAATAATTTAGTTGGGGGGGGGGGGGGGGGGGGGGGGCAATCGGCGTGCCACATGATTTTGGAGCGGTAAAAACGTTTTATACACACGCTCACTCTCTCTCTCTCTCTCTCTCTCTCTCTCTCTCTCTCTCTCTGACACATATGCGAAAGATAGAGAGAGAGTAGTGAAGAAATGACGGAAAAGAATTATGATGTGCAATTTCTGTCTCAGAATGGCACAATTTCTTCTGTATTCAGTCTCTTCCTTTCCATTGCATTTTACCTTCCACCGAGCAAGTAAATCCGTCAACACACACAGACATTTTGAAACTGTAATGAACAAAAACACACTTATAAACGGCGAAGACAACTTTGTAAAATTGTACTTAAAACTCTAGTTTGTTTATATTTGTTTACATCATGAAATACCAACGGGCTGATCACCCGTTTGCCAGTCACTTCGATTACGGAAACAACAGCAAATGGATTGATTTGCCGTTGCCCTAAAGACGCCAATAGGCGTGATGGGAAACAATGGCAAAGAAAACATATCTGCTGTTGCCCTAAGACGCCACTAGGCGTAATGGCCACTGACTGCTTTGACGGTCGGTGGCTAAGGACGGAAGAAGAAGAAGAAGACATCATGAAATATATAACATGTTTATAACATGTATATAACAGTCACAGTAAATTAAACATGTACGTCTGTGAGGGTCGGGTGTATTTATTACTTCATACATTTATATTTTTCGCATTAAAAAATGTTTGTGTGAAATGAACGCAAATGCAAAACTTTTATGTTATGTCTCCCTTTCAAGCAATTCATGTGCGCCAAGTTGTACCATGCACCCTAGTTAACAACCTCTGCCATATACTATGCTTACTTTGTGCAAGACCTCAGCAGATGGCGTCATAAACGATTTAACTTTATTTGTGGCAGTTTTATGGCAGCTGCTAACAATATTATTTATTATTTTGTTCTTCATAGTCGGGCACGCCTAGTTGTATCATACATGATTTGTAGCGTAATCATAGATACTAGTAGTGCTTGTACCGAAGTGTGGCACGTGTATGAAAGAAACTTGTATGAAATGGCTTTATAACATAGACTTACTCACCATCACAGTGGTGGGCAACTAGGGGTAAATTACACAGGCGGAAGTAATTCAAAGTTTTTGGGGGTAAAGATCAATAGTAACAAGTGTCAGTTTAGCCATTTCACTAGACATGATTATAATTAAATTGTGTAGTTTTACCTATAATTGTCTTGCATATAAATTAAACATCATAGTTTTTCGTTACTGTTTTCCCTATCAATGTGAAAAGTAGTTCCTGTAGGACGGGGTAACGGTAATGCACCAAGCTTGTGAGACGGGTAAAGGTCAAACCTAGTTACCGACCACTGCATTAGTATTTCTTTGTTTCAATATTTGAAGAAAAAAAAAAACATGCAAGTAAATGTTATTTGGATTTTCTTGCGATATTCGCACAATCAGCCAGATCTAGCGTCCCGAGTGTCAGCACTGGGGTTTTCCTGATAGCTGAATGGGTTGGGCCTGATATGGCAGCTTGTTTTTTAAACCTAATAAATTCTTGTACTGCAAACCCTTTCGGTTCCGTATCCGGTTTCTATATATAATGATCGTGTTTGCGTTTACCGGATAAAGAGTTACTAGCCCCATACCCTTATCTTATCCGGGTTGTGATCGAACACAGCGAGTTAAATAATTTATGGTTACAATAAACGGCTTATCCAATATGCAGGACTGTGAAAACGCTGATGTAACGCCGAGCTGTGTGTGTGCGTGCGAGCTCATGTGCCTGTGTGAGAGAGAATGATGTGTTTATCTTTGTTGCTTTAAACTGTTTGCGAAATGTAAAGGAAAGGTAGTTCCATAAGATAGGAAACTCTTTACAGAGCGATACAACAGGAAGCAATCTGATCATCAGAAGAAATCCCCCCGTCCGACAAGTGTTTCGGCCCTATATACTCCTTTACACTCTAAGGGGGGCGGGCCCACTTGGGTCATGACTCCCAAGCGTCTCAGCTTCCTGTTGTCTTGTATCGAAAATGAACCCATTTCACTTTAAAGCAACTTTAAAAAATCGCATCTTTGCCGCGAAAGGCCAGCTGTCTAAACACTCAGATAGTTTGTAGTCGAGATAAAAATGATAAATTTTACGAGTAAACCAAATTTGATGGCTTGTCAGTCACTTGACATCTTCGCGCATTGGCTCGTTTTGAAAACAGGATTAGGTAATATGTATTACTGTAAAACTTAGCTGTGTTGGAGGGAAAAGACAAAAGTGTGTGTATATTAGTTTTGCAAGCACACACGAATACATGTATATACAAGGTGTTTCAAAGTTAAGTAAACATACTTCGAATGCATATAACTCACACATAACTTAACATAAAATGCTGCTACTTTTTAAGAATAGGGCGAAATAATGCTAGATACAAATGAATAATGCCATTAGATTATTACTCCTTAAGATTTTGTTGATAGGAAACTCTGTACAGAGCGATACAACAGGAGGCAATCTGATCATCAGAAGCAGTCCCCCGTCGAACAAGTGTGTCGGCCCTGTATACTCCTTTACACTCTAAGGGGGGCGGGCCCACTTGGGTCATGACTCCCAAGTGTCTCAGCCTCCTGTTGTCTTGTATCGAAAATGAACCCATTTCACTTCGGTAGCAACTTTAAAATCCACAACTCCGCCAGCCGTGGAGGCAATTGTGAAAGTAACAAAGAGAAGACAAATTATTCCGTTCGTTCCGCCGCATACCACGACTAGGGACAGACACTGACACACCTGCGCGAAGCCGACGAGGCTAGCCACTGCGCGCTAGCAACTGTAATTCTGTGCCCAACACCTCTTATAATAAACGCCGCGTGTTGCCCGTCAGTCACAGCCCTTTCACCAGTACACCGAAAAACGCAATGTATTGTGGACTTAGACAAATTCCTGATGTTTTCTGTACCGCAGAGTTTACTGTCCCGAGTTCCATAGCCCATTGCGGTTGTTCCACAGCCAGCTTGATGCCTTTTCAGCAGTTTCACTAAGCCTCTTCAGAAGTAGAACACTAGACAACAGAAAAACAACAGACGTGAGTGGCATCGGACCAGACTTTGAAAATCGCTGGCATAAGCGATCACGTGCTTTCTGTGTGCATAAAGTCTTTGCATTTTAAACAATTTGACTTTGATCCCGAACTTAACGTTTGTGCAAGGGAGGCTATCAATGAACGGAAAAGTATCTGTAAACAGTGAAGGATCGTAGGGTCGTCGAGTTCGTAAAATGTTTCTGTCTGCATCAACGAAACAAAGCTTAACAAAGTTAACTGACAGATTGTGCAAATGTTACTGTTAATATATATATAGCCTCATCTTTTGTAACTTATTTCTAGTTTTTTGGGGGGGAATAAGGACCCGCTCTTATTCAACTCTATATAGGGTTTATATATTTGTTGTGTTTCAACAATTCTTTGTCAGTGGAAATAAGAAAGAGAGTTCTTCGATGTTATATAGAAAATTACCAATCCTGACATATGGAAGTGAGTCATGAACTAGGCAATTAGTAAACAAGTATAACAATTACTAGAGGCCACAAAGATGTGGCTTTACGACAGAATGCTAAAAATGCCATGGACGGCTAAAAAGAGTATTGAGGATGCCTAGAACGAGGCCAATGCACAAAGAAAGCTGATACCTCAAGCATTTCTCTTTCTTTTTAGCATGTTATTAGAAGGAGGAAGCTGGAATATAACTTGATAACAGGAAAGATTGAAGGAACAAGAGACAGAGTCTGACAAAGAGAGAAAATACTGGACAGTCGGACATAATGGCATGGAAAGAAATCAAAAACTGATTTGATAAATAGGACTGGAGATAGGAAGTTGTGGAGAGACATCACCTACGCCACCTGGCATGGTACTTTAAGAAGTATTTTAAATCTTTAAAAGTGGATGGTCAGAAATCATTATTAAATAATTATTTATATCTACCACAATAATCGTTGACCAGTAAGTCCAACAACGAAAAAACAACAACTCCGTATTGACATAGGAATCATGTGTGGCCATCCACTTGTAATCTATGTAGTAGAATGTATGGGAAATCTATTTTCTACTTTTTGGATGCTATCTAGGCGAGACTAGGTTATCATTTTCCTCTTACGTACTGGCCACAATAGGTTGAGGTACCATCTATATCACAAGTACATGATTGATCCAACAGATCTCTGCTCCTATGTATCTCTATTGTCGATGGCTGCTGACCCTGCATGAAGACTATCTGCACAGCTGCTAACTCTGTCAGCGGTATACGCCACTAAGTCACACTCTGCACTGCTATGTAATAGACTTTTTCTAACTCTAAGGCTCAGAGGCTACCCTCTAAGAATAATATGAGACTCTGCAGGTCCCTGATCTATTTTTCACCATCTCTCTCTCCACTTCTCCTGCCTTGCTGCTCTCGTTTCATTTCAGCAACCGGGAAATTATATCCCTTTCTTCCTGGTTCTGACTCGTACTTCTGATGACTAGGCCCTTGCCGTAGACTGTAGAGGCTTCTCTATTTGGCGAAAAGAAAGCTGATTTTCCCTTGCTATGTTACCCCTCATTTGGTTTTAGGCCTTCGGTATTATTGTGACCGAGGCTAAAAAAAAAGACACACCAACCCGCTTGCTTGGGTTCGATGGGTGTGTATGAGCTTAGAGCTCCGGGTCTTAAGAAACCCCTTTCACTGAAGACTGTCGCTGTCTCGACCTGCTCTTCCTCGCTCCCTCTCTGGGGCCACAATACTCAGAGCCGATACCCCACCACGGTACAAGCTCTTACGCCTCTGGCGTTGCCTCGACTTTTCTCTTGAGAAGACTGGCTACCTTTGCCAGCTGTCAGGAACAAGATTTATTGGCAACCCCCGCTCTTCGGGCCGTGACCACTGCAAATATTGCGTTCGTTCAGCGTTAGAAGCCGACAATATGCTTGGATACACGGCCCGGACTTTCTGCAGACTAAGAGGCCCTAAACTGAAAACCGCGTACTTTATTTTAGATTTAACCACGCTGACCCCCGACCTACTTGAAGCTAGGCGTCTCACTACAACCAATAGAATTAAAGATAATCTGAAATTTCCATGCGCTCATCTCTAAATTTAGAACCAGTGTATTCTTGCTTCCTTTAAATGCGCGCGTATTTCCGGCTACGTAACGTTACCTAATGTCGTCCGCTAGCGTGAGCAGAACCGAATGTGATTCGCTCCAACTTACGTTGGACGTTACCTGGGTAGGGGTCATCTCCCCTTCCCCACGAAAAATGACCGCGATAAATTTAACAACGCAAAAAATGGAATTTCAAGATCGCGATATTTAGAAACGGGAAGACTGGTGCCATTCAGTACTAACTTACATTAAACCCTAAAGAAAAAAAACCCGCAATTACTTTACCTACAGAACAAATCTAAACACCCCTATTATTCAGAGAGAAAAAGAATCCTTCCCAATCTTTAATAGAGGGAAGACAAAAATGGCAAACTCAATAGTTACGAAGAGAAAACGAAATGGGGCCTATTGAAGACTAAATCACAGTAACTCCATCACACACATCCTTTCATGCTAATTTTAAAAAAGAAAGAAAGAAAGAAATATCAGCAAAGAATGGTTACGTAATATTTATTTCCCAACCTCGCATCCTGAAGCCAATGTTAAAGTAGACCGAAAGCACATAACCAAATTAAACAAAGGACAGGAAATACGTATTTAAATGACAAGGGAAATTGTTCAAATAATTTTACATCAGAGGCAACATTGAAAACAGATGTAAAAAAAGCCATCGGAAAAACCATTACTGAGCAAATGTTACAATAGTTTTTCGCATATATACGTTTAGTCACGATTGCTGTTTACAAAAAAAAAAAAAAAATAAACAAATGCAAAAATAACGAATTGGTTACCCTGTTAACATTAGTGGAAGCCAGTTATGAACTCGGCGGAGTGATACTACAGCTGATCCATGTTCATTGCAAGTTGTTGGGAAACAGCATAGCTGCCATACTTGATAAAAACGAGACCGGGAGGGAGGGGAAAGCAAACAGTTAACTGAGTACAGAGCACTATTCTAAAGCAGTGCTTCTTAACCAGGGGTGCATGCATCCCCTGGGAGTGTGAGACTCACCTTCCGGGGGTGCGAGCCATGCCAGGTATTTTAGAACGCGAATCATCATAAACATTATATAATACACAAAACTCAAATGTATTTGTACAAAATAGAACATTGACAACGGGAATTAGATACCGAACCGTAGTCACATTCTGTGAATAACATTTTCTCAAAATAAACTTTTATCTCTTTTAAGAATTACTGGCATGTTTGCGAGCTAGAAGATAAAGGGATGCGAGATTTCTTAAGATGCTGTAAAGGGGTTCGAGGCTTATTAAGATGCTGTAAAAGGGTGTGAGGCTTCTTAAGATCTGGTAATGGGGTGTGAGGCTTCTTAAGATTGTGTAAAAGAGGCGTGAGGCGTCTTAAGATGCTGTAAAGGGGTGCGGGACCTCTAAAAGGCTAAGAAACACTGTTATAAAGCAATACCGTCATTCAAAAGCGTCAAAGGCAGTGCTGTGGCGTCGGAGTCGTGGATCGGTCGTCTTTTAGTGGAGTCGGAGTCGGTAAAAAATATCCGGACTCCGATTCCGAATTTTATGCCAGATGACTAGGAAAAAACGACAGCCGATAGGATAGTCTGGCGCTCTCTCTTCCAAACCTCTACATCTCACGGTAGAAGGGGAACGACTAAGTAAGTAAGACTAGTAAAAAAAACTGTAGTCCGAGTCGAACTTCTATAATTTCAGAAGTCGGAGTCGGACAATTTATTTGGCAGACTCCACAACCATGGCCAAAGGAAGCCTCAAAGAAATTACTGTATTCCAAGTTAGAAAATGAAGCATTACATAGGAAAGATATTGTGATAATTTTAAAAAAAAATATACAAGCAACACAATTATACAAAAGCGTGAGCACAGATCAGATAATTCAAAGACAGAGACAGATGGAGTTAGGGAGAGAAGTAATAGACAGTTCCGAGGTTCAAATCCAGTCCGTCCAGATGACGCCAACCCCCTTCTGCTTTTCCCTTATGAGCTCCTTATGGAGCAAGGAGCAATTACTGCAGCTCGTCCCTTTGCAGGAAGCTTGCAACAACGCATGAAGGTGCTATTGTAGTGGTGGTTTCTGTAGCTATTGGTTTTACACGATGAGCTTGTCTACCATCATGCACAATTAACTATCTCGCTATCACTCAGTGTTTGTGTAGTTGTGTGTATGTATATACGTGT
Organism: Oreohelix idahoensis; assembly: GCA_024509875.1. Taxonomy (NCBI): domain Eukaryota; kingdom Metazoa; phylum Mollusca; class Gastropoda; order Stylommatophora; family Oreohelicidae; genus Oreohelix; species Oreohelix idahoensis. The sequence continues at coordinate 18,263 of JAMPIV010018038.1, forward strand.
GTTTGATCTGACAGACGCTCTGATAAGAAAATATAGGAAAGATAAACCCTACAGTACATCAATTACTGCATATTGCGATCACTTAAAACGACGTAATTGATACAGTACTCGATTGATAATAATAACACCCGATAAAACAAAAGTGCGCAAGTTCAGCATTATTGCAGCGCGGAAATGATATCCAAAGAGTTGAAAAGAGAAATAAAACATTTAAATTAGCATCCTGCTGTCGAACATTAGCAAGCTAATGTTGTCATTTACATTCCATGCCATTATACTTTTTACAACAGTACGGTACTTACTCTGGAAACCACAGGGTAAGAGAGAGAGATGAAGACTAAAGAACACACGGAGAAGAGAACTGAAACCAAACATGAAGGGGATGAAGAAGACATGGAAATACCTTGAGCTGATGGCACGTGACAGGAAGACTTGGCATAATTTAGTTGACGGCCTATGCTCCTGTGGAGTTGAACGGTGAATACGAATTATAATCCTTTTCACAACTACTTCCGGTACAATTCGTGATTGTATTTTAAATTAAACTATTCGTTTTCAGAATTGTAAATTATAAACCGCACTGTTGTATTATGTTGACTCCATTCTGATAGATTATTAACGATTATTAACGCATTAAAAATGGCAAGGTTTGCTTTACAGACGACACCGCGTGCATAATTTGACAAGGATCATCTCTCTTCCTTAGAAAGGTACACGTTTTCCCACAGCGTAAACTGCCGTAGGGTAACGAAGTGTAAGAGACTTGAATATACTTAGTCCTAGTGTCACGAAGTGGATTTAAGTTGATAGAGTTTGCCTGAATGAAAGCAAGACCCCTAGTATGAGAACGTCTGAGAAGATAGAATTCAGATGAAAAATGACCTGCCTGTGGACAGATGAGACTATTGACTCAAGGGATAGAACCAGGAGTTGACTCTCCCCTTGCCGCTTCGTGACTTCAGAAAAAGTTATAATCTCACTCCCTCTAGCTACCTTTAAACACAAGGAGATAAGGTGTATAAAACGACCACAGACACCACTATACAGACCACATGTAGGTATAGTATAGAATAGAAGCTGATCCAGTAAATAATATATGTATATATTTATTTACATACAAGAAAAACATAAAATGGCATCATACGTCATCAAGTCAGTCGATAGCGTGCACTGTTGCACGGCCTGAAAACAACGTACCAATTAGATTAGATAGACACTAGAAAAAAAAAACCCAAATCACATTCACTCTTTCTGTCACCCTGCTGAGGAACAATAAAATGATTAGTGATTAAATAACTCTACTATTGTGGGGGCTGTCCACTTTAGCCTCCACTCTCTAATACAAATAAGATTCTACTGTCTCAGTCCGGTTGGATCTTCCTCAACGAAAACATCTACACAGCTTCCATCTTGGTAGGCGATATGCGCCGCTAACTAACACCACTGGCGATGCTAAAATAATAGACTTGGAGTAACCCAAAGGCTCAGTGTCTATCCTTCGAGTGGACACTGAACAGACCCTACTGGTCCTGTCTATTTTCTCCCTCCTTCTCTCTCTCTCTATCTCTCTCTCTCTCTTGGTCTCAGTGTCTCTCTAACACTCGACGACTGATGATGCGGCGTCTCCGTTACGCTCTTCTCTCGTTACTTTCAGGACCGAGGTATGGTAACCCTGTCACCTGTTCCTGAATTTGGTGATGACGATGCTGTTCAGGTATCACACCTGAGGTGCTTGATAAACTGTAGGAACTACTCTGCTGCTGACTGGCTTCTATACGTTCCCCTTTCAACCCGCTCTGGCTCTAGAGGAAAACCACAGCCGTGATTTCTGGCTGTTTAAGATTACACCAATCTCCCGGGCCACTTGCCGTTGCTGGAGACTATAATAGCGATAAGCTATGGCTGTACGATAAATAAACCTCGTTCCCGCTAAAGCATGGGCACTTTACTGCAAGAGACCGTAGGTTATTTTCGTTGTGTTTCTGACGATAACTCGAGTCCTCTGACCCCTTAAGATATGTCTTGTTGCCGTGGGTAATTTTGCACATGGGCAAATTTACGCTCCCCCACTATTCTGCCGTCACCCGCTGAAATTAAAAGGAAATGCGTCTAATGTACACCACTCTAACATAACGCATCTCTAACCTAACTCCTCTTACTCAATACTCCACTCGTCATGTACAACAATACAAAAAAAATAATATTACCCACGTGGCACTTAATCTCCCTCCTTCTCTCTCTCTCTCTCGTTCTGCATAACAATACATAAAATATTTCTACCCACGTGGCACTTAAATCTCCCTCCTCCTCTCTCTCTCTCAACTAAAATCCGCCAGCTAAATAAACAAAACCTGTCTGACGAGCCACTTGGCCGTCACACATGGCTACCCACTTGTCAACATTTTCAACTCGGGAACTTCTTTTGTCCGAAATTCCGGGGTCTCCCTTTTTAACATTACCCATTGAAATTTCCCGGCTTGCTCCAAAATTAAATTAAATCTCGCTATAGGAATAGTTTCCTCCCCTAAGCAGTATAATTCACTTACAACGTAAATCTGAACCCTCCGACAATATTTCTCACATTTAAGGCTCAGTAAAATTAACGAACACACCAGGGATTTCCCCATAAGATTACATTAGTGAATACACAGAAATAAATGGTGGTTTTACATAACATTCTACAAATATGGGCACACGTGTTTCTCACAACTTCACACACTCCTATCTACTGCCAAAATCCCAGAAGGAATTATACACACTTTTTACATTTACATCGTTCTACAAAGAAAGTAATGGATGGCGCTGGCGTTTAAAACTTTAAGTTAATGTCGCCGACGAACTTTTACTTACGGGCGAAGATTTCTCAAAACCCCACTAATAAGTAAAACGATTAATAAAACTCTACATACCAATTCATCGCTGTTTTTCCCACAGTGGAGACGATAAATTACGTAGTCTGACGGCAGGCAATATTTCTTCAAGAGATTTGCCCACAGTTCTAACTGGCTATTTATACACCCAGGGAACCACTCCTACGCATCATCGCGAAACCCGCGTGGCCTAAAATTGCGTCACGTTACCTGACGGCCGCGTGCTTCCGGACTCGTCATACCGCGTGCCGGAAATAGCGATTATTTCGTAAACAACGAAATCTCCGTGATCGTGAAAAAATCTATAAGAGAAAAAACTGGCCGAGTGAAAAATAAACCTACCATCGTAAAACGACCCCATTTAATTTATCTCCTCAAAAATACCAAACACGATATATATTCAAATGAGAAGAAATAAAATGGAGAAAATTCAAAATAGAACCACAGAATCGGGCCGGTTAAAAGACAGAATTACAGTGCAGCATCACACCTAGCTTTATTAAAAAATAGGGGGGGGGTGGTGCCAAGTTCCCTTCTTCGCAGTCTTTTGCTTTCCTTAGCTCAAGAGCAGAGTGGGGTACCCATTTACAGCTGGGTGGACTGGAATGTGACGCTTCATGGTTTCAAATGCGGTACCTTTGCCCCGAAAAGTAAACACATATACACACACACAAGTATTAGGAGTATAAACTATGTCTAACGAAGCAGGAAAAAAAAAAAAAAAAAACTATCCAATTAATACGAAACAGCACAAACAAACTTGCTAAGCAAAGCGTCAGAGTTCAAGAACGAGTCACTATGTTGCGTGATCATTTCCACGGTACATATTAAATGGCGACGGTAAAGAAAAAATAGGCTACAGCCAACAACAAAAAAAATCAACTCATCACATTTGTCTTTTTGTTCTGTGTACACGTCTGATCAGAACTTTATAACGTAGCATTTCAGGCGATTACAATGGTCAAACACGTCTGATCGGAACTTTATAACGTAGCATTTCAGGCGATTACATCAGTCAAACACGTCTGATCGGAACATTATAACATAGCATTTCAGGCGATTACAATAGTCAAACACGTCTGATCGGAACTTTATAACGTAGCATTTCAGGCGATTACAATAGTCAAACACGTCTGATCGGAACTTTATAACGTAGCATTTCAGGCGATTACAATAGTCAACACACACACAAGACACGCATACATAAAAGAGAACGAATGAGAGATCTAGTTATTCAGACGCATTCATTCAGTGATCATTCTCTTTCTACGCTCTTTAAGAATTATATGACCTGCAATCATTCTCTTTCTACGCTCTTTAAGAATTATATGACCCGCAATCATTCTCTTTCTACGCTCTTAAGAATTATATGACCGCAATCATTCTCTTTCTACGCTCTTTTTTTTTTTTAACCAGCGGCACTTGGGCTTTCAGCCCTTCGGCCCAATGACATGTCATTGCGAGGCTGGGGAACCTGAGGACTTTCCTTCCAACCCGGTCAGGAGCTTCGCTCCTTCCCATCCACAGAGGGTTTATCACAGGAGCCGTTCAGGTTATTCAGTCAAATTTCCGGCCTTAAACATTTCTTCAAACGCTGACGCTCGGGTTTGAACCATGAACACCTGGTCGCCAGTACAACGCCGAAGCCATTACACCAGCGCGGCTCCCTTCTACGCTCTTTAAAAGTATATAACCACAACCAGGCCATACGAGGAAGAGGGGGGTGGGAGCTGGATCATTTAGCCCGGGCTTCACTCCAAGGGGAAAGGAGGGCGAGGGGGGTTCACCTGAGCCAAGAATGCATACTGAACACACTTTTGTATTACCCCTCTTCCCAAAATATTGAGGGGGCCTTCCATTCTGAAATAGCCTGGGTCTCACCTGAGCTATCGGAAAGGAGGATTGGGGAGAGAAGGGAGGGGGGGGGCTGACAACTACAGTTTGTCCCACCCTCCTTTCAAGAAAGGTTCGCCACATAGCTTCATGGGTTCTTGCCGTGTTCAGTCAGACTACCATCACTTTTTTGTGTACGCGATGTTTATTAAGTAAAGTCCATAATTTGTACATCAGTTAATAATTGAAAGATCCGAGTGCAAATTCACATTATGCTTAGTACATCCCAGGTATCAGCGTATATGTTGTTATTGTATGGAGTCTAGAAGAAATCCATATCAGCCGTGTCTGTATGTATGTGTTCCGTGTAGTTTTTTGCGTGCAAAAAAACTCTCTTATGTTGCGCGTTATTGAAAAGGGATGTAAGTGTATACAATCTTTTGTTCCGCTAACTTTAACCTGACTTCTTGTTTTGAAACGTCTTATGATGTTTGTTCACTCAAGAAATAAAGGTGCATTGCAGCGTTACGATTCAGCGACTCACGTATCGTCTGCTGTGACGTTTGAACCAGTGTTAAGTATTTCAGTTGGTGTAACTGGTTTGAACTTGAGTAACTGAATCTGAAATGTGTTCACATAAGTACATTTTCATGTAGGAGGTCGAAAACACCGAAGAGTAAAGCGGACTTGTAGTCTGCAGTGATAAACGGTAAGTATTAGTGATTTCTTACCATGTAGATGAATTCTTCGAAACAGATTATATCAAATTTTGTGCAGGCAAGAAGTCCTTTAAAGTAAGTAAATAATGTTTCAAGATTACATTTTGTCTGCTTTTGTTGTTGTTGTTGTTGTTTTGTTTTTTTTTAAATATTCTTGATATTTTTCTCGACATTAGCTTACCGTTTACTTCTGTTCATTTTGTTACGTGCATTCATACCTTTCTGTCAATCTGACGTGTGTCCGACTTCGCCCAAATGTCTAACGATCCGCGGCCAAATAAGTCACCTACATCAATACTACCTTAAATAAGATTACAGAAACGCAGTATTAAGGGGTAAGGGCTAGTGTTTTGTTTAGGAATCCAGACTCTAAACCTAATCCGAAACCATAACTAAGTGGGCAGCTTAATTGGCCGCCGGATCGATATACGTTTGGGCGAAAGTGGACACATATACCACTGCTCTTCATTTCAACCAGCACGAGGGATAGGACCGTATAAGGGAAAGACTAAAACTAATGCAATAAGAAGTGAAGAGAAGACACTGACATTGAATAGAGCACATGTTTGTAAAATCAGGTGACAGCATTAGTAGACGGTGCCTGTTTTGGAATACTCAGGGTAAGAACAACAGAAGTGAAAGAGATAAAGCAGCCATGGAAAGATCTTGAACGGATGGCACAGAAAAGGAAGGCTTGGCATGTTTGCTGAATGACGGTTCTTTTAGTTACAAACATTTTTGGAAGGATCATTATGTACCTGATCAGTAACACAATATTAATACATGACTGTGTAAGCAGAATGGAGAAAAGTATAAACGTGAATGAGAAAGATGACAGACTGTATAATATTGGTTGATGGATGAGATCAAGAGTGAACTCGATCAATGTCCTCTTGTCGCAGATTCTGTTGTGTTTTTACGCGTTGACATCAGACGTCATCCAGTCTTCTCCCTACTTCTCCTTCCCCCTCTCCCCAAAAATAGTAACAGTAAGTAACCGTAATTTATGTCTATGGTCTAAACAGAACAATGAAGAAGAAATTACGAGTGCTGTGACACAGTGCATATTTTACCTTGCCTTTTTTGTTTGGATCCAGCAAAGTCACATTCGTATTGATTTTGTTGATGCTCGTTTTCAGTGTATAGTTTTGTGTGACACGAGTCCTCGCGGTTGCTTTGAAGTGTTTCAAATGTGAAGAATTAAAAAAAAAAAATGAATGTCCTTGAAGTGTGTTAAAGTTTATTCAACTGGTTTATCCGGTTTGCGGTTCCTACAGATATTTCATTTGGCTATTGAAATTTAATGTGGTTTTTAATGGCTAGATATTTTCTCCTCTCCTCACAGTGGCTACTAGAAACGGTAGCTTGTCAAAACTGAATGTAAAATGGTAATGTGTTCTCGTGGAATATCTTACTCGGATTTGCCACAATGATATCAGCTATCTTCCTGTGAGATTTGTAACCTTTTTCCCCTCTTAAATACACTTATACTAATTGTTATATTTTGTTGTTTTCCTACTTTCGACCCCGAGGAAGACATTCTGGTCATAACGTTGGCGGTTTCTTTTTTCCTTTGTTCTAGTAAGACTTAAAAAGGTAAAGGAAGTCCCAACGCAGATACTGCCCTAGGGAAGTGAAGTGTTAAAGACTTCACTATTCTAGGTTAAGTTTTATGAGGTGCTGTGACCAGTTACCTTCCTCGCTGCCTTTGCGTTCCCTAACTCAAGAGTTAGGCACTCATTTGCGTCTGGGTAGACTAAAGCGTGATGCTGCCATGTTTCAGTCGTGGAGCCTGGTAACTTTTGTCGCGACAGGCAAGCGCTCTAACCACTTAGCCAGTCGGACTTAAAACTTACAATAACTTTTTCCGTGAACCTTACCGTCTATCACAATTTTAACTGTGATAGGAAATGTATTGAAGTAAACAAACATCAAGTCAAATATAAAAATAAGAATCTTCAGCTCAGACGCCAAGGTAGTTCTTGTGTACGGCTGTGAAACATGTAGGGGAACAAAATAAAAGACAACCATAAAGTTACACTTTTATAAATACTGTAGGTGCTGCACAGATTAATAACCTTGAAATTGTACAAGATCACTAATGAAGAATTGATGGAAATAACCATACAGAAGTAAAACAATGAACTGGCAGGTCAGATTGGTCCAGGGTCGGCAGAAACTTTAAATGTGGTCCCTTGTACAAGTCAAATAAATGTGTACGGTTTTTAAATGGTACTGTTTATTATTATTATTATATGTTTACTTTCCATATATGATTCCTGCCCATTCCGGCCGCTGAAGTTTCCATCCTCACTTCCACCCGTCATTTTTGCCGTGTCTACATGCTGGTTATTGAATGCATGCAAAGCAGAAAGAGTTTTGGGAAATTCCTATACGTTAAACGCCGAATTAAGCATATAATGATCATCCGCATAGAAAGAGACAGTATTTATGTGATTTTAAAATGGAAATCACACAGGTCTGCTAAAATATTTTTAACTGTTACGCACCAGCTGCAGAAGTTTCATTTTGAAACTGAGATGAATGTAAGTTACGAACATGCATAACGATGTTAATATTTGACCATTGTCTTCACGAATACGATTCAATTGTGCTTTTTATCGCCTTTCCATGAAACCAGGAAATATAAGCCTTAATTGGTAACACTGTTGGTACTTCATCTCTTCGTGTTTTCCGTGTCTGGTACACACACACAAAATGTCAGTGGCAACAGGAAAATTCTCAAGTAACTTCAGAGCAGAGGCAGAGGCCTTGAAAACTGCAGCAGAGGTTATAATTGCAGAGGAAAGCACCGAGAGACAAGATGTTTTCTTCACAGACGCACTGTCAGTAGTTGCAACGCCAGAGGAACCAGAATAATGCAGACCTGGATGACCTAAGAGTAGTGCTCCACAAATTATGTCAACGATTGAAAAGGGTTGAAATACAGTGGATCCCATCTCATTGAAGCGTCCCCGGCAATGAAGAGGCCGGCAGATTGGCAAAAGAAGTTGGAAAGCTACATCAACCTGATACATGCATAACTTTAGAAGAGGCAAAGAGTTTTATCAGCAGCAGATGCAGAGCATCAAGGACACACACAAAAAGATGCAGATTACCAGCTCAGCATAAGGACCCGCACGAGCCATAACAGATTGAGATATCATCTATTCAACAAGTTAAAGATAGAAACTACCGATGAGTGTAACTGTGGCACCGATAAAATGACTTCTGAACATTTGTTTCAAAGATGCCAAGCTTATGAGGAACAGAGAAAGCACATATATCTGTCACCAGTACCATTATTGGAAAAACTCTATAAAGATACAAGTAGTGTCAAACTTACTACTGCTTTCTTTCAAAACAGTCAATTAGACGTCTGAGAGGGTACGAAGAAGAAATAATATTGAAATATAAACTGTATGTACGCAAACTGTCAGTTATCTAATATATTTTAAACAATCTAAGCTATTTTTTTTTAATTAGAGGAGCATGTAGGAGAAGCCGGTGATTAAAGTGTTGGGTTTAGTTAGTTGATTGTTATTGTTGATCAGAATCTACATCACTGCCCTCTGGGCTAACCTAAAGGTGCTCAGTCTCCCAGAGCAAATGTCGGAAGGGTATGAATGTTACGAAGGGTATGAATGTCGTAATTGTTCCTGTTTCGCGCTGGTTGTATACACGCCGGATGCATCCTCTCATAGTCCATTTCTGCTAATCTTGCATTTGATGCCGAAATTCAGCAATCTTAACCTTGACGATTCATCGATTGCAGCGTCATTCTCTAATAGACCATCATTAATTGTTCTCAGTATATCTCCCTTATCCATATTCCGTGCACCCACTATGGATGCTCTTGATGCTAGTCTGTCAGCTCTCTCATTGCCCCATACCCGTGTAGACTAGGACAATATGATTAGAGGCTTCCATGGGTGTTTTCCATTCATGCCGTAGCCATTCGTTTTGGACCTTCCGAAGCATGGACTGGCATCCTGGTCTGACACAATAACTGACCTTGTAAATTAAGTTTCAGACAGTCACCTTAGGGCTGCAGTACCTGCCTCTATCTCCATTCTCGTACTGGAGGTTGTCGACATGTCAGCCCCGCTATGTTCAGCGATGATCCAGCCCTTTACTCTAGCCGAGAAGTCCCATCCTGATTTTCACAACAGAATACAGACCCATCAGTGTACATAGTCACATCATCATCATCCCCGGCATGATTATTTATCATTTGATTAATTTCCAAATTAGTTGAAGAAGAGAAATTGTAAAACTTTTCTGAAAATCGGTACGGGATCATTTCTTTATTTCTCAACTCCAGTGTCACAGGCAAGACGTACTTAACGGTACGGAACATGCATGTAAAAAATAAAACAATGGGACGGAACACTGTACAGTGCCTCCTGCCTGACGGTGCCGGACACTGTACATTGATGCGTACCTAGGTTACCGCTCACTGTACAGGGAAGCTTACCTGCTAGGTACTGAGCACTTAACTTGTGCAGGAATGACTTAACATTTTAAAGGTAAAAAAGATATAGGATCGCCGTACACAAATATAATTTAATGCTTTATTGTATGCATTGAGAAATGGATGTGCCAGTAAAACCAAGGCAATAATACAATTTAAATGCGTTTTTTTCTACTTGGTGAGGACTTTGCTAGGTATAAATAAAGAGTATTAATAAAGTAAAACTGGATAGATGACATTCCTTCGAAAAATAGATCTAACCAAGTTGAATAATTTGAATATTTCGTCCAGCGCTCCTTTTTTAAAAATCTAAAAACATATCACATCAATCCCCAATCAACCAGTCCATCGATAAAGCACACTATTTCCCCAATGAGCATAGGCATTCGCGCTTAAAATGACAAAATCAGCGCCGAAAAATTTTAATTTCGATTGACAATGTAAGCCGCCATTTTGGTTTGTTTCTATCGATCAGCCAGTCTTTTATTTCATCTTTTTTCACCCAGTCCAACAATCTGGGGGCACGAGGGCTTCTTTGGACAAAGTATTTATAAAGGGGGCCCCAATACTACTTTTCTGGGCGATGTAGAGCAAAATTTTGAATGTTTGTTCGCTGTTGACGTGGCGGGGAAATTACTCATCCAGATGTAGCCAAGTTGAATAATATGAATTTTTCGTCCGACGCGCCGTTTCTTGATCAATAAACCCTTCCCGTCAATCAGCAATCAGTCAGTCCATCGAACAATGACGCTATTCCCCCAAGGAGCTCACGTGACTTCGCTTAAAATGACCCAAAAGTCGGAATTTCCATCGATGTCCTACATTGTTTACATGTAGGAAGCACACACAAAAACATCTTCACGTTTTTATCGCCCCAGTCTTGTGCACTATAAAGGAAGGAACGATGGAAACATTTGCCTAATCGATTATAGTAACTAGAACACAGCACGGTATACTTATTTATTTTTTAGGCAAGAATTACTGTACAGTGCTTTGTGCATAAGTTAAGTGCCAGTAACCTAGTCAGGAATCACTTGTCAAGTGTTCCCTACCTGACGGCGGCATGCACTGTACAGTGCGTGGTACCGGTTAAGTACTTCATGCCTCCTACACCGGTTTGAAATATGTGAAGTCTGTAGTGTAAATTGATTATGCATTTGAGTCGTTTATTTTTTATAGTTACTAATCATTACTTATCTCCCCGAGGAGTATAGGCCTTCATCAAATTCAAGCCACGCCTTGCTGTCTTGCACCGTGCGGTTAGGGTCTTTCCATGTCGTTAGTTCCCTTTCCCCCTCTGTGTGTGTTTTTGTTGTCTTCTTCATCTTTTACCCGGGAACGTAATGCTGTCCACAGGTTTTCTCAATGTGTGTGTTGTGTAGTAATTACTCATCTTACAAGCACTTCTGTCAGATATGGTTGACGCAGATGTCGCTACAAAACCCAGGGAGTGCTGACTCAGTCTAGCAGTAAATAACATGCATTTCAGTTCTCAAGTACTTTTCTGTTAGTAATTTATAACATCATCTTCCCTACCCCCACCTTATTCCATTAGAAAGATAACATGTAAGGGAGTATAAGACACTGGTATTTAACCACTTGCTATTGTGTGTTGGCGCAAGCAATCTTGCAACTTGTACGTTCTGGTTTACAACTTGCTTATGTATACTGGTGAACAATAACTTACCACCTGTGTGCTAATGTGCAAGAAAGTGATATGTGTATATGCTGTAATGCACGTAATTACGTTTCCTGTGTGAAGCCTAACATTAGAAACACCCAGCTTCAAATGGATACTTGACTCTGCTCATGAGCTAGGGACGGCAGAGACAGCGAGGAAGGGAACTGGTCACGTCAGTACATTAAGCTGGACCTAGTATAGTGAAGTCTCTTAACACTTAACTCCCCAATAGCAGTATCTACATTGTGAGTACTTTTAACTTTTTTTTTTTTTAACCTTTCTTTCCAATGTAAGCATTTTATTGCATTGTCATAACGCACGTAACAATGTACCTTTATATGGCGCACCTGTTATCAGAATTTGCAGATTGTATCAGACCGCACCTTCCAGGATCTAGTATACGAGTAGTCGGAATGTTAGTGTTAGAGATTGAAAACCTTATATGGACATGCGCCTGAATATTTCCGACTAGGTTGAATAGGATGCACCTCGCCAAAACGAGACAAAATTTTGTTTTAAAGCACTTATCTGTAGAGCTTTTCAGTTATGACTAGTTTTTCTTATTAGTTGCCTCGTATAGTTTCCGGGGTGATTGCCAAGGTTTAGTGTAGGTGAGGCAACCGGACGAACTTAAAACTCTAAACAGGAGACAAACATGACAAGGAGAAGGAAGACCTCATGACACGGGGCACGAGGATTTGGCATGAATCTGTTGAAGGCATTTCCTCCTTGTGGAGCTGAAGGGTAGAGATGATGAGAACCACTGCTGCAGGAATAATAGACATAAATCTTATGTAAGCACAATAAACCTTACTCCGGATGGCACGTGTGCAGCTCCGCCTACTGTTACCTCATAAAAGATTACATTCCGGATATACAGTATCATAATAGATTACATTCCGGATATACAGTATCATAAAAGGCACGTACAGTATGCATCATGAGTTACTCGGAAATGGAAAAACAAAATTAAAAAAGCGTCGCCCACTATGTCTATAAAATTAAAAAGAGCTCAGGTAATTTTTTTTTAAAATATTTTACTACATCACCTGGAGTGTCCGATTGGTTAAGTTGCTAGAGCACTTTCCTCTCGCGGTACAAGTTACCTGGCTCCGGGATCGAAAACCAGGTATTATTGCGCTTCAGTCTACCCAGCTGTAAATGGGTACCTGGCCCTGCTCTTGGGTTAGAAAAGGCAAAGCAGTGAGGAAGGGAATAGTTCACCCCACCTCATAAAAAAAGCTGGACCTAAAGTGGTCAAATCTCTAACATTTCACTTCCCTGCGGAAGTGTGTGTTATGGTACTGTATTTACCTTTACCTTTTACATCCTGGTTCTTGTTAATGACGTAATGTTTGGTCAAAAGGGAGTGCTCAAGAGCCAGATAAGATGGAGCCAGGTAGCGCGCTCATACACCGTCTTGATACTGGGGCGCAAAACAACTGAAGGACAATAAATTCGACTTGGAAAACAATTCACTGCTCTGAAGTGACGCCATAAAATCATTTGTCGTGTCAGAAGACACAATTTATGTTGTGGCATTACCATAAATTAGTCATGGGGGTGTTGGTCGTAATCAAATAACCCAGGTCATCTTTGCGGTAACAGATTGTCTTACAAGAAACAAGTCATCAGTGATGTCATCACTTTGCTTCTCTGAACACTAGTTAAGCCTAAATAGGGAAACTTTGTGGGGACTCGGCTGGAGGACATTTCATTTTCTGAAGGGGACTCCTTATTTATTTGTGTGTAAATAAATGCCTCTAAAACTAAAGCTATGAACTTTTCTAACGAGACCTTTGATATCATCTTGAACGGGGAAAAACTACAGAAAGTTGAAAGTTTCAATTATTTAGGCAGTAAAATGACTCAGGATGGTGACACAACAAGAGAAATCCATACTAGAATTGCTTTGGCAGCTAGCGCCTTCAATAGATTATCTAACATTTGGAAATTACGATCATTGAATATACATACCAAGCTTCGTCTGTTTAATTCAAATGTTATCTCAGTGTTAACATACGGCTGTGAGAGTTGGAAAATAACAGAATCATTGGAGAACAAGCTGAATACATTCGAGAACAAATGTCTTAGAAAACTCATGAACATCAGTTGGAAAGAATTCAAGACTAATCGACAAATAAGAGAAGACTCTAGGCAGAAATATGTCTCTGACTATATAAGGAAAAGACGATGGTCATATATCGGTCATGTCCTACGAATGCAAAACAACAGAATACCACTACAGGCGCTCACTTGGGTTCCTGAGGGCAAGCGGAAAAAAGGAAGACCAAAAGAAACACTCAGAAGAACAATAATAAGAGAAGGAAGAACGTTGGGCCTAAATAATGTGCAAGAGCTAAGAGGAGTGGCGTCACAACGAACAACCTGGAGAGCACTGGTTTCTGCCTTATGCGCCGTGTTTGGCGCTTAAAGAATTTATTATTTATTATTATTATACAGTGTTGGGATCCTTTTGCGTTTATAAATTGTTTACTTCTTTTGCTACACGTACCACTTATATATATATATTTTTTAAATAGTTTACCCTCGTTTTTGAGAGGTGCGCGCGGTCATCTGAGACGCAAGGGTCCGTCGGTTATATTAGGGAGTATCCTCAGATATACAGTACAAGCTTTTTTCTGTTGCTGCCTAATTGCGTGAAATCTTTCCTACGTGTTCTGACGATAATCTACCGATCATCTCAAATATGTTCAAATATGTATCACTTTATTCTCTTTAAGCTATCAGACCAAAAGGTCTTTTATATTTGGACAGACTAGGTTGAATGGGACGCGCCTCACCAAAACGAGGCAAAACTTAATTTTTTTTTTTTAAAGAAAAAAGATCGCAGTTTTTGGATTCACAGTTGATCTCGTGACAATTTACAAGAATAAACATGACTAAATTAACTGCATGCACCGTATAGTTCCCGGGGGTCTCAGTAACAGATATGAAAATAAGATTTAGAAAGTGCTAGTGATGATGATGAAGTTGACAGCACTGTTCAGTAACATATATGAAAATAAGATTTATAAAGTGCTAATGATGATGATGATGAAGTTGACAGCACGTGTTCAGTAACAGATAAGAAAATAAGATTTAGAAAGTGCTAATGATGATGATGAATTTGACAGCACTGTTCAGTAACAGATGTGAAAATAAGATTTAGAAAGTGCTGGTGATCACCAGCAATGTAAACAGTCTCCTGAGACTGACAAAATAGGCGACCTTCATTTCTTCGAGAATGTCACGTTAACAGTATCACTTTCGCAAGAACCAATCAACAGTTTGCTTGGGTTTCATGCTACCTTAGTCTGCTAAATCTTTTTTTTTTTTAAATTCGTGTTCGGTTTAAACGCGCTAAATATGGAGGGAGTATGTTCATTAGCGCGAACTTCGGCATTTATAATATATTTAATGTTGCTATCATCTCCCTGTCCGTCTGCAGCTTAACTATGACTTGGTTTCACAACGAGGTACAGCACTTGTGACATTAATACATCATTATTTCACGGCCCACAAAAGCCAGATCCAAACCTCAGAAATGAGGTATCTGAGGAAAGTGGTTGAAGTAACAAGAAGAGACATGGTCCGCAACCAGACGATCCGTCAAGGCCTAAAATCCCATCCGCTGCAGACCCAAATAGAACAGTCCCAACTAAGATGGTTTGGCCATGTCTGCAGAATGGGAGAAGATCGGCTACCACGACAAGCATGGGAAACAAAGAGCCAGGGATCCAGACCTCCAGGACGACCCAGAGTCCGCTGGGAGGACAACATTAGACAATCTTTGAAGGACCGAGGACTAGAATGGAACCAGGCCAGGAAGAAGACAGCTGATAGAATGGTCTGGCGCTCTCTCTTCCAAACCTCTACACCTCACGGTAGAAGGGGAACGACTAAGTAAGTAAGTAAGTATTTCACGGCCCCGCTGCCCCTTTATAATACCTCGTTTCTGGCCGTCTCGCGTTATCATTTATTATACTGCCTAGTAGAACCTGCCTTTAATTCTCTCTCTCACTCCCCTACGGCAGTACATGCTATGGAACTACTTTGACCTATTTAGCGCATCTTCTTTGAATTATGATTGCTTCTCACTTCTTTCAAAAGTTTTCCATTGAGAGTAGACCGTCGCTGCGGGTATTTTCCTTTTCACGTTGGCTATTATTAGGCCAGCTTGGTGAGGCACTAGCTGTCCACGAAGTTGACCATTTTTTCTCAAACGCGCGAAGTCTTTCACCTCTAGTGAGGACATTTCTATATACTAAACAAAACTTTAATGAAAGACACTGTTTGGTTCATGCGTGAGTGTGGGAGCTTTTTCTTTTGTCCTCGTAAGACGAATCACCTTTTTTCGATTTTTTCATACCCATCCATTGAGCTGTAATTAATAATTTTTTTTAAACTGGTCGTAGTCCTTATAAAACGCCTTTTCATCAATTTCATTAATGTATTTTTAAGTTTCATCACTTTGGTTTAATAGTTTAACAACGTTGATGTAGCAGCATTGTCAACTTGTTTTAACAGCTGTTTAGTTACGGTACGGTATTTAAAAAAAGGGTTGTCTGTATTTTATGTAAACAGGTTCGTCTGTTTCAATGAGTATGCAACTAAATGGCCTTCATTCGTTCAGACTGTTACTGCAACCACAGTCGTTCCCGATGTAACAACCCTCACTATGTGTATGATTCAGTCTAGCCAGATATACCGTTGTCTGGAAACTACAAGGAAAAAGAGAGTAGACAGATGTAGGTGCGTTTTAGAAATAGACATAACTTCTGTTATGCGCCAAATTACATTGACTAAAACATCGTCACTGAAACGTAATGTCATTTTATTCCATTACCTGCGTGGCACGGTGACATGCTAGAAGATCTGCTGGCCTTGCAGGGCGTATAGGGGTTTTAAACATTGTTCTTTATCATTTCTCTTTCCTTTTACCCCCCCCCCCCCCCCCACACACACACACACACACTGAGCTCAGACGTAACGACAAACATTGATCTGCATTCAGTACATATGACCAGTGGGAAACAACTTTGTATTAGAAAGGGGGCGGGAAGAGCGAGAGAGATAAAGAGATGGAAATGTATCGTACAGAGGAAAATATTACAAATAAAAATGTGCATTCAGTACATATGACCAGTGGGGAAACAACTTTGTATTAGAAAGGGGGCGGGAAGAGCGAGAGAGATAAAGAGATGGAAATGTATCGTACAGAGGAAAATATTACAAATAAAAATGTGCATACAAACGTATTTTTCTTCTCTTCTCAATCTAAATCTCGCTACTGCGAACACTTGAGTAGAGCCGCCCCTGGTATATCGTGTCACGTAGCATTGTATCACGTGAATACAAGCTTATGTTTTGAAACTGATTTTAAAAATAAGAGCAGATGACTAAAGAAAAAACACCCCCTTACTAAAGGTAGGTGAATCACCATTTCTTGCCGCCACTTCTACGGGTCAAATAAACAGTTTAATTGTTATAATCCGTGATCAACAAGAGCGTGTTTGGGATTGGATACGGTTTTATTTTTAAATTAGATTAGTCAGTTAATATTTGTGTCCATGAATATGTGATGGTAACTTTAAACTTTGGGAAATGTGAGGATAAGTTTGGGAAATAATATATGTGTTATAACTATGATTTCAACTGTGGAATGAGCGTGATCTGGTTCTCGGAAAAATTGAACTTTTGGTAAAGCTTTGTAGATACAGATGTAGTTTACTTTTTCTCATGGCTTTTGAACGACATGTTTATTCCGTGTGGCTTGGTCACAGCTCGCGTCTTGTTATATAATTTAGTTTGATAATTCAGCAGACCTACATATAACGTACTCAGAGTCTTGAATAAGATTTGAATGTTAGATTTCTGCTTCTTACGACGAAAGCCCGGACAATTTTCAAAACTTCAGTATCAAGATTTCTTCAGTACGGTACCATACTCAATTAGTGCATGTTTAAGTTCCTTGACCTTTCTTACTGTCGTCTTCCTGATGCTATATAGGAAGGATTCATTAATGTTTTCATATAGCCTATACGGCTGTCTGTATATGTACGTTCGCGTGTATATATATGGGTGTTTGTAGTGTGCATATATATTTGTGTATGTATGTAAGCATTTGTGTAGGCCTATATTTGTATTTGTGTGTATGTATGCATACGTAGACATGTACATATGTTTGTACATGTGTATATAGGCTCTACATGAGTGTGTTTACATGTGTATGCTTGTAAATTTGCATGTGTGTATTTATGTGTGTATGTATGTATATTTATATATATGTGTATGTACATATATATGTAGTCCTCGTCCTTCAAAGATGTAATGTGTATTCCCAGCGGTATCTGGATCCCCAAACCATCTTAGTTGGGACTGTTCTACTTGGGTCTGCAGGGGATGGGATTTTAGGCCTTGACGTATCGTCTGGTTGCGTACCATGTCTCTTCTTGTTACTTCAACCACCTTCCTCAGATACCTCATTTCTGAGATTTGGATCTGGCTTTTGTGGGTTGTAGTCATTGTCCATGACTCGCATCCATATGTCAAGACTGGGATATAGAGGGGGCAGTATACAGCCATCTTCGTTTTCTTACCAACCTCTCTCTTGCTGAGGAATCCTCGATTTATGGCCTGAAAAAGTCTCCCAGCTGCTGCTCTTCGAGTGGCCAATTCTTCTTTGATGCCTCCCTTCCGGTCTATAACAGTTCCGAGGTATTTAAAGTGGTCGACCTGCTCCAGGACCTGTTCTCCCAGCTTAATCTGATGTCTTCTTTCTTGTATTTAAGTATTATGTACATATTTAGACATGTACATGTGTATGAAGTTGTGTACATATGTATGCATTTACATATTAAGAACACATGCATTTGTTTGTGCATTTATGTGCTTATGCATTTGTAAATATATGTATGTACATTTGCATGGATATATATGTACATATATATGTATCACATATATATGTATCTATTTACATGTTTGTATTTAATTTTTTGCATACATATATATGGATATATGTATGATGTATCATCACCATTTCCTTTTTTTAATCCTTATGTAGCATGTGACCACCACTACAACTAATCCCCTTGCAGGAAGCCTCCATCTAAACATTTATGTACTTTTGAACCAGTGGTTTCTGTAGATATTTATTTTATATGATGAAGTTGCCATCCCCCATGCACAGTCTTATGTTAGTTGCCTTTGACATGCTTGAGGGAGCAATAGTTTTTTTTTTTTTATTTGATGTATAAAGCATATATATATGTAAAATTCAGCAATTTTATTTATTCTTACTGTAAATCTGCAAGTTTTTGTAACCACAGAAGTATCACTATAATTTAGCAAACATTAAGAAGTTTATGATCCTACCACCAGTAATACATTCTTTTATTCATATAGGTCTAATGTCAAATTTTCATCTAAAAAAATTTTTTTTTTTTGTTCATTCCAGGTCCTAACTGTAGCAGCCTGTTACTGTTAAGTTAATATTTATAAGCGTGTCAGTGTTCGAGCATCATCATGTCCAACTTTGGATACAAACATCTCCATGAAGAGCATGGGACTCCTGTTTCTTCTGACAGACCCTGGACTGCAAACTTTCCAGAAACATCATTGACAGATGCAGCTTTCATGCCACAGGTGGCATATGACTCAAATCAGATGGGCAGTGATGCCAGAAATTCAGTTCAGAAATCCAAGTCCATGCATAGTAAAAATATGGGCAAAAATTCAAAATTAGAAGTCGGCAAATATAAAGCTATGCGACCTACAGCTGTCAAAGAATTGACCGAGCATGATGTGGAGCAAGAAGGGGCTGTTGACCAAGATACAGGCTCCAGAATTGGTGTCAGGTTATCTGAGAAGAAGCGAATGTCGATCTCAAAAATTCACATCATCATATGTGGTTTACTTATTGCCAGTGTGGTCATTGTAGCATTTGCTGTGATATATGTGTTCATCATCCTGCCATCTTACGATGGGAAAGTTATCTATCCAGACGGCAAAACTCACTCATCTTTTGAGGCTAAGGTAAAGAGTTTTATATTGACTATTCTGAATGTAAGCATTAACTTTTTTTTTTTGCCCCATCAGTTATAAATCATCAATACAGTGATCTGTTATTCAAAGTTATTACATTTTTATACGAGTATTTCCAGGAAGCAGTTTCCTTTAAATATTTTGTAGCTAATAAAGCTGTTAATAAATTTGTACACAGCTCCATTCAACCAACAAAGCAAGATGGTGTCAGCAGCGTATGAATTTAATATGTTCTCTAAAAGGTGATTCCCACTATAAATAAAGATATCATGATCACCCTTCAGCTCCCACAGGAGCATAAGCCTTCAACAAACTTATACCAAGTCTTCGTCAGCTCAAGGGCTATGACTTCTTCATGTCTGTCTCCTGTTCTCTTCTCCATGTGGTTCTTTTGTCTCCCTGTACTTTACCTTGGGGATTCCAGAACAAGGACTGTCTTGCAATGATGTCAGCTGGTGTCCTCATCGAGTGTCCTATCCATCACCACAGTGGTAGCCATAGCATAGTATTAAATGGGAAAATATGACTTTTTTTTTTTTACTATCTTTTGATAGTACCATATACAGTACATTTTAGTTTTATTAGTCAGTGGTTCCTTCTGTTCTTTTTTTTTCTCATAATTGAAGGATATTTACATACTAAGAGCTTGGATACAATTTCTGTAGAACAAATACAAGTAAAAATAAATGATGCTTGATGACATGATGCATGCGTTTTATTGTAAAAATTCCTCCTGGAAACTTGAAATACAATGTCATAGTACAAGTAATGTTTCAGTGCCAGTTACCCTCCCTCTGGCAGTAGTTTTTAGCTTAATGTATTCATCATCATCATTTCCCTATTTGCTCTCTAAGGAGCATGGAGCCACCACTGCAGCTTGTAGGAAGCTTACAAGAAACATTCACATTCACTTTCAGTGGTGGTTTATGTCACAATTTATCTTATATGATGAGGTTGCCAGCCTCATGCATATCTTATATTAGTTGCCTAGTAACACATTCCTCATGGAGCAGTAGTCTTATTATTATTTTTGTCTCATAAGAAATCCCTGTGGACTTACTTGGGGCAACTTAATATATTGGAACTAGCTTTCTCTTCACCATTTGGAGTATAGATCCTTCATCCAATTCTTTTCCTTGTCCTTCAGATTTGCATATCTCATAATCATCTCCATAATATTTTTTGATCTTCCTCTATGACTCCTGCCCTGGGGTTTCCTGAACTAGCTCAGCCTTTGGATGCATGTCAGTAACTGCAACATATTTAAACATATCATCATCATCATGTGACGTATTCTTTCCAGAACGTTGTCTCCATTACAGCTGCTCTGAACGCATCACGATTCTGGGCAAGTCGACCTGCATCAGCCAAAGACAAGTTCAGACTCTCTGTGATGTCGTGGGTCCACCATCGTCTAGGTCGACCCCTTCCCCTTTTTCCAGGGACCATGCCTTCCATCACTGTTTTTTTCCAGACTATTATGTCTTTTTATATGACCGAAAAATTTCAGCTTCCTTATTTAAACATATTTAATAACTTTATTTCATTGTCTTTCCAGAGCTTGGGTGAGAACACAGTAATAACATCATGTGGATATGTCCAGGGTGAGAATGAGAATGGTGCCTATGTTTTTAAAGGAATTCCATATGCCCTTCCACCGACTGAATCACGAAGATGGAAATCACCAGTACCTATGAGCTCTAACACAAACACATGCTGGGATGGCATCTACAAAGCTACTGGGTTTGCCAGCAAGTGTGTACAGCCAAAGTTCACGAACACCTCTGCCATTGAAGGAAGTGAGGACTGCCTGTACATTAATGTGTGGACACCATCATTAAACCCGCAGACACTTCTACCTGTCATGGTATGGTTTCACTCTGGTGACTTTGTGTATGGGTCAGGTCACATGCGGGGCATGTCCCCAACTCCTCAGATTGCTGTGGCTACCAATTCTGTGTATGTCAGCTTTAATTACCGGCTTGGAGCCTTTGGTTTTCTTGCACTTGATGAGCTGAGAGAGAAACCTAAGGGACCCACAGGGAACTATGGATTTATGGATCAGCAGCTAGCACTTCTGTGGGTGAAAGACAACATTCGGAAATTTGGGGGAAATGAAAACATGGTAATATCTTTGTTTCTTGCTAGCCTCTGTCACGTTTGCATTACCAAAAATAAATAAATAAAATAAAAAACAAACATAAAAATGCAGATTTATTCATCACCTTTTAACTCCCAAGGAGTAAAGCTTTTAACAAATGTATGCCAGGTCTTCCTGTCTCGTACGATCAATCACCTCAAGGTCTTTCCATATCTTCTTCAACCCCTTCATTTCTGTCTTCAGTTCTCTTCTGAATGTTATTTGGGTATTCCTCCACCTCTCTAACTCTGGTATTCCTCCACCTCTCTAACTCTGGTATTCCTCCACCTCTCTAACTCTGGTGATTCCAGAACAAGGACTACCTGGTAATGCTATCAACAGGTTTCCTCATTGTGTGTCCTATCCATCTCTAGCACAATCTTCTCATCTCTTGTTCCCTGGTGCTTGTCTGGTTCTTGCATCAGTTTCACATTAGTCATTTTGTCATATCGCTTCAATCCCTTCTATTTGGCACAAGCATCCTTTTATGAAAGTCTATCGTTTTAGTTGTTGATTTTGTTGTTCTCCATGTTTCAGAGCCATACATTAGTACTATCTTGACATTTAAATTGAAAATTCTGATTTTTGTGTTGGACCTGATTTCTTTTGATCTCTATATGTTTCCCAGTGCAATGAAAGTTCCTCTAGCTTTTTGTATTACTCTAGCAGATGTATTACCTTGACTAAAAACAAAACAAAAAACCTCCATAATTCAATTATATGATTATGCCATCTCTTTCTAGGCAGTTTAAACATTGTAATTGAAGGAAAACGTAAGAAAGATAAGTGGTTTCCTACCATTTTGGAACATCATACTTATGTAAATGTTTTACACTTAACATGTGATATATATTCAAAGTATTTATTATATCATTATTATTTACATTTAAGCCGTAACAACTCTAATAAATTTACCTCTGCTTACTTGCTACAGGTGACAATATTTGGTCACGGTTCTGGAGCAACATCGGTTCATGCCATGCTGTCATCCTCAGGCAGTAGTGGACTCTTCCACAAGGCTTGGCTCACTAGCCCTGTAGCTGTCCTCAATAAAACAGTTGGTAAGAATATTTTATTGCTGTTTTATTTTTAATTTTTAAGAAAATGATGGTTCTTGTGGTGATCTTGATGTGAGAAACAAAAGGTTGAGCAGGTAATTATTGCTGAACCAAATTATGAATGGGAAGTAATTTCATATTTATTGAGGGGAGGTAATTTAATGTTTAACATCTGAAATATCCAAGTTATTAGTACCATAGTTCACTCTTTACCTTAATAAATAAATAAATAAATAAATATATATATATATATATATATATATATATATATATATATATATATATATATATATATATATATATATATATATATATATATATATATATATATATATATATATATATAAACACAAATAAAATGATACTGAATCAGTTTTACAAATTAACGGTACGTGCGAAACACTGGACATTTCGGGTTTCACCCTTCGTCAGCCAGTTACAAATGGGCAACAAGGACAAATGTAAAATACGTAAAAAAAACACCCCGTGTACTATTGATTTGTAAAACTGATTAAATATTGTTTTATTTGTTAATATATATGTTTATTTCCTTACCAGTTTCACAGCAGCCCCCTAATTTATTTTCTTTACCTTAATGAACAACTGACACTGTTTATCATTGATAGATGAGGCATGCAGAGACAACAGGTTGTTTATGAAGAATACTGGATGCAGAGATGTACACTGTCTTCATCAGTTAACCCCAGAAGTGGTGTCAAGATCTTCTCCGTGGCCACTCCAAGCTCACTGGACACTGGACCAACTCTTCAATATCCCACATAACAGTCAACTCAGAAATGATTTGCCCATATTTGACGGTATATTTTAAATGTCTTTGTGTTTTTTTTTTTCAAATAGGAGTTTTGCCTTGTTTAGACATAAGGTTCATTGGTTATATTAGGGCATAAATATGAAAGACCTTGGGAGCTGGTATAATGGTATTTGATTACTTCATGTGCCAGTGTAAACTTTAACATAAAGAAGACACAGTTTACAGTTTAGTCTTAGCTTCACAATGCTGTGCTCAGAAATGGTTTGCCTGTGTGTTCTAGCATATGTTTGAATGCAGTGTGAAACTTCGTGCCCATCATTTTTATTTCTGTATACTTGCACCCTAATCTATTCAAATGGCCATTTTGTTCATATTAAATTCACAAGAGCAACATCAGCTACTTCTGTTAACAGGTCAAATAATTTTTATTTATTTATTTTTTAAAAATGTATTTAATTTAGTTCTTGCTTCTTTCTCAACTGTTTTTAATCACTTGTCCCCGATGAAGGCCTTGTGGCTGTAATGTTGGAAATTTTCTTTGTCCTAGTTAGATACATAACTCTATTCTTGTTTACCCTTCTGTTTCCTTGTAAAGAGTTCCACTTTCTGTTGTTTTTATGGATTTTATATCAGAAGGATTTAGATTGTCATGGAAAGACTTATTTTTCATGCCCCTTCTGCTTTCCCAACACTTATATACCTCTTTTTCCATGCGTTGAACCTTTCTTCCCTTGTTGACAACATAGCGTTTGTTTCCTTTTTCCATTTATTGTTAATGACTTCTCAGTTGGCATAGAATAAATGCATCCTGTACACGTGTGCAAACAAACGTCTCATTTGTTTTAAATGGATATTTATTATTTTGTAGGGCCACACATTTGTATTATCTATTTTAGCCAGAAGAACATCTTGAAGATGTTGATTAGTAGAGATTTGTTTTATGATTTAGTTATTTTCTTTTTTCATTTTAACTATTTATTTGTTGTAATCAGTAACTTTGAGTCATTTCATTCTTATTTTTTTTTAAACAAGTCATCTTTTTTAAATCTCCATCAGGTTTCCTCTTCAGGGAAAACACTTAGCATAAGTTATGTAGTTATCAGTACAACCATTCTTATATACGTCAAGTGCCTATATAATGATTTATCTCAGGGTATGCCTGACTGTGTATGTGGTTACATTTTTACAGTGTGCTCATGGAAAGAGATGAAAACAAATAAGGAGGTCCTAGAAAATCTAGGTATGAAAAGAGAACTAATGAGAGAGGTCAAAGTTCGGCAGCTAAAATACTTTGGCCACATAAAAAGGCATAACACCTTGCAGAAGACCATAACAGAAGGGAGAGTTGAAGGTAAACGTGCAAGGGGAAGACAGCGCTATAAGTGGGAAGATAACATCAAGAGATGGACGGGAAAGAGTCTATCAGAGTGTACCACCAAGACAAGAGACAGAAGACGTTGGAGATCCATTACAGCCAACCTCCGTTGTGGAGATGGCAACTGATGATGAATAGCAGTCTATTGTGTTAATTTGTGTGGCTGTACAGACTGATAGAATGAGTGTATTATACTGTAAAAGCAAAAAAAAAAAAATTAAATTGGTATTGAATCAGTTTTACAACTGAATGGTTCACGTAAAACATGGGATGTTTTGGAGTTTACCTTTCATCAGCCAGTCACAAACAGAAGATAAAGATGAGGAATACAGACAGTTACGAGAAAAAGACAAAGGATACTGCAACCACTTTGAACAAATAGATTTTTAAAAATATATAAAAAAGTAAAATGAGTGAGTGATGAAGCTATGAATAAATCACATCTTTCTGGTAAGGCATCATGAAAAAACAAATGAGAAAGAAAAATAAAAAAAGAGTACTATTAGGGTATTATTTCTTCTTCTTCTTCCATCCTTAGCCACCAACCGACAAAGCAGTCAGTGGCCAGTACGCCTAGTGGCGTCTTAGGGCAACAACAAATTGATTTCTTTGTCGTTGTAACCCATCATGCCTAGCGGCATCTTTAGGGCAACAACAAATTAATCCATTTGCCGTTGTTTCCGTAATCAAATTGACTAGCAAACGGGTGATCAGCCCGTTGAATTAGGGTATTATTTACACATATTATATTCACTCTGTATCTTGTAAAAAAATGTTTTAAATTTATTTTACATTAGAAGTTACATTTTTTAAAAACATTACCTGGTTCCTGTATTCTTGTTTCTGGTCTTTCATTAATTTCCAAATTATCTTCTTTGCTCATTCGCTTTTGAGATCCTTGTATTATAATGTCAGATAGCAATAACTATGTGCCATTTTCTTCACTGCCATTGTCTAAAACAGCATGCATTGACTTTTGCAGGTCACGTGGTGCACAGGTCATCCCAGAAATCAGGGCCAGATGGACCAGTAGTGCCTGTTGTATTTGGTGAGTTTTCCAACACAAGAAGTTGACTTTTTCTTGTCCTTGTACTTTAAAACATCTAAGAAAGCATTTAATTTTATCAATATTTTTAGACAATGAGAAAATTGACACACTTGAATTGTTATCAGTGTAGAAGTGGTCCTGTGATAGTGAGAGAGAACTCTCCGAACACACAACCAGTTCAATTCATCTTATATGTAACACAAATTTACATTATTCTAATATTGATTTCATTACTTATTGGTATTACACATTTTCTTAAGATCAGTATAAGTAATAGCTTCAAGGATTTGATTGTTTTACTATTTCCATTCATCAGGTTCCACCTACTTTGATCTGAGTAGCCTGGAAACAGAGGAAGCTGTGGTCAATATGACATGGGATGATTATGAAGACAAGATGGTACACCTTGTTGGCATGTTGGGCACGGATGCCACTACAAAAGCAAAGTCCCTCTATTCAGATAAGGAAAGTCTAAAATACAGTAGCCCAGCCAACTTCCCATCTGCTCCAAGTGCACAGTTTTCTCATATTATTGGAGATATCAAAGATGTATGTCCTGTGAAGATACTGGCAGATGACTTTGTATACTTGTATTCTGGCTCTGCCCCTGTGTATATGTATGTGGCTGAAATTTATCCCTCCCACAACATGAAAGATGTTGGCAGTGAAAGGGATACATTTGTAGGTTGGGACATTGCTGCATTCTTTGACAGTTTCCAGGACCTGAACTTCATGATAGGTCAAGGGGAGGTAAACTTCCAGAACGTTTTTCGAGAAGAGATTATGAGCTTCGTCAAATCAAGTCATCCTGATGCATTACGATGGAATACTGCTGATGTCAATGTTGGAATTTTTTCTCATGATGTGACTGTTACACCTGTAACATCAGAGTATTTTCTCAAATGTAACCTATGGAAGCAGTATCAGTTCTTCAAGTATACATGGAGTTAGTCATGAGTAGATCAAACAATAGGTTAATTTATTAGATCTGAATCTTGGTTCAAAATGTGATTCAAAAGATAAGTAAAGAATTACTGTGTATACTGCGACATTTACATTGAACTGTTTTCATAAAACCCTGTGTAGTTCCCAGGAGTCTCTGATGAGACAGAGAAAGAACAGGACTAATGTTCCCTTGTGCATGTTGTGCGAGGCAACTAATATGAGATTGTGTATGGGGATGGCAACCTCACCAAGTAAAACAAATTGCTTGAGAAACCGCCACTGCAAGAGCATAAGCCTTCAACAAATTCATGCCAGTCCTGTGCCATCCACTGAAGGTCCTTTCACATCTTCTTTATCCTTTACATTTCTGTCTTCTCATCTGTGTTTTTCAGTCTCCCTCTACTTTTCTTACACTGGGGATTCCAGAATAAGGACTGCCTTGTAATGCTATCAACATGTTTGGGGCTGAGTTTATGCACTGTATTCAGTATTTTTAAGTTATAGGGCATTATTACAATTCTGGGAGATTCTAGAATCAACTAACGGATACTTTTCACTGTCAGTGCAGTTTTTCATACATTTACATGATGTATTACATAATGATGTTTAATATCTTTTTTTCTCTTTTGTTCCCACATGTGATGAAGATTTATTGCTAGACAAAAGATGTTACTTTCACCCACGTTGAACAGACCTTGCAAGATTAGTGTCATTTATAACTTTGTCTACCTTAAGTGCATTGTCTGATGACTACATTTAATTTTTGCCAGTCTGCTTGTGTTCTTTTGCCTCTTCATCTTTGCCATTCTCTTGTGATGATAATGATAGCATTAACTTATTTAATAATGTTGACTTTATTTATGCTGTAAAAAGTACACCACCAGAGATGGTGTTTGCATTTAAATGAAGTATTTTGTACAGTTACATGTAAGGTCACAGAAACTCCATGTTTTTGTTTTTCTGATTCAGGTATATAATATGTGATACTGGTGTATTGACATTGCTTTGAATTCAGCCGTGTGTGGTCCTTATCATTAAATTGATGTGGAATATCAGATAACATGTTGGCAAAGAGAATAAGCATGCATGTTTGTATGTGCGTGCATGCATGTTTGTATGTGCGTGCATGCATGTTTCAGAGTGAATA
Organism: Oreohelix idahoensis; assembly: GCA_024509875.1. NCBI lineage: Eukaryota > Metazoa > Mollusca > Gastropoda > Stylommatophora > Oreohelicidae > Oreohelix > Oreohelix idahoensis. Next base: position 46,371 of record JAMPIV010018038.1, read on the forward strand.
TGTGAACAAATGAATGACTAAATAAGTATAAGGAAGGACTAACAATCAAAGAACGTTTTTCTTGGCATTTATTGCTCTTCATAATGTTCATTTTTTCTTTCTTAACCGTTACTTGGAGTGTTGCTGTATATAGTCATAACTATTTAGTAGGTTTTGTATGTCAACTCAGATGGGCTGTCCGAGAGAGACAGATATAGTATGTATGTGTGTATGAATCAGTTCAAACAAGGGTTAATAAGCTGCCAAAATCTACAAAAGTTTTGTAAGCATTTAATAGCTTTTCACTTCATCATGTAAAACACAATTGTCTATAGAAACCACTGCTGCAGGAACATGTGCTTTGACACAGGCTATGGCTCCATAAGGAGTGAGAAAGGAGATGATGATGATGCTGAACACAAGATGATTGTTATAAAGCTCCCTGTCAAATAAGGAAAATTGAGAAAGAAAGCATGTAGCAATTAAAATGTGGGTGAGTATGAAGGTGCGTGTGTAAGCTGTGAAATAGATAGAATGATTAAGAGAATGCCTGGTAATAAAAACTGAGAAAATAGTTTTGGTCTTCACCAGAGAGTAACAATGACCATGGCATACAAATTAAATCAGCTTTGACAGGCAAACACCTTTACAACTGAGGCAAAAACCAGAGTGCTTGAATATTAAATATACAACAGTATATATTTTGGAAAATAATATTTTGTTTAAAATTTACTTGTTTTCTTGCTGTTGTCATTAGAACAAGAAATTTTGAAATCCAAGAGTTGACTACTTGTATAAAGTAGCTGTGTTAACACTATCATTTTGTTACTAAACACATGACAATGGTTTTTAATTACATTGTCTGACATCTGTCTTACAGATGCTGCTAAAGTTTATTTTTGAGACATTCATCCATCTCTTTATACATTTCATTTAACACAGATGAGATGATTGTAAATAAATGTAAATTTCATTTGTTACACATTTGTTCTTTGATGTGAGATGAATCTGACACTTTATGTGCATGCTTCATACATTGAATGTTATACTGACATTGGTTCTGTTCTTCATCAGTATTCCACGTGAACATATTTTTGTCTTGCATGTACATTATTTCTGCATTTGTTCTGCATTCCTTGACTGATACTTGCACAATCAATGTTTCATATACTGTAGGGGTAATTGCTGCTTTTGTTGACAGTTAGTGGTGGTGTTTGAAGTAAAGTGAGTGGTAAAGAAGTCTCTTGATACTAAGTGGTAATGAGGCTTGCTGATGCTAGTGAATGGTAATGAAGGCTGTTTATATCAGTGTGTGGTAATTGGGGGGGGCCTGTTGATACTAGTGAGTGATTATGGTTATGTACCAACTTTCGCATTGAGGTCTCCCATTACTATAATAAGATCGTACCTAGGTGCAGTTTCGATTTCCTTTTGAAGCTGTTGATAGAAGTTGTCCTTGACCTCTTCATCGCTGTCATTTGTTGGTGCATAGCATTATATAATTGTGGTGTTGGTGAATCTCGTCTGTCTTGTTCTTATCAGTCTGTTGTTGGTGGGTTTCAATTCCAGTAATGACCTTTCTATTCCTTTCTTCAGGATAATGGCTACGCCTTCATTGTGCTGACCATCCTCTCTACCAGAGTAAAGTACTGTTTCTCCTGTAGATGTTTTTATTCTCCCCGTCCCGGTCCATCTGCTCTCACTTATTCCCAGGATATGTAGTCTGTAGTTCCTCATCTCTGCTGTGAGTAAAGTACTGTTTCTCCTGTAGATGTTTTTATTCTCCCCGTCCCGGTCCATCTGCTCTCACTTATTCCCAGGATATGTAGTCTGTAGTTCCTCATCTCTGCTGTGATCTGCCTCAGCTTTCTTACCTCATTCATGGTTCTGACGTTCCAGAATCCAATTCTAGTTTCGTGTTTTGCGGTCAGGGCATCCGTTTTCATGCCAATAGCTTCCTTTCGGCTTTCACTAATGACAGTCATACGAGCCTGAGACTCTGGATGTCCATCCCGCACCAAAGTTTTTCCATTTGTTGCTGTTTCCGTAACTGTTCAGATTTTTGTACATAAGCAGGGGTGTCGGCCCTGCGCTAAAACCCCCAACCTGGAGGACCAGGGTACCGGCTTTTGTCTGATCCCTACCCGCACAGACCTGTCCAGCTTGGTTGAACCTACCAGGAGTAAAACTCCCGCTGGCATAGCTTTGGGGGTTGTTAGGGTACGCAAGCTGCCATACCGCTACAAGGTATAGGTACCACTGATGGCAGTTTTCTAACTCTAACAACCCTCCTCATAAATTGACAGTATTAACAGACTCAATTTCTGCTATTCAAGTTATAAGAAACTTACGAGAATGCAGTAGACCTGATATAGCAGAAGAGATATTACTGGCAAATACTTACCTATGCTCCAGAGGATGTTCTGTTGTAATAGCTTGGATACCTTCACATGCTGGCATAGAAAGAAATGAAAAGGCGGATAAAGAAGCTAAGAAAAGTACAAACAATAGAAACCAAATAAATGTGGGGATGAGTAAAACAGATCAAAAGCTTAATTAAAAGAATAGTAACTGAAAAATTGACAGCAGAGTTGGATGGAAGTCTGAAGGGCAGACATGCATATAAATTGTTCAAGGCTACAACAAGAACGTGTCAGGTATTAAGAGAACTAAAAATTCCAAGCAATAAGACTGCAACTAGGAATGAGTCATTTTAGAATCTTTTTTTCTTTCTTTGATCCTTAGCCGCTGACTGTCAAAGCAGTAGTGGCCATCACGCCTGGTGGCATCATGTAGGGCAGCAACAAACTGCTTCCACTTTGATTGGTCAGTGGCCATCCTTTGTACAGTGTCCCAGCTCTGCTTCATTCTTTGCATCTCTGCCTCCACAGTTCTCCGCCAAGTTGTTTTTGATCGGCCTCTCTTTCGCTTTCCTTTGGGGGTCCATAGCATAGCTGTTCTTATGTGATGCAAAGGCTGTTCTCACTTTATTCATTCTGTTCTTGATGTCCATGTTTGTTCCGCCATCTGGTTTTACTATGCATCCTAGGTATGTAAATGTGTCAGTCTTTTCCAGAAGACCCTTACTGTGCAAATCTTACCTTAGAGTGTCTAGAAAAAAATAATATAGAGCATTTCTTTTTAAAATATAGGAAGTATGAACAACAAAGAAATCCAATATTAGATTATTTACAGGCATGCAATTCATCCATAACTGTAGAACAGGTGTTGAGAATAGATAGACCTAGAGAATTGCACAATATAGTAAAACAGTATATAAACAGTGTATAACATTAATGTATAAGGATCAATGATGGTGTGAGGAAAAGGTGTAGTCTGATGGAGTGCTTGTATGGCTGATGGCAGATAATTGGTGGATCTGATGTAATCTTGGATGCCCTAGGGCTTTCTCACCCCTTGTCACCTTGTAAACAACAGGGCAGTTATGAGAGACTTCATTTTAGTTTTTGTTTGTTTGTTTGTTTTTTTTAATTTATTTGTTTTTTTATTTTTATTGTTTGTTCTTGGAAAGGGGAGGTCACACACAAACACATTCACACAAATTTGGTTTTGATTTACTCTATTTGGACTAAGTGGAGGGGGAAAGAAGGTACTATATTAGGGTATTGGAAATCTGACTATTTTCTTGAATTAGTGCACCATATGTCCTAATTATAACCCATCAAGTGACCTTCTGCAAAGATAATAACAGGTGACTCTGAAAACATGGATCTAATGACAATGAACGAAAAGAGAGAAGTATTCTTAAACTTCTGTGCTTCAGATCAACTTGCTACAGTAGAGCGCCAATTTCCACATAAAATAATATATAAAGCAACACAGCTATCATGAGACCATGGTACAGAATCAAATTTATCATATATGCATAAATTGGCAAGTTCACCTGGTGTAATTTCCTCCTGTACTGCCATTAGAACGTCAAATTTGTTCTGAATATCGACACTGTACTCTTCTGGTATGGCGCTTGTGTCATATCGTATTACTTTGTCATTTGTAATGACTTTTTTCAGTTTGATCTTGAAGTTTGCGGCAAGAAGAGATGTTTATATTACAGCTGCACAATGGTTAATTCCTAAAAGAAGTGTAAAGAGACGAGAATACATCTCAGATGAAACACTGAAGTTGGCGGAAGAAAGAAGAAAAATGAAGTCCAAAAAAGACACAGAAAATCAGCAATTATACAAGGAATACACAAAGCAGATTAAAAAGCGATTCAGACAAGACAAACAACAATATATAAACGACACCTGCAGGAAGATAGAGGAAATGCGCAAACAGGGATTGAATAAGAATATATCCAGGCCACACAAAAAATGATCCGTATTACCAGCTCAGCAGAAGTGAACAAGTGGTAATCTTCAGACTTCGCACTGGTCATAACAGATTGAGATACCATCTGTTCAACAAATTAAAGATAGGAACTACGGATGAGTGTGACTGTGGCACTGGTAAAATGACTGCCGAACACCTGCTTCAGAGGTGCCCAACATATGGCCATCACCATTACCATTCCTGGAGAAAATCTACGGAGATATCAACAGCCTCAGGCTGACCACCGCTTTCTTTGAACTTATTCAAGTTGACATCTGAGGGTGAACGAAGAAGAATAAGAATATGTTTTCCGAAGTAAGAACATTGAAGATCAGCAGCTTAAAACCATCACTTTGAGCAATAAACGACAAGAAAGGCAACACTTTAACAGAACGTAAAGATATTCTGAACAGATGGAAGGAGTACTGTCAAGAAATGTACAAGAAAATAAAAAAAGCAGCAAATAACAACAACATGAATGTAGCGGAACGTGAACCAGAACCTACCATAGAGGAAGTCTGGGAACGCAATCAAACACTTGAAAAGTGGAAAAATCTCATGGTTGTGATGAAATAATAGCTAAAATGATACAGGCAGGAGGAGAAGGCAGCACTCGTATATACCGTGCTTTATGCTGTAAGATCTGGCAAAGCGGAATTTGGCCCAAGGAATGAAAAAGATCACTTTACATACCCTTGCCAAAAAAAGGGCAACCCGAAACTGCGCACAAACTACAGAACTATAGCTCTTATAAGCCATTCCAGCAAAATACTATTACATATCATAATGAAAAGAATGCAACAAAAGCTAGGAACAGAAATTCATGAAGTACAGGCGGGTTTTCGACCAGGCAGAGGCACCAGAGACCATATATTCAATATGAGGAACATCATAGAAACGTGTAGAGAATTCAACGTTGACCTATATACTTGTTTCATTGATTACACTAAAGCTTTCGACTGTGTACAACATCAGCAGTTATGGACTGTTATGGAAAATATGGGATTTCCAAACCACCTTATACAACTCATCACACTGCTATACCAAGAACAGCAGGCAGTCGTAAAAATAGATGGAGAAACACCAGAATGGTCTGAAGTACGGAAAGGAGTAAGACAAGGCTGTACCCTTTCCCCTTAGCTGTTTAACATTTATGCTGAGAATATTATGAGAAACGTAAGAGATGACCAAGAACACACAGGGTTTGACCCATTTAACATCGGTGGGTACCAGATCCCGGAAATCAGATATGCTGACGACACAGTCCTCCTATCGACCAACCCAGAAGGACTTGAGCAATTAAATCTGTCAACCAAAAAACACAGCGAGGCCCAGAATCTATACCTAAACACCAAGAAGACCAAAGTATTGACAACAGACAAAGTAAAGATCAAACCAGAAATTGAAATTGAAAACGAAAAACTGGAAGGTGTTAATGAATTCGAATACTTAGGATCAATCATCAACAGCTCTGGCGATTGTGCAGTAGAAATTAAAAGAAGACTTACAATTGCCTCACATAAACTAATATAGATGAAAAACCTATGGCAAGGCACAAGCAAAGAAACAAAGTTACAACTGATCAGAGCATGTATATTCCCAGTGGGACCCCAAGATGCAGCAATAGTGAATGCAGTCAGCGACACATAGCTGTACTGCTTGCATCAGGACCAGCGAACCAGAGCTGGTCAAGACCGCACTCCACCTCCACGTGGTGGTTCTGGAAACAGTCTGCAGCAGTGCAGTCTGGCTGAGCGAGTGCGGATCGCAATGGGAAGGCAAACCCAGTCCCTAAAAAATGCTGTGCTGAAGTCGGATGTGTCGACCGAAAGGTGCAGATATCACAGCTTAGGCGTAAACAGACACAACGCAACCACCGTCCTTTTCAGGGCGAACGAGGAAGAAGAAGAATATTCCCAGTAGCAACATACGGCTGCGAGACATGGACACTCAATAAAACAGGGGCAAAAAAAGATTACATCATTCAAAATGAAATGCTACAGAAGGATGTTGAGAATACTCTGGACAGAAAAAAAGACCAACAGAGAAGTACTGCACTCACTAAATATAGAGGAAAATTGGCTCCTAAATACCATCGCAATAAGGCAGCTGAAATTTTTTGATCATATAAAAAGACATCATAGTCTGGAAAAATTAGTAATGGAAGGCATAGTCCCAGGAAAAAGGGGAAGGGGACGACCTAGACGACGGTGGATACAGGACATCACATATAGTCTGAACATGTCTTTGGATGATGCAGGATGACTTGCCCAAAATCGTGATGCATTCTGTAGAGAATATGTCACATGATGGTGATGATGCATAAATTAAAGGTTTAGATCATCACTGCATGACTTAAGAGTATGTAGAGGAGCAGATGTGGCATCACAGCCACTATCTTCTGTTAGCCAAAATAAAAATTTAACTTGGAAGATATACAATAACATATGGCTACAGATAACAGTTTAGTGTAGGATGTATTTGAAATCAAGAAACAGTTTGTTGTGAGTACCTGAGAAATCAAGAAAGAAAAGAAAAATGTAGTTACAATATCCAACAAGCAGAGGTGTCCCTATAATATATGGCACCCGGGGCGGATCCTACCTTTAGCACCTTCCTGCCATAAAGAAAAACACTTGCAAGCATTTTTTTAACAGTAAGTACTATCGTAATCCTGTCCAATGGCACCTCTTTACTGGCTGTCACCCAGTGCGGACCGCCCCCATAGTAAGCCACTGCCAACAAGTACCAAGTGTTTCAACAACCATATACCAAAGCAAGGACTAAAGACCATGGGGAAAAAAGACGGAATGAGACATGTTGAAAAGCTTTGGGGAGAAGAAAAAAATCAGCATAAATCATGGATAACAACAGAAACCATCAATACCACAAAAGAAAGGGAAAAAAAATTTAAAAGCAGATGTAAACAGAAACAAAATTTAGTTCCCGAGCCAGGATTTATGAACTATATAAAAACAAAAAGACAAGAGAAAATATACTGATGAGTTCCTGGAGAAAGCTGCCGCCAAAGGATATATGAAGATCCAGTATAATAGTACAAAGAAGCTAACAAGGAAATGTAAGCAAGTAAAAAATCCCAGTACAAAGAAGCTGAAAGGAAATATTGGCAAGTAAACGATCTGTCTAGGGCAAGAATGAAAAATAGCTTAGCAACATAAACCAGAAGATGAAGAGATGGACAGAACATTTTGAGAAACTTATAAATAGACCAGCTTCTTAAGTTCCCCCATAAATCCAGCAGGAAAGAGTAACAGGTTTACTGAGAAAAATAAAATCATAGATGAAATAAAGAAAGCCATACTAATAAGAGATAGAGAAACTGCTGGTCTAGATGGCATTCCAGTAGAGGCCATGAAAGCACAATGACAGCTCTTCATACACACATTGTTGCAGTAATATAGATAAAGATGTAAAAATGAACAGGATATCAAAATAAGAATACAACAGGCAAGAGGAGCTTTCAGTGCACTGGGAAAAGTATGGAGATCAAAAGTAATAAGCCCAACACAAAAATAAAGACCTTCAACTCAAGTGTCAAGACAGTCCTACTGTGTGGCTCTGAAACATTTGAGAACAGCAAAAACTACAACGTAAGAAACTTACGAGAATGCAGTAGACCAGATATAGCAGAAGAGATTTTGACAAATACTTACCTATACTCCTGAGGATTTTTTGTTCTAAGAGCTTGGATACCTTCACATGTTGGCATAGAAGGAAATGAAAAGACGGATAAAGAAGCTTAGAAAAGTAGAATTAAAAGAAACCAAATAAATGTGGGGATGAGTAAAACAGATCAAAAACTTAATTAAAAGAATAATAACTGACAAAAGGACAGTAGAGGGGTGGAAGTCTGAAGGGCAGACATGTATATAAATGTTCAAGGCTCCAACAAGAACATGTCACGTATGTAGAGAACTTAAAATTATGAGCAATAAGAAACTTCTTAGACTGCAACTAGGAATGGGCTATTTTAGAATAGAAGAACCTTACTGTGCAGGGTGTCTAGAAAAATATAATATAGAGCATTTCCTACTAAAATGTAGAAAGTACAAACAACTGAGAAAACCACTATTAGATTATTTACAGCCATGCAGTCTATCCATAACTGTGGAACAAGTGTTGAGAATAGAAAGACCTAGAGAGTTCCACAATACAGTAAAACAGTATAGAACAAGAACTAAAATTAATATATATGAGTAAATGATGGTATGAGGATAAGGAGTAATCTGATGAAGTGCTGATGTGGATGATGGCAGATAATTGGTGAATTGGGTGTCATTGTGGACACCCCCAGGCTTTCTCACCCCTTTTCATCTTGTTAACAACGGGGCAGTTGTTGCAAGCGTCACACTTAACTATAAATATAGAAGAGGTGTTAAGAACAGACAGACCTAGGGAACTGCATAATATAGTCAAACAATATTTAACACGAACAAATGTTAATATATAGTGGCTGGGAATGTGAAGGTCTGATGCTGTTCTTACAATGCATATGACTTTTAACAGATGAAAGTCAATTAAATATCTGTTAAAGTCCGTTACATAACTGGAACCACCAGGCCTTTACACCCCTCCACTTTAATATTATTCTTGTTCAGAGTTTCTTCTTGATTTTGTTCGTTTTTTTTTTTTTAACGTATAAGCACAATTGTGATTGTCCCTATTTACAATGATTTGACAAATGTGATGCCACTTTCTCATATCGGCAGTTGTTCATATTATTTGGAATTGAAAACAATATATATCCTAATTATAACCCATCAGAGGTTGAACGGGATATTTTTCTTCATTAATTTAAAAAAAAATAAAAAAGTTGTGACAGACTACTTTTATTGTTGTTGTTTGTATTTGTTTTTTTTTTTTTTTTTTTTTTAATTAAATTTTTTTTTTTAAGGGGAGGTCACACAATTTTACAGTTTTGATCTACTCTATTTTGGACTGAGTAGAGGGAGGAGAAGATACTATATTTAGATATCGGAAATCATATTTTTTTTTTTGGTTAGTAACAACATTTTTTTATTTTATTTTTTTTAAATAATTAATGAAGAACAATATATCCCGTTCAACCTCTGATGGGTTATAATTAGGACATTTATTGTTTTCAATTCCAAATAATATGAACAACTGCCGATATGAGAAAGTGGCATCACATTTGTCAAATCATTGTAAATAGGGACAAATCACAATTATGCTTATATATTAAATAAATAAAAAACGAACAAAATAAATTTTGTTTAGCTCGGAAACAAAAAAAAAGTTTTTTAGGCCATATTTTAAAAATTTTATAAGGCATTTTTGGGTCATAAATACATTTTTGTATAGGTCATTTTCTAGCCAATTTTAGGTCATTAAAATCATAATAATAATAATAATAGCCCCTTCAGTCATAACTGACTATGGGAATGCGCCCCTGAGGTGACAGCCCTCAACTGCTTATTTTCCTGGTGCTCCTTTCGACGTTTTCTCCTCACCTCTGCTTCTTGTGTAGCCTCTCTTCGCCCAATCTGAGGTGGTGCCGTAAATAGCATCGTCACTTAATGCGATCGGCAGCTTCATCCTCCCATGTTGCTGGATCCATGTCCAGTGCCCTCATATCTCTCTTGCACACATCTTTGAACCTAAGCTGTGGTCGCCCAACTGTTCTCTTGCCATCTGCTAATTGTCCGTAGAAGATATCTTTTGGGATGCGACCATCTTCCATGCGGCGAACATGGCCAAGCCAGCGAAGTCTGCGCTGTCTAAGAAGCGTATACATACTTTGAAGGCCAGCACGTGACAACACCTCGACATTTGTCACTTTATTCATTAAATAAATTCATTAAAATCATAGCCCTACATATAACAATTTGAACTGCCGATACTTTATTGTGGCATTCCGCCTTTCCAATTATTGTATTTAGAGTAAATTAAAAGTATCAAATTGTGTAAAAGCGTTTTCCTATGTCCTCAAACGGTGGTCTCCTCAAAAATTGTTAATAACGGAGAGGAGAGTGGGGAAAGTCCGGGGGGAAGGGGGGGGGGGGGGGTTTGAAATGACACTTAAGTGACTATTTAATTGTCATTATCGATATACAGAGTATTGCGAGAACCTCTTTCACATGACCTATACTTTCCCGCTGTTCTAAAGAGGTGTAATGAAATATACAACAAAAAAGAACAAAAAACAGCTAAAATAACAGTTAGAACAATATAAACCTAACCTAGGAATATATGCTTGATTTGTAGCGAGTCAACAACGATTTTTATTTGACTGAACAACTTTGTTCTTAATTTTTCCACAAGCATTTTTCTTCTCAAATCTTAGCGCTTAATGTCGTTTACAATCTCCAGTTTAGATTTTATATAAAAAGCGTTACCGTAGTAACTGCAGTCTGCTGTGAGTAGCAAAATAAATTGTTGTTGCATTATGTCAAGGCCCAAGACCCCAAAGTTGGATACTGTTTGCTGTTTATTATGTTATATATAGTATGTCTCTTTTAATTCTACAGAAAATGTGTTGGCAAAAATTACAGCTAGTGTCAGTAACATTGTTGGTAACGTATTTATCTTGTTCCCTTTGTCTACGTAAAAGGGACCTGGATGAAGCACAAAGGCGTTCGTTTGAGGAACAGGGAGTAAATTTTAATGATATTACAGACGACACTGTATTTCTGACTCCACCTAAGCTGACTGATGAAGATCAAGGTTATATGTTTATGCCAAAATCATACAAATGCGACGGTTGTCGTGGCGTCGCTTATCAGGTAAGAATTTGATGGTTAACATTTTGCCCAAATGTCTATCGATCAGGTTGGCAATTAAGCCGCCAAACATCGCCATAACCTTAAATAATACTCAGAAACACAAGTAATAAGGGTCGTTTTATGGTTAAGAACTATAACCCTTAACCCTATTTGATGTGGATATCTTAATTGGCCACTGGATTGATAGACAATTGCACGAAATGGTACATACATCCCACTGTTCATCATTTAAACTGAACTGTGGCACCAGCCCCTTGACAACCAAACATCTGCTGCCATCTTGCCTAACATACAGCATTGAACAGAGTAGCATATGGCAACAACCTGTTTCTCTCCACAAAAAAACTGTTTGGAGGTGTCAGGAATCTTGAGCTGACTACTGCCTTTATTAGTCATTTATGTGGAAGTCTGAAGGCGAACGAAGCAGGAGAAAAAGAACCAAACTGGAGAACTAGCTCATCCCTGTAAATAATCTAATATTGGTTTTCTCTGTAGTTCATACTTCCTACATTTTAGTACGAAATGCTCTATATTATTTGTTTTTCTAGAGCATTTCCTACTAAAATGTAGGAAGTATGAACAACAAAGAAAACCAATATTAGATTATTTACATGCATGCAATTCATCCATAACTGTGGAACAGGTGTTGAGAATAGATAGACCTAGAGAATTGCACAATATAGTAAAACAGTATATAACAAGAACTTAATATATAAGGATCAGTGATAGTATGAGGATAAGGGGTCGTCTGATGGAATGCTCGTATGAATGATGGCAGATAACACTAGTCAACAAATTTTCAAAAGTTTTTTGTACCAGAAATTAAATGTACCATTTCTTATTGATTTTGACATGCTGATTTCAAATATCATAATGAAATTCACCAATTGGCTCTGGTTTTTTTTTAAATGATGGATTTACATTACAGTAATACAAATAATGTATGCTTGTTTACTTCTCTGGGCTGAACAGCTAGTCTTTCTACTTTAGCATTATAAAAATTGTGGCTACATACTCAATTAATTGATATTTTAACATAAAATGATAGAAAAAATAAAAACATTATTTAAAGTTCACATATCATGCTTTAAAAAGGCACATTTGAACCCATTCCGTCATTATTCAGTCGCTGTTCGAGCTCTCTTTGCTTGCTTCTTGTAGTCAATCGATGAGGTGTCTCTTGTCACAGTCCAACAGTAATCAACAAGCATTGAATTGCTCCAATTGCCTTGATACCTTGTCTCCATAGCAGCAATGTCCTGGTGAAATCGTTCACCATGCTCATCACTGACCGCTCCACAGTTTGACGTAAAGAAATCCAGATGAGAATCCAGAAAATGAATTTTCAAAGACACATGTTGCAGCCAAGACTCTTATACTTCAGAAGGAGATTTTCTACAATTTCATTGTAATTATCAGATCTGTTGTTTCCAAGAACATTGTCCACCACTGACTTAAATGCTAGCCATGCTGCTTTTTCCTTGCCATGCAACACGCAAAGAAACTCGTCATCATGAAGAAGTTTTCGAATTTGCGGACCAACAAATACTCCCTCTCTTATTTTAGCTTCACTCAGTCTTGGAAATTTTCTGATGAGATATTTGAAAGCCTCATCTGTTTTCTCCATTGCCTTGACAAAGTTTTTCATGAGACCCAGCTTAATGTGCAAGGGTGGCAACAAAATCTTGCTGGTGTCGACAACTGCTGGGTTCTCAACGTTCTTACTGCCAGGCTGCAATGACTGCCTGATTGGCCAATGTCTTCTGATGTAATGGTCACTTCGTGCACGGCTATCCCACTCACAGAGAAAGCAACAGTACTTGGTGTATCCACCCTGTAGTCCAAGCAAAAGAGCGACCACTTTTAAGTCACCGCAAAGTGACCAATGATGATGATCGTAGTTTATACACTTCAAAAGCTGCTTAATGTTTTCATAAGTTTCTTTCATATGAACTGCGTGACCAACTGGAATTGACGGTAACACATTACCATTATTCAACAAAACAGCTTTAAGACTTGTCTTGGATGAATCAATGAAAAGCCTCCACTCTTCCGGTATGTAATTGATGTTGAGGGCTGCCATTAAACCAGAAATGTTGTGGCACGCAGAAAGGTCACCCTCTTTGAAAAAGAATGTAATAAGCGGCTTCTGGCGGTTCCTATACACAGAAATTGTAACATCTTCTGCCAGGAGATTCCACTGTTGCAATCTGGAACCCAAAAGCTCCGCCTTGTTCTTCGGTAAATTCAGATCTCTTACAAGATCATTCAGTTCACCTTGGGTTATTAAGTGTGGTTTAGTGGATGTAGTTTGCTCAAAATCTGTGTCACTTGAGGTTGATGGTTCAGGACCACCAATGTCCTCTTCATCAGTGGAAGCAGCTGAAAAGGATTCTGGCACTTTGGGAACTGGTAGATCATCGCCATGTGGTACCGGAAGTATTGCAGAGGGGATGTTTGGATATTCCAGAGTCCATTTTTTCTTCTTTGATATGCCTTTCCCAATTGGAGGGTACCAACGGGCTGATCACCCGTTTGCCAGTCACTTCGATTACGGAAACAACAGCAAATGGATTGATTTGCTGTTGCCCTAAAGACGCCAATAGGCGTGATGGGAAACAATGGCAAAGAAAACCTATCTGCTGTTGCCCTAAGATGCCACTAGGCGTAATGGCCACTGACTGCTTTGACGGTCGGTGGCTAAGGACGGAAGAAGAAGAAGAAGAATTGGAGGGACCATGCAAAAGTAACAGTTGTTGAGATGATCAGTGGGCTCTCTCCAAATCATTGGGACTGCAAAAGGCATAGCTTGCCTTTTGCCAGTTAACCACAGTTTAAGATGTGCTGCACATGTATTGCAGCATATGTGTGGCGCCCAGCTCTTATCTTGATCTCCTATTCTGCAGCCAAAATACAAACTGTACGCCTTCTGGCACTTCTAACTACGATACTTTTGATAAGGACAAATGCACTAACTAATGGCAACATTTTATCAGAGATAAGGTATTTATACACAAAGGGGATGTAATCATAGGTAGGATTGCATCATCAACTTCTAGTAACATTTTTATTGGTCATTAGAAAAAATTATGCAATCGCCCACAACAGTTGCGTCATATATATATAAATTTACCGTAATTAAATAAACTAGTAGCATATATCTTGAAAACTAGAGCCAATCAACATTTTTTAATGTCATTTTCGTTTTCAGCACACCAAAATTAGTTAAGATCAGCTATTTTCATTTCTGGTACATTTTGGTTGTTGACTAGTGTAATTTGTGGATTTGGTGTAATCTCAGACACCCCGAGCTTTCTCACCCCTTTTCACCTTATTAATTAACAACAGGGCAGTTATGAGAGACTTTACTTGGTTTTTTTCTTTCATTTTGTGAGTGTTTGTTTTTTATTTTTAGTTTATTTCTTGGAAAGGGGAAGTCACTCACACATATACATTCACACAACTTTGATTTACTCTGTTTGGACTGCGTGGAGGGTGGAAGAAGATGCTGTTTTTGGATATAAGAAATCAGATTTTGTTGTCTTGAATTTATTACACTATATATCTTGTCATGAGATACATGACATGTATACATGTGTGTGGGTAGAGAATGGTGGAACCTGTTTAGAGTGTATTATTACTGAAGTACGCAAGCTTGGAATGTTACATTTAAAAGTTCACTGTTAGAAGCACGTAGCATGGTTAAAGAATACTCATTCATTCATTCATAACCCTCCACTCCCAAAGGAGCATAGGCCTTCAACAAACACATGCCAAGTCCTCCTGTCACGTGCCATTATCTCTAGTTCTTTCCACGTTCTCCTTATCATTTTCAGCTCTGTTTCCAGCTCTCTTCTCCATGTGCTTCTTGGTCTACCTCTGCTTCTCTTGCCCTGGGGGTTCCAGAACAAGGACTTCCTTGTAATGCTATCAACAGGTTTCCTCAGTGTGTGTCCTATCCATCTCCACCGTCTTCTTCTCATCTCTTGTTCCACTGGCACTTGTCTAGCTCTTGTCATCAGTTTCATGTTGGTAACCTTGTCATACCATTTTAATCCCTCTATCCTACGCAAGCACCCATTTATGAAAGTCTGTACCTTTTTGGTAGTTGTCTTTGTTGTTCTCCATGTCTCAGAGCCATACAATAGGACTGACTTCACATTTGAGTTGAAGATTCTTATTTTCGTGTTGGATCCAATTTCTCTTGATCTCCATATATTTCCCAATGCAATGAAAGCTCCTCTTGCTTTTTGTATTCTTATTTTGATATCACTGTCTGTCCCTCCAACTTTGTTTATATTGCTACCAAGATATGTGTTTGATTCTACATCTTGTATCGGTGTATCTTCAAGTTCAACCCTGTTATCATTACCTGCATTTATTCTCATTATCTTTGTCTTTTCCCTGTGTATTTTCAGACCCAATTGCTGTGACCTCTCATCGAGTGTTTTCAATTTGTCCTGCATCTGATTACGGTTATGGAACAGAAGAGCTAAGTCATCAGCAAAATCCAGATCATTCCAACTGCTTAGTCAGAGTCCACTGGATTCCATTTCTGTTGTGTGTTGTCGATGTTCTCGTAACCCAGTCTATTGCTAGTAAGAAAAGAAATGGAGACAAGAGGCATCCCTGTCGCACTCCTGTTCTTATCCCAAACGGTTCTGTAAGCTGTCCTTCATGAAGAACTCTGCATGTCATGTCTTCATATGTTTTCTTTATTAAATTAATGATCTTCAGGGGAACTCCATAATGCCTCATCAATTTCCCAAGTGATTCTCTGTCTACACTGTCAAATGCCTTTTCGTAGTCCACAAATCCGATGTATAGTGGTGAATTCCATTCCAGACTTTGTTCAACTATTATTCTCAAAGTGGCTATCTGGTCTGTACAGGATCTGTTTTGTCGAAAACCTGCTTGTTCATCTCTCAGTTTCTTGTCTATGGACTCTTTTAATCTTTCAAGGATAATCCTGTTTAATACTTTTCCTGGCACTGAAAGTAACATTATTCCTCTATAATTTGTGCACTCTTGTAAATTTCCCTTCTTAGGCAACTTAACCAGATATCCTTCCTTCCATTCTTCAACAAATATGGACAAGTCAAATAAGGAAAATAAAACACAGCCATCCAATACAGGGGAAGGTCCTCTCGCAGGGAGGCGTATGACGCAACACAGAGAAAGCCGAAAGGAGTCTGTGTTGCTGACTAACCTTCTTTCTTCTAGGAGAACTTCCAGATTTGGCACCTGGAATGTTCGGACATTAAACGAACAAGGGAAAGTGGCACAAGTAGCAGCAGAGATGAGGGAATATAAAATTGAGGTTCTGGGACTGTGTGAAACAAAGTGGAAGGGGGTAGACAGGAAGAAACTCATCACAGGTGAATTGGTGCTGTCCTCAGGACATGAAGACAAAAGTTCACACCACAGTGAAGGGGTAGCTCTTATGTTATCTAAAGAAGCACAGAAAGCACTCATTGAATGGGAAGCCGTTGGATCCAGAATAATAACACCTTCTTTTAAAACAGCTGAAAAGAAAATAAATGTAAATGTCATCCAATGTTATGCACCAACTAATGACAAAGAAGAGTGTGAAAGAAGCATTTTGTACTAGACTACAGGAAATTATGGAAAAAGTAAAAAGAAGAGACATCACAATTTTGATGGGTGACATGAATGCAAAGATAGGAACAGTCAACACCGGCTTTGAAGAAGTCATGGGAAAACAGGGGCTAGGAATAATGAATGAAAATGGGGAACTATTCTCAAACTTCTGTGCTTCAAATCAACTGGCTATAGGAGGAAGCATGTTTCCACATAAGAGAATACACAAGGGAACATGGATATCACCAGACCATAGAACAGAAAATCAGATTGATCATATATGCATAAACAAGAAGTTTAGATCATCATTGCAGGATGTAAAGGTATATAGAGGAGCAGATGTGGCATCAGACCACCACCTTCTGATAGCCAAAGTAAAAATGAAACTCAAGAGATATGCAGCAATGCAAAATTATAGACAACAATTTAATGTAGGACATCTAAGAAATCAAGAAACAAGAGACAAATTTGCGGTTACAATATCCAACAAAGAATACTCAGGGGCATACATATGTGAATCGAGGTTTATGGGCACATGTGAAAAGCGTGCGGAGTGGAAGTAGTTAGCATACTTGTCAGAGAAGTATACTAAGATGTTAAGGGGGGGGGGGGTTGTGGCCATCCGTCGTCGGAGACAGTCGGTGGGGGGGGGTGATTTTTGTTGTGGCCATCCGTCGTCCGGATGACAGTCGGGCCTTTTTGTATTGCTGTTTTTACCAGGTATGTGAATGGATGGATTGTCTGTGCGTTTTTTTCCCGTGAGAAGGAGGTATTGGTAATGACATTATATGTTTGTTGTTGTAGGATGTTGTTTGCTTTTTACGCCAAGAAGGCCTTTATATATTGCTGACCCTGCACGTTGTGTTTGGCTAATAGGAGCTTGATAGAAGCCTGTGTGTGGATTAAGCGCGTTGAGGTTTTTTCCAGTAAGGAGGTGTGTGGAATGACTGTACCACATTTTGTATTGATGCAAGTATTTTGTACTATTGTTACTGATGTCCAGGACTATGCTGTAAAGATTATATGTATGGAACTGTGACCCAGACTTCTGTCAAGTTATTTATTTGCCTACATACTGTCTTGAGTGTCCGTCCAATTTATACACCTAATATTAGACAGTAAGATGCTTCACGAAATCTAGCTCATTATACTGGGGAACAAGCTTCGTAACAAATCTTAATTATAACCCATCAAGGGTTGAAAGGCATGCTATGTTTTAAAAAAAGGGGAGAACTAGCTGTCCTGTTTTTTAAGTTTATGACATGAGGCCAAAACATGGGTACTTAGAAGTGACTGCCATGAAATACAAGATATTAAATGGTAGAAGAACAACCAACCAGTGACAGATTGGGAGCGTCTGCTGGTTTAAGATAGGTGAATTTTCTTTTCAGCTTTGAGAAAACTTTCATAGTAGATAAAAACATTCTCATATGTAGCGAGAGGTAAAGATAATTTGATGATGATATCCTGTATAAATAGATGTATCAGATGATACCAGGATAGTGCCAGATAAGAGACTGGTCTTCAAAGAAATACCCCATTCTCTGAAAAGAGTAATGGTGTATCGACATCAAAGGTATAGTCAAGCTGTATAGGTTCCTAGATGAGATGGTAATGTACTATCTTAGGTTCCTGTGATGCCCATCTCTAGACTAACCTTAGACTATGACTCTGCTAGGGGTAATTAACTAACCAACAAGAACTATGAATCAAACTTAAATAAATCAATAAAGACTGTTGGTACAATTTATAATTTATTTATGTACAAGATCTTTCTTTGTTCTGTTGGGTAATTTGCAAATAAAATCAAATTGATTAAAAATAAATATAAACGGTTTCACTTTCAAGTATTTATATTACATTTACAGTTAAATGGTGACTAATACAGTTCATCTTCTTCTGTTTTCTTGATCTTTGATGAAAACTGTCTTTCTTCTGTGCTAAACGTCTTCTTCTTTGATCCTTAGCCGCCAACTGTCAAAGCAGTCAGTGGCCATCACGCCTGGTGGCGTCTTGTAGGGCAACAACAAATTGATTCCACTTTGCGCGGTCGGTGGCCATCCTTCGTACAGTGCCCCAACTCTGGTTCATACCTCGCATCTCAGCCTCCACAGTCCTCCGCCTAGTTATTTTTGGTCAGCCTCTCTTTCGTTTTCCTTCAGGGGTCCATAGCATAGCTGTTCTTGTGATGGCATCGGGGTCTCTTCTGAGGACATGGCCAACCCAGCTCCAGCATCTGCCAGCTATGATGGTGTGCATGTCCTCTTGCTTGCTCAGAGTAAGCAGATTTTGGTTGGTGATGGTATTCGGCCAAAAGATTCGGAGAATTTTTCTTAGGCATGTTGTGTGAAAAGAGGACAATTTCGACATTTCCTTCTCTGTAACTCTCCAGCTCTCCGCACCATAGAGAAGCACAGAAAGCACACAGCTCTGATATAATCCTAATTTTGTGCTTGTGCTGTACTGAGAGGACTTCCAGACGTTGTTTAGACTAAAAAAGGCTGTTATTGCTTTGTTCATTCTGTTGTTGATGTCGTTGCTTGCTCCGCCGTCTGGTGTTACTATGCATCCTAGGTATGGGAAGGCATCTGTCTGTTCCAGTTGCTGATTCCTTACTAATATGGGCTCAGGGCTGCTCACATTGAGCGTCATGGCCTCTGTCTTCTTTAGGTTGAAGTTCAAGCCCACCTGCTGGCTATACTTATTAAGTCTATCCATTTTTCCCTGGATGTGTTGATGTGAATGTGCTAGTAGTGCAATGTCATCTGCATATTCCAGATCTTCCAATGTAGAAAATGTAGTCCATCTTATTCCTCTTGGACTGCCCTCTGTTGTCTGGCGCATCACCCAGTCTATGACTGTTAAAAATAGAGTGGTTGATAAGGGGCATCCCTGTCATACTCCTGTCTTCACCTCAAAGGTTAGGTTGCTCTGCCCAATGCTACACGTAAAGTTGGCATAAAGGCTTGTTATGATTGACACTATGCAGCTTGGAATTCCATAGGCCCTCAGTATTTGCCATAAACTGTCCCTATGTATACTGTCAAAAGCCTTTTCAAAATCAACGAAATTAATGTACAGCTGTCTTTGCCATTCTGAGCACTGCTCTATAATGTTCCTGAGGGTAAATATATGATCTACACATCTTCTATTCTTTCTAAATCCTACTTATTCTTTCCTCAGTTTGTGGTCTACTGCTTTTGAAATTCTCTGTATAATTATCCTGCCTAGTATTTTGCTGGGAACTGAGAGAAGAGTTATTCCTCTCCAATTATTGCAGTCTGCAAGATCTCCCTTCTTGGGCAATTTGACAATTATTCCTTTGCTCCACTCTGTTGGTGTTGTCCCTGCTTTCCAAACTTGTGCAAATAGTGGTTCTAATAGTTCTGCTGCTAGCTCAGGGTCTGTCTTAAATAGTTCTGCATTTAAGTTATCATGTGCTAAACTTGAACCAATGTTAATATTATTATATCACGAGTTATAAGGGCTTTTACTATGTTCTTTAACACCACATGCTTATGTTTCATCATTTCACTGTTCCTTTGTAGATAATAAACTTGTAGGCTATATGTTCCATGTTCTTGGATTCTTAGATTCTTAAGTTTTAAATTTCTTTGGTGTGGTAAAGTTTTGTAAAGTCAAGTAGCCCCAAACAAGGCTACATATCTTGAAAAAGTCTTTCTAAGCCTTGCCCAGCAATGTAACTGGAAAGAATCCCACAACTGCAGTTCTTCCAATCTTAAAGGTGGCACTGTTGAAGACCCTCTGACATTTCACAAGGGCTCTGAACAACAAGAGCTTCCTCCAGCTGACTTAGGCACGATAGAATTAGTAAACTCTTCAAGGCAGTATTTAACCTGAAATATAATAAATATATATCCTATGTAGTATCATTCACCATCTCCCTGTCCAGTCAGGAGGTAGGATAAGACAGTTCAGATAAGATGTGGTTATTCATGAGAATCATAGTAAGGTAAGTCAAAAATAACATAATTCATTCAATTAATAGCACACTATTCCAGTAACTCTCTGGTTACAGTTTGTCCATGATTTGCTTCCTTAAAATCAGATAGGCCTTGTGGAAAATGTTAAGATACAACTCAGTTTATTCAATAAAACAATTTATTTCATTCTTTTCAATAGGGTGGTCCATTCCAGTGTGGTGAAGTGGGATGTTATAAATATTTATAGGGGGACTTAGTGTACTGACTGAGATCAGCTGTGAAGGTATCTATATCTAATGAGAGTAGTGTATTATAGATAACCTTACTTGCTGCCACATATGTATACCTCAGTCAGAATTATTCTGGAATAGTGTGATGACTACGTTATATGTCTAGGGTATGTGTATGATGAAGTGTAAGTCATAACAACAACAGACAGATAAACAATTTAATTTATTCCACCACACTTGACAACACTGTGACACTCACATACATAAAACACTCTACGAGGATATCTTAAAGGAGTCACTGATAACTTTTCAAATAACAATATGTATTCAGTGCTGTCATGAATGTATATGTGTCCTGATTCAAATACAAAGGGAACCAGGAATCACAATCAATTTTAATTACACGTTATATGTACAGAATTTATTAATATGAATCTTGTAGTGACATATATATAATTAATAGTATCCTATGTGTGTCAGTTGTGTAGTGGTAATCTGAGGTAATACTGGTTTTGTTTTGTTCAAGCTCTGTTGGTATTTGTCATCATGACTTCAATAGTTTGTCTTTGTTGGAACTAGTATTGGAGATGTTCTCAGTTCCTGGCATTAAAACAATTGAATTCCCCTCTTAATTTTATTTTAGAATGTCATTTTAAGATGGGGTACATAATGTTGAGCTCCATGGACACACTCTCTTATCTTTCGTGATGACTGCAGTAAAAGACTCCTCTGCTCGATTACTTTAATGAGTTCTGGAGTCACCCCACTGGTTGCTATATGGACCAAGGAGTATGCTGTCCACCGCTGGCTTCAGCAAAGCTCTGACCAGGTGCTGCTCAATAACTTTAAGACCACGGTCCCTGAAACAAGAAGGTTGTACCTCCTACTTCAAAACTAATTGATACTCTAGTTCTACACTGAGCACAACACATCACAAACATTGAGTTCAGAGCGTTAGGCCAACTGTCAGCTTCATCTGAAATACTTTATACCAGTATTTCCCTCCCTAATGGTTACTACGCCTCTGCAATTCCAGCATTATTTCTGTCTAATCAATAATCTAGGTGTCAGTGTACTGTTTGGCCATTCCATGCAGTTTTACTTTCCTCCGACACCTTCTGTTCAGGCTGGAGTACCATAGGCTTTACATCATGTTCGCTACTGAACTACACATATATACAGACATAAATTATCAATTTACATTCAATTTTCATTAAAAGATATTGAATATTTCAAGCTTACCACAATTCATGGAATAATAAACAGTTTCGTTGACTGGCAATGAATATAGCACAACTCCGATCTGCCGATGTCCCAGGCTTTATTTTATAAAAAATATACACTGGTGCTCAACGCACTGCTTCTTAGTAGGTTTATTACAAGATGTGGCAATGAACAGACGCTCTGAATCGAGTATATTCGCAGCTCTACCCAATGAAACCATGTCTACACATCTTTTCAAAAAAGTACACCTTTTCACGTTTCCCCTGACAACACAAGATAGTATTTATAGCCTGACCAATCGTGTTTAGTCTTACATTTGTGGCGCTCCAATCAATTAGGAGTTAACATGGTAGGCTATTTCCGTAACGTAAGGTTTTTTCAAACACGTTATAAAAAAAAAATTTTATGAGCAGAAATGATTTCATGCTGTCAGGCACCCCCACTATTTTATTTTGGCCATAACTTGGTAATTCCTAGACTATTTGCGTAACGTTTTACATATTCTTTGTCAGCAAACCCTAAGGAACCCAAATATCTCAATCTAAGGGAGCTAGGTGGCTGCGTTCAAAATGTGCATTTTCTACCACCTCCTGTTCACTTCCATCCCCATGTGGTGTCTGGGTACTGTCATGTTTTCAAACGTAAACCCATCTAATGTTATCTTTCCTAATAAGCGTTTTCCAGGTTTTTTAAAACCTAACTCTGGGAAGGTTAGTGTTTTTTATCACTGTCCGTCTGAAACAAAGTTAGTGCATGTGGCCTTACACGCGTGATGGCAGCAATTGTGTATCGCGCGACGCGTGTTTAGTATTGCATGCTTCCTGCCTTCATTCGCCCCTCTCTCTCTCCTGCTTTATCTGTCTTTTAGTTACGCCGTGTATGGAATGAATGAAATATTAAATCTAGGTCATTGATCAGCTTGCGTATCTCAAGGTCAGTACACGTTTCATTGAAGAAAGCGGGTAATAATACAGTAGGCTTTTACTATCAACGTGAAAGCGTTACAATTTGCAGACGAAGCAGAAAACAAGGGGGATTTCGAGTACAGTCATTGTGACAGCACTGTTTTTTTACCATTTCTCTTTTCTTTATTAAATGTATTTGTTAGGCTTTATATTTACCTGATAATTTATATATGTGGATTAGAATATTCCACGACATCTCCCCTCTTAAAACAGACATTATATGTCAGTCCTTTATTCTATATACACATAGAGAAATTTATTATTATTTCTGGGGTTTAGGGTGATTCTCATCACACGGATGGCGGCTTAAAAAATCCGCTCCCAAATTTGTTTTTCCAGATATATACTCAATGCTAAAATTATATGGAGCCAAAAGTAAGGACCATCGGAGTAACCTAGAATTCTCATGCCTAGCCTGTGCTAGAAACGATAAAGGTTTGTGATCCGTTTGCAACTTAAATGCCTTCCCATACAGATAAATATTGAATTTCTTTATTGCCCATATTACTGCAAGACATTCTTTTTCGCTAGTTGAGTAGTTGATTTCAGCTTTATTCAACTTTCTGCTAGCATATGCCACTGGGCTTAATTCCCCATCCAATGCATCTGATTTCTGTAGTAGAGTTGCACCTAACCCAATATTACTGGCATCCGTCCTTACTATGAATTCTTGACTTAAGTCAGGTAATTTCAAAATAGGTTTACTTGTGAGCTTTTCCTTCAATTCTTGGTAAGCCATTTCACATTGTGGTGTCCATGTAATGCGATCTGGATGTCCTTTACGTGTCAAATCAGTTAACGGTGCACATATGGAATTAAAGTTTTTAATATACTTCTGGTAGAAACCACATAATGAGACAAAGGATCTCACGTCCTTCTTGGTTTGTGGTCTCGGGGCTTTCTTTAGTTTCTCTAAATTCTTTGGGTCAGGGGTCATGTTTCCCTGATAAACTGTGTGTCCCAAAAATTCCAATTCTTTACATCCAACGCAACATTTGGTTGGTCGGGCTGTTAAATTTGCTTCCCTAAGTCGATTAAACAGCATATTCAGAGAGTCAATGTGTTCCTCAAATGTTTCTGTTGCTATAAGGATATCATCCATGAAATAGGTTATATATGGATTATTCAGAGGGTCCAATAATTTTCTCATCATTCTAGAGAAGACACTAGGCGCATTCTTCAATCCAAATGGCAATCTATTAAACTCATAGTGTCCTTCTGAGGTACTAAAAGCTAGGTATGGTCTAACCTCAGGCTTTACTGGAATCTGATAGTATCCTTTACTCAGATCCACTTTTGAGAAATATTTAGCTTTATTTAGTCTGGCAAACAGCTGATTTGTATCCGGCAATGGATCCACCTGTCCTTCTGTAATAGCATTCAGTCTCCTGTAATCTATACAGAGTCTATGTTCTCCAGAGGGCTTCCTTAAGAGTACAACACCGGAACTATACGAAGATTCACTGTGCGAAATAATTCCTTCCTTCAACAGATAGTCTATCTCTTCCTTCAAAGCTTTCTCCTTAGCAAACGGAAACGAATATGGTTTCATACAGACAGGTGTGGGGTCTATCAGTTTCATATCATATTCCAATAGGTTTGTATGCCCTGGTCGGTCTGTTAACACCTCTGCATGATTATTTAGAACCTGTTGCACTCTCTCTTTCTGAGTTTTCGTTAAATGTGTACTGATTTTCACCTGTGCTGCTGTCTCACAGGGGTGTAATGGATATTCAAATGATGAAAGTGGTTCCTTTTTCATCTCCATGGCGATGGACAAGGTCAACAAGTGTGTCTCTTCCTGATGTTCTCTTTCCAAATATTTCTTCAGGAGATTCACATGATAGATTTTTTCTTTCCCCTTCTTATCTATCTTATAATTTGTTCTAGACACCTTCTCTAAAACTGTATATGGACCCTGCCATCCAATTTGTAACTTATTCTGACTCCCGGGGAGAAGAAGCAGTACCTTCTCTCCCACCGCCAAATCTCTGTCTTTCGCCTTCCTGTTATAATAGGCAGCATGTTTCTTCCTGGCTTGTTTCAAATTTTCATTGGCAAGTTTCCAGCCAGTTTTTAAACGAGTGGTCAGCTCATTCACATATTGGTATGAAGATGTAATGTTTTCCTCTGCCTTTTCATCAGTCCACGTTCTTAACAAAGCTTCGAGTGGACCTTTTATTGGCCTTCCAAACAATAATGTTGCCGGGGCCATACCGGTTGAACTATGGGGTACCTCCCGATAAGCAAAGAGGGCGGCGTGCAGGTACTGGTCCCATGTATCTGGTTTTTCGTGTGCCAACTTTCTCAGGATCGACATCAACGTGCCGTTAAATCTTTCCACTTGGCCGTTCCCTTGGGGATGGTACACACTACAATGGAAGTGTTTGGCCTGGAAGATCCTGAAAACTTCTTCAGTTAGTTTCCCCTTGAACTGAGAGCCATTATCAGTCAAGATTTGATTGGGAAAGCCTAACCTTGTGAAAATTGTGAGCAATGCCTCTGCCACATGTTTAGAATCAATCGATGACAGGGCTACTGCCTCTCCCCACATAGAACAAGTGTCCACCAGAGTCAGAATGTAGCTGTTCCTTCTCTTGGTTCGGGTGAGAGGTCCCACAAGATCCACGGCAACTCTCTCAAAGGGTGTTCCCACTATGGGCATTTCCCCCAGAGTTGCTGGTGCAGTCCAATGTTTAGGTGCTACTCGTTGGCACTCTGGACAGGATTTTACATATCGTTTGATATCTTCAGTTATTCCTGGCCAGAAATAGTGACAAGCTATTCGCTGTCCTGTTGCGCTGATTCCCATATGACCACTGAAGGGAATCGCATGCCCTAGTTCCAACACTTTAGTCCTATATGAAGTGGGAAGGACCAGCTGACCGTGACCATTGGATTCAGATCCAGCCTTCCTATATATCAGTTTGTTCTTCATATAAAACTCTCCCTTGCCTGGAGGTGTATGAGATTTGGGCAACTTCTTGAAACATGGCTTGAGTGTTTTGTCCTCAGCCTGTGCCTTCCTCATCTCATCTGGGTGAGTATTTATTGGATTATCCTCCTCCTTTTTAGACTGTGATCTGGTCTGCACTGTTGCCAATATCACAGGTCTCTTGGGATTTCCCAAGAAGACATATCTACACCCCAATATCAGAGGGTAGATTGGCTCATTTATCACTGCTGCTTTTATGATTCCTTCCACATATCGCGTTTTCACTTTTATTCGGGCGACTGGAAGTGTCATGGTAGCTACATCCTTGGTTGCAGTTTGAATCTCCACTGTTTCTGTGGTGTATTGATCGGCCTGCACCAGGTGAGAACTCACAACGGAATCGTAATCTAAACCGGTATCATATAAACACCTTATAGTGACACCATTACAGATGACATCTTCACACACTGGGGGGTGGTATGGTTCCTGTAGTTCTTCAGGTTTGACCTTCTTTTCCTTTTTCCCCGATGTCATAGCAGCACAATGAGGAGGTTTCCTTCTACAATGGTCAGTGTCATGATTGTTCATCTTACAATTTTTACACCACCTTTTTCCTTGGTTGAAAGATTTTCTTTCATCATATTTCCTTTCATCGAATTGTGGGAATTTATTTTTATTTTCATACCGTGGCCTATCAAACTGGTGCTTACCTTTGTTTTGATCCCTAGGATCAAATTTATTAAAGTTCTGTGGCGCCCTAAAGTTATCCACCTGTTTCTTTTTATTACCTGTTACCTCTGCTTGAGCTGCTTGATACCTTTCAGCAACATTTAGCAACTCACCCAGCCTCTCTGCACCTTGTTCCATGAGAAACTTTCTCAGGTCTGGAGCCATGGACTCTCTTAATTGCTCTATAAGGACCATTTCCTTAAGATCTTGGGTTTTCCCCAGAGAAGTCCATTTCTCCAAGTATGTCTCTATTCGTGCAGAGAACTGGTGATAGGTTTCACCTGACAGTAGTTTAGCATTCCTAAATTTTTTCCTATAAAATTCTGCATTCTTTTCATATCTTAACAAAAGAGCCTGCTTTAGCATGTCATAATTTTCCTGATCATTTCTGCTCATTTTTGCAAAAACTTCATAAGCTGCCCCACGAAGTCCTTGAGATAACTTTAAGCTCCACCTTTCTCTCTCTAACCCATACGTGGTAGCTAATAGTTCATACCTATTTAGATAGCTCTCTATATCATCGTCTTTCTCAACAAAATGATCTAAATGAAAATTCATAGCTGAGGTTGAGGCTCCTTGGCTAGCAGTGGCATCAGAGGCAAAGGGACTGGCACCATTTTCAGGAGCATGGCCCTGAAACTCAAACTCCCTTAGTCTTAACTCATGTTCCCTTTGTAATCTCTTCTCCTCCTTTTCTGCTTCCCTCTCTGCAGCTAATCTCTTCTCTTCTCTTTCTGCAGCTAATTTTTTCTCTTCTCTTTCTGCAGCTAGTCTTCTTTCCTCGGCTTCCAATGCTTTAGCCTCTTTGTCAGCCTCAATCTGCAACCTCTTAATCTCTTTTTCAGCCTCTAACTTTCTTTCGGCCTCTTTTTCTAATCTTCTTTCTTCCCGTTCAATAAATTTGTCACATTCAGTAGTGACATAGGTAATCATAACTTGCCCATCTAATCCCAACTCTTTTGCAGTCTGTACAGCAGCAGATCGAAATTTTGCCAGGTCGGCCATTGTCTAACAGATAAATGTCTAAAATATGTAACTAAACAATTTTATCTATGACTAACTAACTTAGGACAACACAGGCACTGTGAGCTCAACCTTATTTATTTTCACCCAAGGATACCTTTTAATTCTTATTATTCCCTGAAGTGAATTACCCCCAATATTTGTAATAGGGAAAGATTCAAAATCCCGAGAGCGAGACCCCAATATATGTGGTGAAGTGGGATGTTATAAATATTTATAGGGGACTTAGTGTACTGACTGAGATCAGCTGTGAAGGTATCTATATCTAATGAGAGTAGTGTATTATAGATAACCTTACTTGCTGCCACATATGTATACCTCAGTCAGAATTATTCTGGAATAGTGTGATGACTACGTTATATGTCTAGGGTATGTGTATGATGAAGTGTAAGTCATAACAACAACAGACAGATAAACAATTTAATTTATTCCACCACACTTGACAACACTGTGACACTCACATACATAAAACACTCTACGAGGATATCTTAAAGGAGTCACTGATAACTTTTCAAATAACAATATGTATTCAGTGCTGGCATGAATGTATATGTGTCCTGATTCAAATACAAAGGGAACCAGGAATCACAATCAATTTTAATTACAAGTTATATGTACAGAATTTATTAATATGAATCTTGTAGTGACATATATAATTAATAGTATCCTATGTGTGTCAGTTGTGTAGTGGTAATCTGAGGTAATACTGGTTTTGTTTTGTTCAAGCTCTGTTGGTATTTGTCATCATGACTTCAATAGTTTGTCTTTGTTGGAACTAGTATTGGAGATGTTCTCAGTTCCTGGCATTAAAACAATTGAATTCCCCTCTTAATTTTATTTTAGAATGTCATTTTAAGATGGGGTACATAATGTTGAGCTCCATGGACACACTCTCTTATCTTTCGTGATGACTGCAGTAAAAGACTCCTCTGCTCGATTACTTTAATGAGTTCTGGAGTCACCCCACTGGTTGCTATATGGACCAAGGAGTATGCTGTCCACCGCTGGCTTCAGCAAAGCTCTGACCAGGTGCTGCTCAATAACTTTAAGACCACGGTCCCTGAAACAAGAAGGTTGTACCTCCTACTTCAAAACTAATTGATACTCTAGTTCTACACTGAGCACAATACATCACAAACATTGAGTTCAGAGCGTTAGGCCAACTGTCAGCTTCATCTGAAATACTTTATACCAGTATTTCCCTCCCTAATGGTTACTACGCCTCTGCAATTCCAGCATTATTTCTGTCTAATCAATAATCTAGGTGTCAGTGTACTGTTTGGCCATTCCATGCAGTTTTACTTTCCTCCGACACCTTCTGTTCAGGCTGGAGTACCATAGGCTTTACATCATGTTCGCTACTGAACTACACATATATACAGACATAAATTATCAATTTACATTCAATTTTCATTAAAAGATATTGAATATTTCAAGCTTACCACAATTCATGGAATAATAAACAGTTTCGTTGACTGGCAATGAATATAGCACAACTCCGATCTGCCGATGTCCCAGGCTTTATTTTATAAAAAATATACACTGGTGCTCAACGCACTGCTTCTTAGTAGGTTTATTACAAGATGTGGCAATGAACAGACGCTCTGAATCGAGTATATTCGCAGCTCTACCCAATGAAACCATGTCTACACATCTTTTCAAAAAAGTACACCTTTTCACGTTTCCCCTGACAACACAAGATAGTATTTATAGCCTGACCAATCGTGTTTAGTCTTACATTTGTGGCGCTCCAATCAATTAGGAGTTAACATGGTAGGCTATTTCCGTAACGTAAGGTTTTTTCAAACACGTTATAAAAAAAAAATTTTATGAGCAGAAATGATTTCATGCTGTCAGGCACCCCCACTATTTTATTTTGGCCATAACTTGGTAATTCCTAGACTATTTGCGTAACGTTTTACATATTCTTTGTCAGCAAACCCTAAGGAACCCAAATATCTCAATCTAAGGGAGCTAGGTGGCTGCGTTCAAAATGTGCATTTTCTACCACCTCCTGTTCACTTCCATCCCCATGTGGTGTCTGGGTACTGTCATGTTTTCAAACGTAAACCCATCTAATGTTATCTTTCCTAATAAGCGTTTTCCAGGTTTTTTAAAACCTAACTCTGGGAAGGTTAGTGTTTTTATCACTGTCCGTCTGAAACAAAGTTAGTGCATGTGGCCTTACACGCGTGATGGCAGCAATTGTGTATCGCGCGACGCGTGTTTAGTATTGCATGCTTCCTGCCTTCATTCGCCCCTCTCTCTCTCCTGCTTTATCTGTCTTTTAGTTACGCCGTGTATGGAATGAATGAAATATTAAATCTAGGTCATTGATCAGCTTGCGTATCTCAAGGTCAGTACACGTTTCATTGAAGAAAGCGGGTAATAATACAGTAGGCTTTTACTATCAACGTGAAAGCGTTACAATTTGCAGACGAAGCAGAAAACAAGGGGGATTTCGAGTACAGTCATTGTGACAGCACTGTTCTTTTAACATTTTTCTTTTCTTTATTAAATGTATTTGTTAGGCTTTATATTTACCTGATAATTTATATATGTGGATTAGAATATTCCACGACATCCAGCAAGCTTAACATCTTCAAAATACTTTCCTAAACTATCATCACAACCTACTCGTCCATCTGCTTTCATTTGACAATTTAATTTGGTTAACACATGCTTGAATTCCTTCCAAGAACTTCACTGTGATTCTACACACATTTATCCACTTCTATAAGGCACATATCAATAATATATATATATATATATATATATATATATATATATATATATATATATATATATATATATATATATATATATATATATATATATATATATATATATATATGCGAAATAGAGGCCAACCAAAAACAACTTGGCGGAGAACTGTGGAAGCTGAGATGCAAAGAATGAACCACAGTTGGGGCACTGTACGAAGGATGGCCGCCGACCGAGCAAAGTGGAATCAATTTGTTGCTGCCCTACAAGACGCCACCAGGCGTGATGGCCGCTGACTGCTTTGACGGTTGGTGGCTATGGATCAAAGAAGATATATATATATATATATATATATATATATATATATATATATATATATATATATATATATATATATATGTAATTACATTCTCTCTTATTCATTGCCATCTGCAGGTGAAAACAGTCTGTAGAACCATTAACAGCCTTTTAATGGTTCTACAGACTGTTTTCACCTGCAGATAGCAATGAAGTCTGGTAGTAGACGTTTTCGCTCGTATCTGTGATTTGAATTTTGCGGCAAGCATTTGACTGGCGATACCTTCCGCTACTTATATTCAGTTGTCTCCTGTACCAGAAAGCATCTAGGCCAAAGTATTTTGCAGTTTCGAAAAAGTGTAAATTTTAGGCGTTCTGTGCTAGTATGAAGAATCTGAAATCGTTCTAGTTTTTTTTATCTCTGAACGGATTTCCTTCATCCAAAGCTTATATTATTCTCAGGACTAAGCTCTATCTATTGTGATATCTATCCTTTTCCTCGGTTAATCCGACTTTTCACTGGAGCAGCCTAAACAGTGGTAAATACGACATGGGTCAAGCTTTGCTGCCTTCAAATCCAAATTCCTTCTGTCCTAATCACTTTAGTGAAAATATAGATATCTGCCAATAGCTAATGATCCCTATTATCGAATTTAGTCCTTCATTACTAAGGTTTACCGTTTTAACTGCACATTGCCTTTCGAAAAATTGTCAACATCTACGCTTTCTCGTCTTCCAACTAAAAGGCCTTACAAAGTATTAGCATTGCGTGTACCGAGCTGCCGTTTTGATTGGTTGCTTGACTTCTCGGAATTTCTGAACAGTGTAATGTTTTGAATGATGTCCGAGATAGGATTCAGACCTCATCACATCATATTAACAGTTTGCATTCTTTTCCTTCAGCATTTAAATTCATAATAACTCTTTTTCACACAAACAGTCTTTTACTAGTTCTCTGAGTCTGGACACATATCGTTAGGTCTGTTGTCAGAACTCTTATAGTTCCTGTATTGTGTTCTTACACACTGTTTGTTCATAAACTTTGCATTCAACCTCATCTCTGGTACCTTGCTTTGCCTTAGATACACTCTAATGTCCTTTCATTGTTCAAGGCTAAAATCACAGTTTTTAAAATCTGTTTTCGGAGCACTAATAATTGTAGAGGTTTACATAGTTTTTTACTATTGTTTGTTCTTATCATCATTTAAACAAAATATGTACCTTTAAAATTTTGGGCTGAATCACAGAATAACAGTCAGGTGCTGGCATGTCTTCCAAGTGGCTATCAATACGCCAGCCATGTCACTTGGAGTAATTAAAACATCAATGAGGGTTTCATTACATTAATAATGTTCAGAATGTAAGAGAAGTATGAGTATGATTAAACGGGAGCACATCAGTGAGGCTTTTTATTTTATTTTCAGAGTTCATGAGCAGTAAGCTGGTATTGTTATTTTTTCAACTTACGGTCTTAACATTTGTCTTACATTATTATTTTGAAAATGCTTGAAACAGGGTTAGGCTGGGTGCAGACGAGCGTTTTCTTGCTGCGCCGTTTTCTTGCTGCGCGTATCTCGCGCGTGGAAAATGAAACAGTAGGGATTTAGAGAAAGCGGACAGACGAGCGAGGTTTTTCCCGCTGCGTAGAAAAAAATGCAACTGGTTCCATTTTCTTCGCATATTGCCAGCGTTTTTGGCTAACCTTGAACTTTATCTCGCGACCAAGTATGTTAGCGACGAACTTGCGTTGTACACTGTCATGGCATTTCTATTCTGAATTTGGATTTATCAAGAACATTTGCATGAAAATGAGTTATTTTGAATCCGTTACTTACTTTAGGCGGATCGTGATTACGCAGTAACATTAGTGGTGCTCGAGTTTTTAACATTTAATTATGTGATGGGGTTCCGTTTGGTTCCATTCGTCTTCTCCTTCTTTTTCTTCTGCTCCTCACCTCTTCTTCATTGGTCTTCTTCTTCTTGTGCATCACCTTCTTCTTCTCCTTCTTCTTCTCCTTCTTTATCTACTTCTTCTCCTTCTTCTTCATCATCTTCTTCTCCTTCATCTTCTTCTTCTCCTCTTTCTCGTATTTGTCCTTCTACTTCTTTTATACTTCTCTCTCTCCTTATTCCAACTTATTCTCCTATTCCTCTTTTTTGTTCTTTTTCATTTTCATCTCCTACTTCTTCTGCTTCTCCTCATCCTTCTTCTATATTTTCTTCTTATATTTTTTCTTCTTCTCTCTGATATTTCTCCTCCTTCTTATTCAGTTTTCTTTTTTCTCCCGAACCTTCTTCTCTTTATCCTCTTCCTTCTTTTCATCCTCTTTTTCTTTTCCTTTTCCTCCCCCTCCTTCTCCTACTCCTTCTTTTTCACTCCTTTTTCTTCTCCTCCTTCTGCTTCTTCTTCTTCTATTCCACCTTCTTTTTCTTCTTTTTCTTCTCATTCTTTTTTCTTCGACTTCATCATATTCTTCTTCTGCTCTTCCTTCTTCTCCTGCATCTCCTTTTTTTTTTTTCTTGTTCTCCTTTTTTTCCCCTCCTCCTCTTTCTTCTTCGTTTTTTCTTTCTCTTCTTCCTTCTTCATCCTTCCTCTTCCTCTGTGTTCCCTTTTTCTTGTTCCTCTTCTCCATTATCTTCTTCTTCGTCTTCTCTTTCTTATGTTTTGTTTTTGTTGCTATGACACGTTAAGTACGGTAAATGTATTTTACCTAAAACAACGCTCAAGATTTATTATTTATATATGGTATATAAATATATATATATCAGTGGATACACCCAGAATCGTCTTTTTTGTCGTTTTTTCCTGTGTGCTCGTACTACAAGCAACGACAGACATGCTAATTCCACGAAATTCATATCTGAACTGCGGAAGTGCCAGTCTGGAAATATATTTTTAGGCGCGAGGTCACGGCAAAAATACGCTCGTCTGCACTACCCTGCGATTCAGTCAAAAAACCGTGCGAGATACGTGCAGCAAGAAAACGCTCGTCTGCACCAGGCCTTAGGGTTAAACTTAGCGGTAGATGGCTATTTTATTTTTATCAGTGCAAGTTAATCCAGAGCAGATGAGCAGCGTGCTTTCAAAGTGGCCCAGTATAACAATCTGGTCACAGAACTGAGTGTGATGCTGTACTGTAATTCTGTCCTTTCAACAGGCCCGATTCTGTTCTTCTATTTGAGTTTTTGGCATTCTTCTTCTCTTTTTAACTATGTGTTTGCAGTGTTTCTTCTCATTTGAATATATCGTGTTTAGTCTTTTTTTGTACGTATTTAATTGCGGGTTTTTAATGACGGTAGGTTTATTTTATACTCGCCTCAGTTGTCTTTTCTTCTGATTTTTCGCGATCACATAGATTTTTCGTTGTCTACGAAAAATCGTCATTTCGTGCACGCCTGTATGACGCAAGTCAGAAAGCACGTGGCCGTCATTTAACGTGATAAAATTTTTGGACACGCGGTCTGCGCTTTTTCAAATCTGATTGGCGTAGGTCGCAGTTATTTATTCTTCTAGCGTTTCCATTGGTCCGAGTGGATAGCTTAGCAGATACGTAGGAGGGAATCCGCGGGGGTTTTTCATTGTATATAATGAGTCGGGAAACAGGGGGCAAGTCTCTATCTGAAGAAATAATTGCCGGCCGTGCATCGACGCATTATCGTCTCCATTGCGGGGAGGAAAAGCGGTAATTGGTATGTAGTAATTTTATTAGCGTCTTACTTATTAGAGGGTTCTTTGATAAGAGTCTAGGCCCGTAAGTAAAGTTTCTTCGGGGACATTAACTTATAGTTTTAAAACGTAAAGTGCCATCCATTTCTTTCTTTGTAGAATGATGTGAAAGTAAAGTGTGCATAATTCTTTCAAGGATTAGTGGCAGTATAACAGAGCGGGTGAAGTTATGAGAGACACGGGTGCGCAGAGTTGTAGAGTGTTGTGTAATACCACCATTTATTCCTGTGTATTTACAAATGTAATTTTATTGGGAAATCAATTGTGTGTACGTTAATTTTATTATGCCTTAAATGTGAGTAATGCAGTCGGAGGGTACAGATTTATATTATAAGTGAATTATACTGCTTAGAGGAGTAAATTATTCCTATAGCGAGAGGTGGATTAATTTTTGGAGTAAGCAAGGAAACCTCTAAGTGTAATGTTTAAAGGAGACCAAGGAATTTCGGACAAAGGATTTCCCTAGGTGAAATGTTTGACACGTGGTTAGCCATGCGTAACTAATAGATAAGATAAGAGTCAGACAGGTCGGGAGGTTTTGTTTACCTACCTGGCAGATTTAAGTTGAAGAGAAGGGGAGTAGAAGGAGGAGATAGAGAGACACGTGGGTAGAAATATTTTTGGGTTCGTTGGGCAGCACGAGAGAAGGGGAGTAGAAGGAGTGAGATGGAAGTGACACGTGGATAGTAATCTTTTATGTATTGTGGTGTATAGCGGGTGAAGTATTGAGTGAGGGAGTTGTAAAGATTAATTGGAGCGATATATTAGAGATACGTTATGTTGGAGTTGGTGTACATTAGACGCATTTTCTTTTAATTTCAGCGGGTCACTGCAAAGTGGGGGAGCGTAATTTGCCACTACAAATTACCCACGGCAACAGGAAATAACTCAGGGGTCAGAGGACTCGAGATATCGCCAGTAGCAAAAAAGAAAATAACCTAAGGTCTCTTGCAGTGAAGTACAAATCTTCAGCAAGACCTAAACAGTTCTCTTGCAGGGAACCCCCATGCTTCCGCGGGAACGGGTTTATTTATCATACAGCCCAGAGCTCATCGCTATTATAGTCTCCAGCAATGGCACGTGGCCGTGAGACTGGTTTAAATTGTATACCGCCAGAAATCAATGCTGGTCTACCCTAAATCCGGAGCGGGTTAAAGGGAGAAATCATAGAAGCTATTCAGCAGCAGAGAAGTTTCTACAGTTAATCAAGTTCTTTATGCTTGATACCCAAAAATCATCATCATTGCAGAAATCAGGAGCAGATGAAAGGGTTACAATACCTGGGTCCTGAAAGTAACGAGAGAAGAGCATAACGGAGATGTCGCATCATCAGACGTCGAGTGTTAGAGAGACACTGAGACCAGGAGAGAGAGAGAAGGAGGGAGAAAATAGACAGGACCAGTAGGGTCTTTTCATTATCCATTTGACGGATAGACACTGAGCCATCGTTGTAAGCCAAGTCTATTATTTTAGCATTTCCAGTGGTGTTAGTTAGCAGCGCATATCGCCTAACAAGTGGAAAGCTGTGTAGACGTTTTTTAGGAAGAGTCAACAGGTCTGAGACAGCAGAAATCTTATTAGTAGTAGAGAGTGGAGGCTAAAGTCGACAGCCCCCACAAAATTAGAGTTGTCTAAATCACTAATCATTTGTGTTGTTCTCCAGCAGGGTGACAGAAAGAGTGAATGTGATTGGGGTTTTCCTAGTGTCTATCTAATTTAATTGTTACTTTGTTTTTCAGGCCGTGCAACAGTGCACACTATTTATTTGATTGATATATGATGACATTTAATGATTTTTTTGTGTAAATAAATATATATATATACTGTATACTGGATCAGCTTCTACTCTATACTATACCTATATGTGGTCTGTATAGTGATGTCTGTGGTCGTTATACGCACCTTATCTCCTTGTGTTTAAAGGTAGTCGGAGGAGGGTGAAATTATAGCAATTCTGAAGTCACGAAGCGGCAAGGGGGAGCCAAATTCTGGTTCTAGCCCTTGAGCCAATAGTCTCATCTGTCCACTGTCATGTCATTTTTCATCTAAATTCTATCTTCTCAGACTTTCTCAAACTAGGGTCTTGCTTTCACTCAGGCAAACTCTATAAACATAAAACCACTTCGTGACACTGAGACATGAAGGGTTCACAGCAAATACTATAGATGTAGAAGTAGATGCAAGAGGTCTTCTGGCTTCCTCTGTGTAGTATCCACTGAAACAGTTGGGTATGAAGAGACAGTCAAGGACAACGGCATTTATAAGACTTGGTGAAACTGACAAAAACACCTCATGCTAGCTGTGGCACATTGTGATGGGCAACCGAATTCATTATATTAAGATATATACAATGTATTTAAAAAATGTTACTTTCCTACTCACCTCAAATTGGCAGGATTGATAAAACCAGAAGTAAACCACCAGTTCCAGTATAGCGAAAAAGTGGAGTGAGCTCAATTCTCAGTGCAGACATGGAAAAATGCCGGATAACACTTGAGAGGCATGACCCTAATGGGCTAACCCCCACTCTACCCCACAGAGTATAAGGAAGGTAAAGAGCTGAAACACTTGTCTGTTGGGAGTGCCACTACTGATGATCAGATAGTCTGCTGTTATAATTGTATGCATTGTTGTTGTTTTTTAACTATGACTGCAGAGCTTCTTGCTCTTTTGCAGCCAATACCAAGTTAAAGACTCCTTAGTATTATCTACACTGTAGATCTAGGATTTTCTGCCATTCTGAAATGTATTGAGTTGGTGTCATGAGCTCCAGTTTCTCCAGATTGGCTTGCATTTAAAGGATCATCATATGTGGTCCCAAGCTAGGAGGAAGAAGCGTGTCACCTACTATACATTCCCCGCCATCTAAGGGGGGCTTTCCAAATATGCAGAGGTAAAATACTGTGCTCTGGTTCTGGGCTCTCTCAAGGAATTGTCACGTCCTACACCGAGCCACTTCTCATCAGCTCTCCATACATATCATGGGTCCATAGTGAGATCCTCCTGCATGCAGCCAACCAGGTAAAAGCCAGTGTTACATCTGTGGCTCAAGTGACTCCTTCAAGCTTAGCGTGCAATGCTGGATTCTCAATATGTTTCAACACAGAAGGAATCCCTGGAAGTGTGTGGATGATTTCAAGAGTCAGTGAAGGTATAATTAGCATCACAGATAGATGTTCACTTCCACATTTATATATTATAGCATTGTGCTTAGCTAGTGGTCATAAAAGGATGACTCCAGACATGCCTGCAAGCATAATTATATGCATAAACTTTCCTATTCCTGGTGTGTGATGGACATTCCTTAGAAGTATATTCATAATCATCCTTAGAACATGCCTGTAAATTTGGCATTGTCAATATCAAGTATATTGTTAAGTTTCTCCACAGTACTGAAATGTATTTTTCTACATTTACTAGTTATTTGTGAATTAAATGACACCAGAACTTTAGGCTATTTAGTTTTGTGTCTTCTCAGTTAAAACAAAATAAGCAACATATGTGCTATCCAAGCACAGCTAAGGTGATGCGCCCTTGCTTAGCTTGGTCTAATACATTTGTGTACTGATGTAGCCTTGTACAGCACAGTCCGGATAAGCAGAAGTCACTTGGGCCATCTAAAATACTTCGGCTTATCAGAAATTCTGCTTATCAGGAGTTTCTATTAAAGAAGACTTCTGGCCGGACCTGCAAAATTGCTTTGACTGAAATTTGGTTTAAACGAGTTCTGATTATCCGTACTGCACTGTATTTCCTGCTGCTATGACAGTAGGCATTTAGTGTGAGATATTGTGCATTGTGAGATCAACGGCTCGCAAAGTGAAACAGCAAAGTGTGTGGCGCACTAGAGGCATGTCGGACATAGAAAAAGACAATGGCTAGCCACCGTGGAAGAGATTGGGGCCTTACCACGTACTTCCTACAGAACGTAATGGGATCACAACAACAAGATAAGAACCGATATGTAGAGAACTCTCTGTCCCCTGGGGAAGAATCTACTGTACAAATTAACAGGGAAGAGGCAACTCCTCTAATGAGTAAGGAAGTACATAATGGCGAGTGTTCCTTAAATTCTGTTGAAAGGGAGCATTCTGAGAAAGACCACCTAAAAACTAGTAGGAGAAGCCTAAAAATAGGAACATGGAATGTTAGAACTCTAAACGGAGAAGGAAAGCTGGACAATCTTATATTAGAGGCAACCGACATGAAACTCGATATACTGGGAGTTGCAGAGGCAAGACTTTTGGATACAGGCTACATAACAAGAGACCAGTACACGCTTATACACTCAGGAGGAGAAAAACACGAAAGAGGGGTAGGAATGTTGATAAAGAAGGAGTTAGAAAAATACGTATGTGGATACTGGACACACAATGACAGAATGATGTTACTAAAGATGAGAGCAAAGCCATTCGACATATCAATCTTACAAACTTATGCACCAACTAAAGATTACAGTGAGGAAGAAATAGAAGAATACTATGAAGAGCTACAACACACACTTAAACCAGTCAAATCTACAGATGTGTTGATAGTAATGGGTGATATGAATGCAAAAGTAGGAAAAGGAAAATACAAGAAAATAGTAGGACAGTATGGATTAGGGACAAGAAATGATAGAGGAGACAGACTTATCCAGTTCTGTGAAGAAAACCAGCTGGTCATATGTAACACCTTTTTTGAACATCACCCAAGGAAATTATACACATGGAAAAGCCCAGGAGATGTAACACGTAATCAAATCGACTATATCATGATAAAACATAGATTTAAGAACAGTGTCACAAGTGCAAAGACACATCCTGGCGCCGACATAAATTCAGATCACAATCCAGTTGTCATCAAAGTAAATATAAAGCTGAAAAGAGCAGGAAACAGAAGACAGGAGGAACCCCAGATAGAAATATCAGCGCTGAAACAACCAGATATAAAACAGAAATATTTAATCGACGTCAAAAATAAATACCAACAGTTATTGACAGAAAGCATGGAGCAGTATAGAAGAGAAAACCCAGAAGAAACAGCAACCGCAAAATGGGAATGCTTAAAAACAAGCATACAATCAGCAAATGCAAATTTACCTAAAAAGGAGTCTAAGAAAAATCAAATTTGGATGACAGATGACATCTTGAATAAAATGGCAGAAAGAAAGAAAGCAAAAAACACTCCAGAATATAAAACAATAGACAATGACATACGTACTATGTGTAGAGAAGCAAAAGAACGATGGATAGAAACAAAATGTAAGGAAATAGAAGACTTGGAAGCGAAGCACATGACAAGAGATATGCATGAAGAAATAAAGAAATTATCAAATCGGTCGCGGTTTGCACAAGGAGGAAGCTGTATCAAGAACAAAAATGGTGTAATATTACTTGATGAGAAAGACATATCAAACAGATGGGCAGAATACGTAAAAGAACTATTCGAGGACAACAGAGGTAAAAAACCATCACCAGATTCTAATGAAGGCCCAAACATTCTCAGATCAGAAGTAGAGAATGCCATTCATATGATACAAAAAGGAAGATCAGCAGGCATGGATAACATAAACATTGAAATGATAGAAGCTCTGGAGAGCTTTGGTATAGATACAATCACAGAAATATGCAATGATATATACAATACAGGATATTTACCACACGACATGAAGACATCAGTTTTTATAACATTGCCCAAAAAACCAAATGCAACAGAATGTTCAGACTTCAGAACAATCAGCCTGATGAGTCATGCAATTAAGATACTGCTCAAAATCATACAGGAAAGAATAAAAAGTAAAGTAGACAGCGAAATCCAAGAAGAACAGTTTGGTTTTAGACGGAACAGTGGAACAAGAGAGGCAATATTTTGCCTAAGAAGATTAGCAGAAAAATATACAGAGGTCCAAAAAAGTATGTATATGTGCTTCATTGACTATAAGAAGGCTTTTGACAGAATCCATCATGAGAAAATAATTGAATGCCTCAAAGACATAGGTATTGATGGAAAAGATATAAGAATACTCAGTAACCTTTATTGGGAGCAAACTGCCACAGTAAGATCGGGAAGGAATTATTCACCATATATAGACATAAAAAGAGGTGTCAGACAAGGTTGTGTGCTGTCCCCCTGCCTATTTAATTTATACACCGAAAAAATTTTCAAACAGATACAGGAAATACCAGGACTGAACATCAGTGGAAGATCAATAAACAACCTTAGATATGCAGATGATACCGTGTTGTTAGCTGAAAGCGAACAGGAGTTACAAGAACTAGTGAAGCAAGTGAACAGTATAAGTCATGAATATGGACTCGACATTAATATTGAGAAAACTAAAACTATGATAATTAGCAAAACAGACGATAAACCCACATTAAAGATAAGCGTAAATGGGAAAATCCTGGAACAAGTCAAGAGCTACGTATATCTTGGTCATATAATAACAGAAGATGGCAGATGTGAAACAGAAATCAAGAAGAGAATAGGAATGGCCAAAGCTACATTCAACAACATGAAACATATACTGACATCCAAACAGTTATCTCATAAATTAAAACTGAGATCATAAAGTGTTATATATATTCTGCATTTCTGTATGGTGCAGAAACATGGACGATGAATAAGCATTTGGAAGAAAGAATTGAGGCTCTTGAAATGTGGATATATAGAAGAATGGGGCGTATCTCATGGAAAGAGATGAAAACAAATAAGGAGGTCCTAGAAAATCTAGGTATGAAAAGAGAACTAATGAGAGAGGTCAAAGTTCGGCAGCTAAAATACTTTGGCCACATAAAAAGGCATAACACCTTGCAGAAGACCATAACAGAAGGGAGAGTTGAAGGCAAACGTGCAAGGGGAAGACAGCGCTATAAGTGGGAAGATAACATCAAGAGATGGACGGGAAAAAGTCTATCAGAGTGTACCACCAAGACAAGAGACAGAAGACGTTGGAGATCCATTACAGCCAACCTTCGTTGTGGAGATGGCAACTGATGATGATGATGATGATTGTGCATTGTCTGCAAGCAGCAGAAAACCATCATTGGCTCATGCTGACAAATACTAATTTCATAATAACGCATCTTGTTGTAACTTGGGTGAGTGGTTAATTGTGTCATCATGAAACTGTTGCTGTGAAAAAAAACTGAAACGCTTGTCCATGTTAAACACAGAGTAAGGCATGAATGGCTACTGTACCCATAACTGTTCACATGAATAAAGTTACTGACAGGAACAGTGTAAATGTACACAGTGAGTCTATCTGTTAGAAACCTGTTAGTAACCAAGAAGTACAGTGAATGTTGCAAGATAAAAATGAGTAACTGTTGTGGCTCAATAAAATTGTCATTCGGGTTCAAGCTAGTTCATCTTCAGACTAGGGTCTTTAACAAAAACGTTGGCAACAGTTCAGTTCAAATTTGAACGCTGAGACTCATGGGTGCCGATCCACTTTGCTATACATGACAAGGCATACATCAAAGCAGTCCTATATAACAATAATATCGTAAACAACATATGATCTCCAAAGATCAATGCAGACATTTCTTAAAAGCTCAGCCATCAATCTTATTGTCTACTTCATGGACATATACATCCAAACAAGACTATCTCACTCCTCCTCCAGTCATACAACACATCAATCCTAATGTACATCTCATTCAGCCCTGATGCGTTTTGGCATATAAAACAAAATGAAATGAGAAGTATCTAATTTTATTCACTAAAAAACGCGTACTTTACCAGTGACAAGAATTAACACAATGGGTGAGGACTTTTTTTATTGAAAATAAATAATTTTTAAACTAAATATTTGAAGACTTTCAAGCTGTACATGTACGCACTGAAGGACAAAACATTGAACAAGAATGAAGATTTTGCTGTCATGACCAAATCTAACAGAAGATGCCCATTGCAGAATAGAAATAAAAAGTGGAGTTCCAATGAAGAATGAAGCATTCTGAGGGGCAAAAAAAAGAGAAAAGAACAAGATTAATGACCATAGGAACAAAGCTGCTTCATTATGAGTATGTTTTTCCTCTATCCATGTGTTGTCACTGGCTTTTTATAAAGTTGACATTCAGTAAAGGACTTTGAAGGACAACAAGCCTTCCTAAATGTGTTTCAACACAAGAGAGGGGAAATGTAATAGAGCATACAGTTAGCAAAACACACAGAAATAAGAATTAATACAGTGGCAACAATTAAACGAAAATAGATAGATAAAGATACATGGAACTCAGGAATGGCAAAAAACATCAGAGTAGGAAGAATTTAAAAAACATGTTGCATAAAGAAACAACGGATCACAGTGAAGCTAGAATTAACTTAAAAGAAAGAGTAGCTCATGAAACAAAAATCAGATGGAGAAGAAAAATATGGAATGATTCTGAAGATGAAAACAATTGGTCACAGTTTATAACATCAGTAGTAACTTTTAACAATACTTCTTCTTCTTCTTCTTGCGATCGCATCTTTGATGATTACACCGTCAGATGAGTTCTCATGATGAATTCGACTGTTGT
This sequence comes from Oreohelix idahoensis, assembly GCA_024509875.1. Taxonomy (NCBI): domain Eukaryota; kingdom Metazoa; phylum Mollusca; class Gastropoda; order Stylommatophora; family Oreohelicidae; genus Oreohelix; species Oreohelix idahoensis. The sequence continues at coordinate 89,352 of JAMPIV010018038.1, forward strand.
TTGAAGTTCCTCTTTAACTCCATATAACTTTGAGTTTAGTGTTGAGTCATTGGGCCAGTATATCTTTCTTAACTGGTCATACAGAGGACAGTCCTGTAGAACATGCTCAGCAGTTTGTTCGTTTAATCCACATGTGCACAGTGGTGAAGCAGACAATCGTAGCTTGTGCATGTGTTTATTCAGTTTGTTATGCCCTGTCCTGAGTCGAAAAATAGTTATCTGTCCCTGCCGGTCAAGAGTGTGATAGTCGTCTTTGGGTTGGTTCTGTTCTCTTCTGATAGTCTGGATAGCTCTCTTTTTCTCAAAGTATGTGACTTCATTATCTTCTTGTTCACATTCTCCTCCCTTTTTTGCAAGTTTATCTGCCTTTTCATTTCCGGGTACACCACAATGAGATGGTACCCACTGAAGTATGGTTCTCTTTTTGGCAGCTACCTTGTTTAGTTCATTTCTCAGATGCGGGAGTTTACCACCCTTGAGAGCTTGCAGGACAGACAGTGCATCTGTGAGGATGACTACCTGGTGGCAGTCAGAGTTGGTGTTATAAATCATATTTGCAGCTTGCTCTAGAGCTTGAACCTCAGCTGTATAGTTGGAACAGAATTTACCAGTGGGAATGTGCCTAGTCTCATAGTGGTTGTCAGGATATGAGATAAAGATACCGGCACCTCCATTCCTAACAGCATTAGTTGCTGATCCATCTGTATAGGCATGTATCCATGATTGATCGGGATAGCTTTCTTGGATCATACTCAATGTAGCAGTTCGTTTTTGCAGATCATTATACTCACATCCACTTGTGAGACCACTGACTGATGTATTAATTTGGAGGGCACTGCTGGCCTGCTCCCATGGTACAGGGTATAGGGTGGGCTTCAGTGGTGTTGTCTTCATGGATAGGTCTTCTTGATGCTGTCTTATAAGTCTTTTCCCCCGATGCACAAAGCTGCTACGCTTTAGACGTCCCAATGCCAGATCATCTAGTCTTGCCTTCATTGGGTGCATTGGCATACTGTTGTACTTTTCCATCTGGATCATGGTTTTTGTGTCTCTTCTATGGGACAATGTCTGTAATCCAGCAACCTTCTGCATCTCTGTTATTGGTGTAGTTTTCATGGCTCCTGTAATGAGCCTGAGAGCTTGATTTTGCACCTTGTCCAAAGACTGCAGATGTGAGTTAGCAGCTGATGACCATGCTGCTGAGCTAAACTCTAAGTGTGGTCTTATTACTCCCTTATAAATCTTCTTTAGATTTCGTTCATTTGCTCCCCAGTTGGTACCTGCTAATTTTCTGAGTATGCCTAGTCGTCTTCGGGCCTTTCCTTCTGCATTTTCAATATGCTTATTCCATGTAAGCCTTTGGTCAAATGTCACCCCAAGATAGGTGGGGTAGCTTTCTTCCTTGATCACGGTTGTCCCTAGGTGTATGTTAGCTGATTTGTCCTTGGGGGCGAGGGAGAACAGTGTTGTGGAGGTTTTGTCTGTGTTTATTGTGATAAGCCATTTCTCTGCCCATGACACTAGCATGTCTGCTGCCCGCTGCATTCTATAATTTGATGTGGTGACATTTTCATCAGTGCACCAGAGTACTAGGTCATCTGCATATAAGGCAGCTTTAACTCCTGCAGGGAGATCTTTCACCAGGTCATTGATGTAAACAAGGAAGAGTGTTGGGGAAATTACTCCTCCTTGAGGTACCCCCTGATGGAGCAACACTTTTCTGCTCTGCAGACCGTCAAGAGTGACTCTAGTTCTCCTGTTATGCAAGTATGACTGGATCCATTTCATCATGTTGCCTTGTAACAATACTGAAAGGATAGATTAATTAAACATTAAAAGTGAGGAGAATATGAACATTCAGAGGATATGTACACACTGTTGGCTCTCAGTTAGTATTTACAGAATCAAAGATGACTGTAGAAGAAATAGTTTTGGAGTGACTTTTTAATGATAATTAATAGAAATAATTAAGCATGAGATATTCTCTTTAAATGCAAATTTGTCATATGGTAATAAAGGTTGGTAATAAAGGTAGACAAAAGCACATTCATTATGTGGCGTCCCAGTGTATTAGTGTATAGTAATTACTTATGCTTCAATCTCACTTCAGTTCATTGTTAATGTTTCTTGCAGCTACATAAAAGGTTTTCAGCAGCAGAAAAGAGGAAACCTGGTGATGGTAAACTTTCATATGTCGAAATACTGGACATTGTCGATGAACTTTGCAAAGATGAATTCAGAAAGTATGTCAGATTTTATATCTTTTGAAATTCATTTTTCTCACTCCATCTCATTGTGATATTACGTTGTTGTTTGTCATATTTTAACAGTTTGTATATTTTCTCCATATTAGTTCACTATTATTTGTGTATTATTACTTTTGACCACTCGAGGCTAAATATCATAGATCTTATTGCTCTCTTTATATTTTCCTTCATAATGTGTCATCGTTTATGACATCAGTGTTTCAAGTATTTGTCTTGGGCACATAATGTGGTGCTGAAACTTTCTAAATAACCCATTCATGTGCTTCTCTTTCTCTCTGTGGTTATTTTTTCTGTCTTTCTGTCTATCCATGCATGGGCATAGCTATTTTGTGTTTGTTATGGGACCTCTGTGTTTTTTGTCTCTCTTTATCTTTATACTGTTTTAGATTTCCAAGTTTCATTATTGTTGCTTGTTAATATGTCAAACCAAGCAATTTTATCTGTTTTCTTTGAAAAAGTCAAGTAGTTTTATCTGTTTCATGATGTTGTACAACAAAGTAGTTTTATCTGTTCCTTAATGTTGTTAAACTAAGCAAGTGTATCCGTTCCTTAATTTTGTCCAAATGTTGAATTGTATTTGTTTGTGTATATGTTGTGCTGCTTCGTTACCTTTTTTTGCTCCTTATGAAGCCTGGAGTCACAACTGCAGCTGGTCCCCTTGCAGGAAGCCTGCATCAAAGCATTCACATGCTCTTTCTGTGGTGGTTTCTGTAGCAATTTGTTTTACATGATGAGGCTGGTAACCATACACAAATGGGAGCCGTGCTGGTGTAATGGTTAAGACGTTGCGCTAGCGACCAGGTTTTCAAGGTTCAAACCCGGGCGCCGGCATTTGTAGGAGTGTCATCGACCGGGAATTTGACTGAATAACCTGAACGGCTCCTGCAGATAAACCCTCTGTGGATGGGAAGGAGCAAAGCTCCTGACCAGGTTGGAAGGAAAGTCCACTGGCTCCCCAGCCTCGCAATGACATGTCATTGGGCCAAAAAGGGCTGGAAAGCTCGAGTGCCGCTGGTTAGAGAAAACAAAAAAAACAAAAACAAAAAAACCTCATATTAATTCTTCTTCTTCCTCGTTCACCCTCAGACGTCAGCTTGAATATGTTCAAAGAAAGCAGTGGTCAGCTTGAGGCTGTTGAGATCTCTGTGTAGTTTTTCCAGGAATGGTAATGGTGATGGCCTTATGCACTTTCTCTGCACTTTTGAAGCAGATGTTCAGCAGTCATTATATCAGTGCCACAGTTACACTCATCAGTAGTTCCTATCTTTAACTTGTTGAACAGATGGTATCCCAGTCTGTTGTGACCTGTGCGAAGTCTGAAGGTTACCACTTGTTCACTTCTGCTGAGCTGGTAATATGCATCTTTTTTTTTTTGGTGGTCTGGATGCTCTGTTTCCCACTTGCTTCTGTATCTGTGCTTGATAAAATTCTTGAGTTACCTTTCCTCCTTCCTTTGTCAATCTTCATCATCTTCATTTCCGGGGATGTTGCAATGAGAAGAGATCAACTGTATCACAACTCTTTTGAACTGCTGTCATAGTTTGTGAAGTGTTACTCTTAGGTCATCCAGGTCGGCATTATTTTGATTTTTCAGCGTCCTCATATTAATGGCCTCTTATGAAATGCCTGAGGTAGCAGTAGTCCTGTCCATTGTGTTTCTCATCAAAGACCCATAAAAACCACATGAGGCATGTCTTTATGCACATAATAATGTATAACAGCATTGTAGATCATCACATTAGTCATACACTTCATTTTTAATGCACAATTAAAATGTGTGCTAATTTTTAACATTACAGCTTTGGTATAAAAAATGTCATGGGAGTTAATGTGCTGTCAGGAGAAGGCTTGGAGGCTGATAAGGCATCTGGTGTGATTGAGACAGGAGGCATATGGGAAAAAAGGTAGGATGTATGCATTAGAGACAGGCTTTCATAATACCCAACATCTGCTTCTTTTGACTATTACTTACATTTATATATTTTTTTTCTAATTTCACCTGCATAATCTGTTTCATTATATATTTTCACCAACGTCTTCTAATTTTTTTGTCGGTTGAACACATAGATCACATTTATCTTCCTTTCTGAGCTAGTCTAGAACCTTGTTTATTATTTAATTTTTTTGATTCATTGAAATTGATTGCACTGGTGCAGCTGCACAAAATGTCATGGGAACTAGAGCTTCAGCTAGACACCATACTATAGGAACTACTGATGAGTGTAACTGTGGCACTGATACAGTGACTGCTGAGTATCTACTTCAAAGGTGCCCAACGTATGAGGAACAGAGAAAGTTGCATATGGCCATCACCAGTGCCATTCCTAGAAAAGCTCTAAGGAGATGTCAACACCCTCAGACTGACCACTGCTTTCTTTGAACATATTCCAGTTGACAACTGAGGGTGAATGAAGAAGAAGGACACTGTACTTATTACAAAGGGTGCCCATGTGGAAATGTATTGAAAAACTGTATCCTGAGCTTTTCGTTTTGAAAGTGAATTTAAATGAATGTGACCAGTAAAGTAACATTTATCTGTAACACACATTTTTGCTCCATGTTACTGAACTTTATAATCCAGTGAATAATTCTCACCCTGTATATTGCTTCTTGTCTTATGTTGTCAACACTTTTCTTGTTCCATTCTTGTTCTTATGTTTGATTAGGATGTTATCAGTCAAATCCCTTCATGTAAATCTCTTGGCATCCCCTTGACTGCAGTTATGGGCAAATATTCATTTTTGTGTCTGAGATTCTTAGTTTTTTTTTAAAAAGTCTGGTACTTTGTGCAAATTCAAAACAAAACCATGGTGATATAATGAGAGGAAAGAAGGCATCAGATTAAGCTGGGAGAACAGGTCCTGCAGCAGGTCAACCACTTTAAATACCTTGGAGCTGTCATAGACCGGAAGCAAGGCATCAAAAAAGAGTTGGCTACCCGAAGAGCAGCAGCTGGGAGACTTTTTCAGGCCATAAATCGAGGATTCCTCAGCAACAGAGAAGTTGGTAAGAAGACAAAGATGGCTGTATACCGCTCCACCTATGTCCCAATCTTGACGTATGGATGTGAGTCATGGGCAATGGCTATAACCCACATAAGCCAGATCCAAACCTCAGAAATGAGGTTTCTGAGGAAGGAGGTTGAAGTAACAAGAAGAGACATGGTTCGAAACCAGATGATATGTCAAGACCTCAAAACCCAACCCCTGCAGACCCAAGTAGAACAGTCCCAACTAAGATGGTTTGGCCATGTCTGCAAAATGGGAGAAAATTGGCTACCATGACCAGACCTCCAGGACGACCCAGAGTTCGCTGGAAGGACAACATTAGACCATCTTTGAAGGACCTAGGACTAGAATGGAACCAGGCCAGGACGAAGACAGCTGATAGGATAGTCTGGCGCTCTCTCTTCCAAACCTCTACACCTCATGGTAGAAGAGGAACGACTAAGTAAGTACTTTTCTTACATTTATTAATAATTTCTTTTTTAAAGGAAAATACTCTAAAATTTGTAGAAATCAATAAATAAAAACATCAACTATTGCTTATATAGTAATGCTATGCTGCTATGGACCAATCACAGGTCAGCTCATTAAGAAGAAGCTGATTTGGTAACCTAGCCTTGATCCTGTCCCAGAGTTTGTGCCATTTCCCTATTATAGTGTTGAAATGCATGAGGATGTCTAGAAAGAAGCCAGTGTGCAAAGGAAACTTTACCTTATTTACCTTAGAAGAAAGCTGTCCACTTTCTGTGGACATACAATAAGAAGTAAGCTGGAATACATCTACAACAGGAAAGATTTAAGGGAAAAGGCATAGAGGATTACAAAGACAGAAGAAACTGGACAGTTTGTCATCATGACATGGAAAAGAAGTCCACAACAGAACTGGAGACAGGAAGTTGTGACATAATCACCTACGCTGCCAGGCATAGTACTTGAAGAAGAAGAATACCTTTCATATTGCATGGACTATACTAGATTCTTCAATGACTTAAGTCATCATGTAGCACTGAATACTACAGATATATGACAGCTTACATCATCATGCTACAATGACTACGAAGTCATCATGAAGCAGTCAAGAGGTTATGTACTTCTTTTCTGGTGTTAATGCTAATGTTTCTGTACTGTGAGTATGTAATATATACCTATTTATAATAAATTCCTTTTATTCCCATTCTATTCCCTTTTATCTTTGTAGTAATGAGTGGGAACATTGTGTTTGTTGTTTTTGTCACAGTGAGTGCCTATAGAGTTATGTCTTTTCTCACATTTGTAGTTTTTTGTTAGTTTGTCTGCTGTTTCCACCATCATCATCATGTGCCATCTTCACATCAAAGATTGGCTGCAATGGATCACCAATGTCTTCTGTCTCTTGTCTTAATGATGACTCTGATAAACTCTCTCCAGCCAATCTCTTGATGTTATCATCCCATTATTATTTCTCTATTATTTCTGTCATGCACATGATTATTTGTCATTTTCTCTCTCTATGTTAACGTGAGCAATCGTTTGCAGCACCACTATTAGATTCCTGTAGTGTTCTTATTTAGCTAACTTTGTAATTATTCAGCTGTCCTTTCTACACAGAAATGTCATTCATAAATAGTATTTAATGACCTTTATTGTTAAGGTTTAATCATCTGTTGTACATTGTGGTAGTTTTTTTTTTTAAACTCTTTTTTCCTGCTTTTATCGGAGCCTCATGTCTTTGATGAAAGTATTTATTTACTATTAAACTTGGAATAACATTTGAACTTTCTGATCTATATGACTTTCTTTACTCTCCAGTGTCATGATCTGAACCATGTCATTAAATGTTGTAAGGTTATATAGCAGATAATGCCATAAGAGAGTGAAGTATTAGAGACTTCATAATACAAGGTCCAGCTTGTGGGGGTGACCAGTTCCCTTCCATGCTGCCTTTGCCTTCCCTGACTCAAGAGCAGGTACCCATTTACAGCTGAGTAGACTGAAGAATGGCGCTACCTGGTTTTGATCGCAGAACCTGGTAACTGTGCCGCTAGAGGAAAGCACTCTAACTGCTTATCCAACAGAATGCTAAACTAATCAGTGAATGTATACCATGTATTTTACTATTTTTTGGCAAAATATTTAATATAATACCACAATTTATAAACATAATCATGTTATGTAATATTAGATATCAGATAATTAATAAATTGAGGCACGCGTGCTGTTTAATAAAAATGTTATTTTTCTGCAAGATAAATACCTTTCTTATATTCCTTTCTCTCTCCAGGATGCAAAGAACCTGTGAAGAACTAGTAGACATGTATGAGGAAGAATTCATTTATTCCATGTACAACAAGGATAAGGAAAATTTCATTCAAAATATTTGTATCAAATTCTGTGCACACAAGACAGAACTATAGTGACTTTACAGTTTGGGAAATGTCAGTAACATGCCCCATTTATAGAATTGTCTAAAGTATCTTGTCCTAAACAAATTCCCACCAACCTGCAATCTTTTATGGAAATGCCATACATTGTGGCATGGGAAACTAAATTGCTTGCTGATTGAAATAACATGCATTTTTGTCCCATCTGTCAATGCCGTTTGTTTCAGAAATATTCATGCCTGTTATGTTGACAACATTTCTGGAAGTTTCTTCTTTTTATTTTTATCAGAGTTCATATGGGTAAGTATGAATGAGTATCTCCATATATTTAGCCAGAGAAGCATCAATGCACATCATAGACTTTGCTTGTCATTGATTTACCTCTGAAGATACATGGAAATGAGTGAAGTAATAGTAAGAATAATAACAGCCCCTTTCAGTCATAACAGACAATGGGAATGCGCCACTGAAGTGGCAGCCCTCAGCTGCTGTTTTTCCTGGTGTTCTTTTCGGCATTGTCTCCTCTCTTCTGCTTGTTGTGAAAGCTTCTTTTTGCCCAATCTTTGGTTATACCAGACTGCAGTCAGGTGGTATACAGGAAGTTCATGTACAGATGATATTCTTAAAACATAGTTTAACACAGAGGATTGGTTTGCTTTGGTGGACTACTTTCATTGGACATGGACAACTCCATCAGTGTTCCGAATTCCTCCCTTAGATCACACAAGGAGGGTCTCAGCACAGTTCACGGACTCCATAGCACCGGCGAGAATCCCAATGTGAGTAAATAGGAATCACTCATTCTTTTAAAAACACAGAAGACATTTTGAAATGGGGAATGAAGAAAACAACTACACAATGATCTGTTAAGTTGTAGCAGTGAGTGGAAGTATTAACTGCTTAAATTACTCCTACTCGTCACCTGCATACACAAATGCTGATAATTTCTAGTAATTGTTACTCAGCACTGATTCAAGGTACAGTTGACATTCAAAAATCCGGCAACCTCCGGACCTGAGGAATGCCGGATTTTTGAAAATGCCGGATTTTTTATGGTTATATATGCTGTATATATTTAACAGAAAATGACTACCTGTACAGTCCTTTAAATAAAGAAAATTAAAAACTAAATGAAAAGCAAATGAAATTTTAATGTTGCTGAATCCATAATGGTGCTATACAGCAGCAAATAAATGATAAAATGAGAAGGAATGAGCAGGAATGCCTGTTAACACGTGCAAGCAAGACCCAACAGCTGCATCAAAACATAAACGGTTCCAGAAAACAGCGGCGCGCCAACGCGGTAAATTTAAAAATGCGCTCCGAAATCCATGCCGGAAATCTGAAGGAACCGGATTATCGATGGCCGGATTTTTTAATGTCAACTGTAATGAGTCTGTGACGTATATGGTGCTTTAAGTTCAAAGCTTCTTGTACGTTTACTACATTCACGAGCATCATCATCAATCTCCTGTTTCACTCCTTATAGAGTATAGAACCACCACTGCCACTGGTTCCAGTGCAGTAAAGCAGCACCAAAGCATTCATCTGCTTTTCCAGCAATGGTTTCTGTAGCAGCTAGTTTTACATGATGAGGTTGCCTGCCCCAAGTACAACCTCATAATAGTTGCCTCTTATGATATACCTGAGGGAGCAGGAATCTTATTCCATCTTTGTTTACAGCTGACTTTTCTAAATAATGATTTCAGTGACTGCTTACTCCATATTGTGATACATCATCTGTAAACAGAACATGATACTCTCACATAAGCTAGTCAAGCCAAGATCAGACATTTCAATGCTGAGGGGCAAATGGACAGCCAATGGTTTAAAGAGGGTTTGACTATAAAAGAATTTCAGTTCCATTTGTACATGTGGAAGCTTGCATGCACTTTAAAAAAAATGTTATTTGTAGTAGTCAAAAGAAACAAAGCATTTTAGCACTTGCTACTATGTGATATTTTCCGTATTATTTTACTTTGATATGAGATCGGTATGATATTTTATTTTTTAATTTGTTGAATAATTTTACTTTGTTCATTTAAGTTTGCAATATTCACATCTATTGAGAGACTAAGAAATAGAAGTTTGCACAGAAATTTTAAAACATTTGCAACAATCTTCAACCATAACAAATTAGGATCTGAATTCTGCTCTTCTTCTTTGATCCTTAGCTGCCAACTGTCAAAGCAGTCTGTGGCCATCATGCCTGCTGGCAGCAACATTTTCAGCCTCAGGAACATTCAGCTGCATCTCTGGTTGTTCCTTATCCAGTGTTTCTCTGAAGTGCTCTGCCCATCTTGATTCTTGCCATTGTGCTGTGGTGATGAGATTTCCATATCTCTTACTAACGTAACATTGTTTGCACCCCGTTTTCCGCTGATGATTTTAGTTATTTTATATACTGTGCTTTGCTCATTTCTCAGTGTTGCCTCTTCTGCCTGTCTTGCAAGAACATCTAGGAATTTCCTTGTGTTGGCTCGGGTTTGACGTTTTACTTCCTTGTCCAGCTGACTGTACTATTCGCTATATATTTCCTTTAACCTAGGGGACTTTGTTTCTATTTTCTTTCGTTTCATATCTTTTCTCATCGCTCACTATCTTATAAATTATGAATCTCATTCAAGAAATGTTAACTTTATGTTTAATAAAGTTGTTGAACTTGCTTAAAGTTGCATTTTGTTAAAAATAATTGTGACATCATACTTCTTCTTCTTCCTCGTTCATCCTGAAAAGGACATTGGTTGCGTTGTGTCTGTTTACGCTGGAGCTGTGATATCTGCGCCTTTCGGCCGACACATCCGACTTCAGCACGGTCTTCCCTCTTCGATCCCTACTCTCTCAGCCAGACTGCAGTCTGTTTCGAGGACCACCACGTGGAGGTGGAGTAGGGTCTTGGTCAGCTCTAGTTCGCTGACCCTGACGCAAGCAGTCAAGCTATGGGTCGCTGACTGCATTCTCTATTGCTGCATCTTTGGGTCCCTGACATCATACAAGGCTGCTGGATTCAGCTAATGTGTGATATAGCAACTCATGTTCATTAGTAATCTCACCTGCGTAATATTTATGTATGTTCTTCTTTGAGCTGGAGGTATTCTGTAGAAGGTTTAATTTATTTGAAACTACATTCAGAAAATGAATATTCATTATACAGATGTGGTGGCCTGTTAGTTCCCAGAGGTCCCTACAGAGAACAAGAAATAACAGGACCACTGTACTGTCAGGATTGTCATACAAGCCAACTAATATGAGGCTGGCAACTTCATCATGTCAAATGAATTTCCACATAAACTAATGCTGCAAGAGCACGTGAATGTTTGGTGCAGACGCCCTTAAGGGGTGTCAACTGCAGTGGTTGCCCCATACTCTGTAAGGAGTGCAACAAAAATTGTGAATATTTATAAATAGGGTTTTAAAGTATGTTCCTCTATGTGCTGGAAATATTATGTTGAAGATTTCATTTATCTAAAATTCTACATTCAGAAAATTAATATTCATTACAGACAAGATATATTGCTTACAAGCTTCAGAGATAACTTGAAATGATTTCTTAAACTGCAATAGTCACACATAACACAGAGTTTGAAAACTAAAGTTAAATTGGATCTGCTTCGACACTTTAGAGATAGTTCATTCAGGCTTGTATACTATTTCATAAGGTTATTTTGTAGACTTCTTTCATGTACAATTTATTTAAAGAGGCTTCATTTTTTCTTATAGTTCTTTATGTGCACAAACATGTACAACTCTTTTACTAAAATACAGTGCTCCTTTTCTGTTCAGTATTCATATTTTATTTCCATTCATCCATCACTTTAAACTCCCCAAGAAACATTGGCCCAGGGGTGTACTTAAAGTATTTGGCTCCTGGGGCAAATCCTACCTTTGGCACCCCCTTCCTATAAAGAAACACAGTTGTAAGTAAATTTTTAACAGTAAGTAAAATCATGATAGTATCTGATAGCAACCCCCTCCTGGCTGTCACCCATGGGCGGACTGGCTCCCCTTAGTATGCCACTACATAGGCCTTCAGTAAACTTATGCCAAGTCTTCCTGGCCCACAGCTCAAGGTCTTTCCATGCCTCTTTCCAGTTCTCTTCTCCATGTGTTCTTGATCCCCTTCATGCCTCTTTCCAGTTCTCTTCTCCATGTGTTCTTGATCCCCTTCATGCCTCTTTCCAGTTCTCTTCTCCATGTGTTCTTGATCCCCTTCATGCCTCTTTCCAGTTCTCTTCTCCATGTGTTCTTGATCCCCTTCATGCCTCTTTCCAGTTCTCTTCTCCATGTGTTCTTGATCCCCTTCATGCCTCTTTCCAGTTCTCTTCTCCATGTGTTCTTGATCCCCTTCATGCCTCTTTCCAGTTCTCTTCTCCATGTGTTCTTGATCCCCTTCATGCTCCAGTTCTCTTCTCCATGTGTTCTTGATCCCCTTCATGCTCCAGTTCTCTTCTCCATGTGTTCTTGATCCCCTTCATGCTCCAGTTCTCTTCTCCATGTGTTCTTGATCCCCTTCATGCTCCAGTTCTCTTCTCCATGTGTTCTTGATCCCGTTCTCTTCTCCATGTGTTCTTGATCCCGTTCTCTTCTCCATGTGTTCTTGATCCCGTTCTCTTCTCCATGTGTTCTTGATCCCGTTCTCTTCTCCATGTGTTCTTGATCCCGTTCTCTTCTCCATGTGTTCTTGATCCCGTTCTCTTCTCCATGTGTTCTTGATCCCGTTCTCTTCTCCATGTGTTCTTGATCCCCTTCATGCTCCAGTTCTCTTCTCCATGTGTTCTTCAATCTTCCTGTACCTCACTTACCCTGGGGATTCCAGAACAAGGACTGCCTGGTAAGGCTGTCAACGGGTTTCCTTAATGTGTATCTTATCCATTTTCAGTCTTCTTCTCACCTCTTGTTCCACTGGCTCTTGTCATCAATATTATTTCCACTATTACCACAATATTTGACTATGCCTTCTACATGTCCCTGAAACAAGTTAATGAGGTGCACATCACCAGTGTTCATCTACTTTCACACCTCACTTGAACCAAGTCCATTCTATTCATCAACGGCAGTGTGACAGCATGGTATATAACAAAATAACCAATGAATAACTATTTCATAAATATATGTGTGCATGCAAACGTGTGTAACTTTTTTTCTCATTTTCAACGCTGAATGATCTCACTTGTGATAATAATATTATTTGTCCATAACCCAAGACTTTATGACATTGCTATCTGTACGCAGAGCCGGCTTTTGGTCGGTGCAGCCGCAATGGGTGCCGACATGAGAAAGACGCCAAAATGCATTAAAAAATAATAAAAACATTTAAATTCTAAAGGAAGATGAAAAATAAAATTTGACAGTAAATAATTATTTCCTTATATGAAGGTGGGCTCTATCACGAGACCTCCCACCACTCTGAAAAATGTACATGGCCAGCTGTGTCTGTATATACATATAAACTACAGCTCAAGGATGCATGAATACTCAGATGCAGGCTTCCTGCAAAGAGATCATACTGTGGCTGAATGCTCCATGCAAAGTGAAAAGGAAAGTATATATATATATATAATCCAGTAAGTTTTAACATGATGACATTTATTTACTTGACACTTGATTAAACAGTGGTCACTTTCAAGATTACTATCTGAAGGTCATTCACTGCAGCAAATGCCCCTGTTTTGTATGTCACAGAGTTTGAAGATCTCCAGTTTTCTCCTGATATGCTTCAATTGATCCCAGGATCAGTGATGTTCAGGGCATTGATTTTTGTAGTCCAGCTAAGAAACCTTTTGAAGTCTCAAAGTATTTCCATACTATCAGGATGCCTCATATACTGATGTCTCCTAGGAGACAAAAAAATTAATAGTCACTGCCCCCCCCCCCCCCCCCCCCCCCCCCCCCCAAGGCCTTCTGTAAGAGGTAACTAATATGTTGGTGTCCTTGCATGAGATTGGTAACCTCATCAAGTAAAACAAATTGCTATAGAAACTGTTGCTGTAAGAAGACATGAATGTATTGGTGAGAGCTTCCTGGGAATTAGCTGCAGTAGTGACCGTGTCCATGGGAACCAACATGTAAATCAGTGAATGATTCTCCATACGGCTGATCCCATTGTCAACACGTCTGTTGAGTTTGTAAGTACAGGTAGTTAGAGTGTTGGATATAAAGGAAGGTTTGGGGGGGGGGGGGGGCCAATGTAAGGATCCTCATGCCACACCACATTTTACACTCTTTCATAATTTCTGGACTTTGCTGGTCACCATTTATTCTGTTGGTAAGTACAACACTACACAATATCATACAAACGTAAGTTACATCTCTAAAGTGCACAGTCCAGAGAAGTCTTCTGTAGCATTTATTCACCATTATACAATTGATATTTAAACAAGAACATGAAATATTAAACTGCTGAATGGTGATACTGTATTGTTTCTTCTTTATGAAAATTATAAATTTTTCAAGAACAATTTTCCCCCTCACACTGATCTCACTGAATATCAGACTTTAAAATTAGTATCTCTGTGCAATAAGTCTTTAACATTACAAATAAATGGAACATTATTGAATAATATATTTGACACAGGTCTCAATTTTGTTTTGCTTTGATGAAATGTGCTGCAGTTATTTTACACTTCGTGTAACATGAGTAGCTGTTATTATTTCCATTGCTTATATTTTAAACTAATAATATTTTGATGTTTCCTGACTTTTGTTTGTGTGCATTCAAATTTCTTTTTTCATTGTTACTCTTAAAAAATATTGTGAATAATTTTTGTAATATTGAAATATTAACCATCTTAATTTTTAGGGGTCACAACTGAAATATGCCGATGCAGATTTTTTTGTCTTTTTAAAACTTGGTTTTGTTGGATATGAAACCTGTATTAGCCTGTTTTAAAAAATCAGTTTAATAATTTGTGTACTGTATATTATTGCTATGAAACTGTTTGTGCCAATGTTACACCCCAATAGTGAAATTGGGCAAATTTTTGCCCATTCCATGAACTGGCTTCTGTACTAATATAAAACTTGATATCCTGTGTTAATTTGTGAGTTGAAAGTATCAGTAATCCAGTTCACATCAACATATCTTCCTCTTTCTTGATCTATATAATTGAAATACAATATAATTAAGAGAAGAAGCCAATTTATGGAATGGGAAACATTTTTCTAGTTCATGAAATGGCCAATTTCACTATTGGGGTGTAACTCATATATATAATTCTTCAAAGTGTACCAAAACCTTGGCAGCAAGTTTTATTATATTATGTGCATTTTGCCTCTCTAAGCTTACATTATATCACCGTGATATGTGATTCTCTGGTTAGTGTTTTCTTTTATAAATAACGTTGTTTATTTTTTCTAAGTTTTCTGAAAGTGAATGAGTTGTATTCATGAACAGTTTTTTTTGCTTATTTACTAGTCTTCTATAGAAGTTATCACCAAGAGGTAATGCTAAGTGATGGTGGATCAAAGACAGTGTACTGACTGTTTGCAACACTATTTAAGCTTATGTAGGACTTGATGGAAAGAACAAAACAAGATCCAGTAGAACAAGAAGTGAGGAAAATAAGACATACATGAAGGAAACCAGCTAACAGCATGGCATGGCAGTTTTTTATCTAGAATCCCCGTTTTTAAAAAAAAAAACAGGAAGAATGAAAAAATAGACCTGACAGAAGGAGGGTTACAAATTCATAGAAAGAACTTAGATATGGAAGACAGGAGGGCTTGAAATGAACAAATTGAAGACAGTATTCCATAGAAAGCCGAGGCCCTTATGGCCACCATTTTGTTATTTTTTCTTTGAGCAGCTTTTATGTTCTTGTCATAGCCAATCATACTGTGAGCAGTGTGTTGTGCTAAGAACTTTCATTAAGTGTGTACAAGGCTTCTGCTTATATACACATTACTGACATTAATTGGGACAGGAATTTATAAGTTAGTGGTTTACTAACATGGCTAAATAAGAACTCACCATATTCACAGCACTATTCCTTGCTAATGCAAGGGTTGTATTACACAGCCCTACCAAAAAAAAAATAATTTTGGAGCCACACATTTTACTCATGAATGTACATAAATGAGACCTGCTCAATCCAAATATCACATTTACTTGTCTGTAGCAGCTCTAGTTTTTGAGATACAGACATTTTTGTATTTCATTAATACAGGGTGACCCACAAAAAAAAAAACGGGCCCGCGGCGCACTTTTTGTGTGCGCGCGGGCCTGTTTTTTTTTTTTGGGTCACCCTGTATTATTACAATATTTTCTATATAAGGCTATGTAAAAAAACTATTGCTGTCTAGTCCTTTACAAAAGAAAACTGCTTGTTTACTCTCAGTTTCAGTTTTCCAAGAATCTTCCCAGAATTGCCTTTTTTAGATTTTAAGCCACTGCATGCATGTTAGTATGCTACTTATTTTATTACACTTCTAAAAGAGAATGGCATCATCTTCAAGAAGAGTATGTTTTCTTTCACCGCATTTATTTTGTTATATTTGTGGAGAGCACACTTTCAAAGAAGAACATAGGAAGCATATTACTGTTTTTGTCAAAAAGGCATACTTTGCTTACTTTAAAGTAAAACTAGGTGACCAGGACAAGTCTTGGGCTCCTCATATTGTTTGCAAAACATGTGTTGAACACCTGCGACAGTGGACTTGTGGGAAAAGAAAATGTTTAAAATTTGGAATTCCAATGGTTTGGAGAGAGCCCAAGAACCACTATCTTCTTCTTCTTCTTCCGTCCTTAGCCACCGACCGTCAAAGCAGTCAGTGGCCATTACGCCTAGTGGCGTCTTAGGGCAACAGCAGATAGGTTTTCTTTGCCATTGTTTCCCATCACGCCTATTGGCATCTTTAGGGCAACGGCAAATCAATCCATTTGCTGTTGTTTCCGTAATCGAAGTGACTGGCAAACGGGTGATCAGCCCGTAAGAACCACTATGATGACTGTTATTTCTGTGTTGTGAATATTAAGGGAATTAATGGAAAAAATCACAAAAAGTGGAAATATCCAGATTTAGATTCTGCTAGGCGACCTGTTCCACACGGAGATGACATACCAATTCCAACTTTCAGTCAGATTTTGGATTCCCTCCTAGAAGATGAGAGAGCAGTGGCATGTGGAACGACAAGTGATAGTGATTTCGAAGATGATTTTTCAGATGCTCAAACTTCGACCAGCTTGAAAAAAATGATCTAATCCGAGATCTATATCTCTCCAAGGAATCTTCAGAACTTTTGGCTTCAAGATTGAAAGAAAAAAAATTACTGACTGCTGAAACAAAGGTTACATTTTATCGCAGCAGAGAGCAAGGTTTTATTCCATTCTTTTGTAAAGAAAACAACCTTGTGTTTTGTACTAATGTAGGAGGTCTTGTTAACAAAATGGGTGTAAGTTATACACCAGATGAGTGGCGACTTTTCATTGACAGCTCTAAAAGAAGTTTGAAGGGTGTTCTCTTACACAATGGTAACAAATATGGCTCAATTCCAATTGCTCATTCTACTACAATGAAGGAGAAGTAGGCTACAATAAGCACAGTTCTGGAAAAATTGAAGTATTTAGAACATAACTGAATGGTTTGTGTAGATCTTAAAATGATGAACTTCTTGCTTGGCCAGCAAATGGGATTCACCAAATATCCATGCTTTATATGTTTGTGGGATAGCAGGGCAAAAGATATGCACTGGACAAAGAAACAGTGGCCGTTGAGGGATGAATTTAAAGTTGGAGAAAAAAATATTGTCAATAAGCCTCTCACTGATCGAAAAAGAGTTCTACTGCCACCATTACATATAAAGCTTGGCTTGATGAAGCAATTTGTTAAGGCACTGAACAAAGATGGTACCTGTTTTAATTACTTATGCAGAAAGTTTCCAGAATTGAGCATAGACAAACTTAAAGCTGGAATTTTTGATGGACCTCAAATTAGAAAGTTAATAAACGATCCAAATTTTATTGATTCCATGAACAAAACAGAGTCCACAGCCTGGTCATCATTTGTTTTAGTTGTGCAAAACTTTCTGGGTAACTTTAAAGCAAACAATTATTCTGAATTAGTTGGAAACATGCTGTCAAGTTTTTGTGAACTTGGATGCAACATGAGCATAAAATTGCACTACCTCCATAACCATTTACATTTATTTCCGGAGAATCTTGGCGACTTTAGTGAGGAGCAAGGTGAAAGATTTCACCAAGATATAAAAACAATGGAAGAGAGATACCAGGGACTTTGGAATGCTCACATGATGGTAGATTACTGTTGGACCCTTAAGCGTGACTGTCCGGGCATATCACATTCCAGGAAGTCCTCGAAAAGATCCTTTTTGCGTGTTGACTAAACAAGTGCTAGTGATAAAGTTTTATTACATTTTTGGTAATATATGCACAGTAATTACATATAATATGAATGCAGACTAAAGTCAAAATGCCACTGATAGCATCTAACTCTAGGATTGTACATAACAATTGCCCTACTAATATGGTCATTCTTAGTTATCTCAAAAACTAGAGCTGATAGAAAAAAATCTGATTACATTTTTGGAATCAGCAACCCAAAATTACCCAAGAACAGCTATAAAATTTAAGGCACCAAAATGTGTGTATACCAGTGTTATTTTATTTTTCATGTTTCTCACTCCTGCTTTCTTTCCATTCTGTTTTTGTTTGTCCCTGGAAAAGGCCTTGCGGCCACATCGTAGGCAAATTTTTTTGTTCTAGTAAGATGTATCATGGAGAAGAGAGCTGGAAATAGAGGTGAAAATGATGAGAACGTGGAAAGAACTTGAGATGATGGCACGTGACAGGAGGTTTGGCATGTGTTTGTTGAAGGCCTATGCTCCCTTGGGAGTGGAGGGCTATGAATGAAGATGTATTACAGTTCTGTTGTTTAACCCACTGTTATGTAAGACCTATCTATGGCTTTGATTTCAAAGTCAGAAGAATAACATTTTCGACTGTTGCTTCTTCAAGCAAAGATGGCTGTATACCGCTCCACCTATGTCCCAGTCTTAACATATGGATGCGAGTCATGGGCAATGACTACAACCCATAAAAGCCAGATCCAAACCTCAGAAATGAGATATCTGAGGAAGGTGGTTGAAGTAACAAGAAGAGACATGGTACGCAACCAGACGATACGTCAAGGCCTTAAATCCTACCCCCTGCAGATGCAAGTAGAACAGTCCCAATTAAGATGGTTTGGCCATGTCTGCAGAATAGGAGAAGATCTGCTACCACGACAAGCATGGGAAACAAAGAGCCAAGGATCCAGACCCCCAGGATGACCCAGAGTCCGCTGGGAGGACAACATTAGACAATTTTTGAAGGACCGAGGACTAGAATGGAACCAGGCCAGGAGGAAGACAGCCGATAGGATAGTCTGGCGCTCTCTCTTCCAAACCTCTACACCTCACGGTAGAAGGGGAACGACTAAGTAAGTAAGTAAGCTTCTTCAAGCACAGTGCGACATACAAAGGCGATCTCATCGCTGCACAACTTCCTGGCCTCAGTGCAGTCCTTAGTTCTGTTGACTATTTGTCTACGCCATCGTGTCAAACTATCCAGTATCTGTACTCTTTGTCGTAACTTTTTGTATAAATTTTACCAACTCGTCACCTTAGTTCTGCTTTATTCTATCTCCACTTTTGACCAAAATTAACCCAAGGTGATACATCGACATAAAATAATTTAATCTATCATCTTACACATTATCTTACAGTTAATAGTTTGGACCATCGTGAAAAATTTCATTTTAATTTGACATATCCTTCTTTTCAACTACTAACCCAAAAACTTTGAAAGCGTTCTCAAAACAAGCTGAAGTGTGGATGAAATAAAGCAGTATTATGGTGACGAACTGTTAAAATTATTCACATTGTCCTCTCCTCATTACATGCCCAAAAACATACAAAAAAGAACAAACGATAACATTGATTGCTTCTTACAGTAAGTTTCCTTCGTGCACTAGACAGGGTATTCTTGTTGGTCTTTAATAGCTGCCTATAATATTAATAACAGTTTTCTACAAATCCAAATATGTTACCTTAAGGCCATGCACGGCAGTGAAAGTCGAATTTCAGGTACAAAATATTGAGTTTTTACTTTTGAGCTTATTTTATTAAATAATCATCGAGGAATCGATTGAGCAAGGTTTTATGACATAAAAAATGCATTTGATGTATCGAAAAGCATATTTTCTGTACTACTTCCTTCTTCTTCTTCTTCCTCGTTCGCCCTGAAAAGGACGGTCGTTGCGTTGTGTCTGTTTGCACCTAAGCTGTGATATCTGCACCTTTCGGTCGACACATCCGACTTCTGCACAGCATTTTTTAGGGACCGGGTTTGCCTTCCCATTTCGATCCGTACTCGCTCAGCCAGACTGCACTGCTGCAGACTGTTTCCAGGACCACCACGTGGAGGTGGAGTACGGTCTTGACCAGCTCTGGTTCGCTGGTCCTGATGCAAGCAGTCAAGCTATGGGTCGGTGACTGCATTCACTATTGTTGCATCTTGGGGTCCCGTACTACTTCCAAGCTATGATTTGCAAATTTGTGCCGAAAATGCAAGATTTGTCACTCAATAATAGCTTAGTTACGCTGCCCATATCGTGGAGTATGTGGTATTGATAAAAAGGGAATTTTGTTGTCTGCCGTATTATAGCAAATCCGAAACTTTTTTTTCTCATAGCTCTGAGTGATGTGGCTTTGAAAATTTCCGTAATTTTACGCTAACTTCCTTATAAGGAGTGGTCACGTGGTGACATCATTCCCGACCCATTCAAGACGCATTCGTAAACACCTGTTTTGATTGGTCATAACAACATTGTTGGCTGCGTGCGCAAATGTGGAAGATAACAACAGCTTCTTCCGCCCGTAAACAAATTAATTGTTTGCTGCATGGAACCCGGCGTTCGATATTTTTCTCTTGTTTAAATTTCAATGAATTGTGTTCTATTACTTCAAAATGGAAAGAATAGGTAAGAGATCAAAGCAACTATCTGCTGCAAGATCGCGTCAACAGTATGTAATTTCTAGCAATGGTAAGACAGAATCAGCGGTGAATGATAAGCAAACTGATGTAGTCTCAACATGGAATTTCTGCATACCAGTATCCGATAGGCCTATAGTTCAAATTGCTGATCCAGTAGTGCCGTTCACCACTGGCCCAAGTCGATCTGATATAAAAATTAACTTGAGCACGAGCAAGAATGTTACATATCATAATACTGTCTGCGCCCAACCTAAACCTACGTACAGAACCATTGTGGACATTTCTTTCTTCAACAACCTTCTTTAAAATGTGTGTAAGCAAAGCACATTGCAAACAAGAACTGACAACACCAAGTCAAAGGGTTTGAAAAAGCAATTTCTAGAACGTACACATCTGAGAGGGAACCAGAAGGCCGTGGCCCTCGGGGACATGCAATCAACAAATCTGCTGTTCTTGGTGCCCTCATGTCTGGAATGGGCCCAACTACGTTCAATCTCTTCTGTGAGAACCTAGACCTCCCTGGCCTGCACCAGAAAACATTTCATAAATATGCAGATCAAATTTTTTATCATTTGGATACATATGCACTCTACAGTATTTCACGTGCCGTCAGCATCGTACGAGCTGAACATGCTAAGAGTCAGCATCGTACCATTAATAAAAAAGAAGTCATTGACATCGCTGTCAGCTTTGATGCAACATGGCTAACTAGAGGTCATAAGTCACTGATAGGTGTTGGCAGTGTTATCGACATCTTGACTGGCATGGTCATCGATACGCATGTTATGTCTTCCTTCTGTCACACCTGCGAGAATACTGGACAGTGGCAACTGAAAAATCTGCCTGACAAATTTGAAAAATGGAAAGCAGAGCATCTGAAGGACTGCAGCCGTAATTACGAAAGGTCAGCCGGAATGATGGATGTAAAAGCTTGTGAAGTTCTCTTTCTTCGTTCAGTGGCAAATCACAAGCTACGCTACACTGTTTTGCTATCAGATGGCAATTCCAAGGCCTACAACAGACTCTGCAACATCAAACCGTATGGACCAGAAGTTGACATAACCAAAGAAGAGTGTGTCAACCATGTTGCAAAACGATTAGGCACTGCACTGAGGACACTCATTACTGACTGCAGGAAACAAAAAGTCACCCTTGGGGGAAATGGCCGTGATCGTCTAACCCAAAATGCCATACGAAAATTGTGTATTTACTGCACCAGGGCCATCTGCAAGCATAGTACAGCCCCAGAGATGAAACAAGCCATCATGGCTTCTCTCTACCATGGGTATTCGACAAACTCCAACATAATTTGTGTCCGCCAGGCAAAAACTCCTGGTGTTTCTATCAGGCTTCCATCGCCAAAGGAGAAGCTGCCGGACCACACGAGACCAAGGTTCACACTCCGCTAGACTACAACCTGCTCCATAAGCACTTAGCCCCTATTTATGAGCGTCTTACTGATCAGCATCTGCTCAAGCGGTGTGAGCTAGGTGCAACACAAAATGCAAATGAAAGCCTCCACAATGTTATATGGAGTCGTTGCAGCAAGCGGAAATTTGTGTCATTAAAAAGGTCAAATTCAGTGTCCTTGTGGCCGTTGGAGAGTTCAACTTTGGTCTATCAGCCGGGACCAAAAGATGCAGCAATAGAGAATGCAGTCAGCGACCCATAGCTTGACTGCTTGCATCAGGGTCAGCGAACCAGAGCTGACCAAGACCATACTCCACCTCCATGTGGTGGTCCTGGAAACAGTCTGCAGCAGTGCAGTCTGGCTGAGCGAGTACGGATCGAAGAGGGAAGGCAAACCCGGTCCCAAAAAAATGCCGTGCTGAAGTCGGATGTGTCGACCGAAAGGTAAACAGACACAACGCAACCACCGTCCTTTTCAGGGCAAACGAGGAAGAAGAAGAAGTCTATCAGCCAGTGCAGAAATAAAAAAGCTGTATGGTCAAACATCTGGAACAAACTCGAAACGCCTTGGACAGGTGCGATTAAGGAAACGTCTGGCCAACAGCCAGAAACATGAGGCTTACAAACTTGTAAAAAGAAGAAAAATTAGGCAAGAGGCAAGACAAAGGCGAGAGGAGGAGCTGCAGGAAGCTGAAGGAGGTGTAGCATATAGTGCTGGACAATTTTAAACACATTCAGCCCCCCAGAATGGAGTATATTGGACAAGACAAGGCACTCGGTGAGTAAACTGCATTTTTCTTAAAACTAACGTTTTATTTTTTTTTTAAATTTTATTACTAACAAACTATCTAACAGAGCAGTCTCAAATTTGGCATGCATGTAGTACACATCTATATCTTTAAAGTAACAGATCTGCATTTTTGATATTTTGGTAATTTTCTTTTATAAATTAAAAAAAAAATATTTTTTCATACAAATATAGTGTATTTTTTTTTAAAAACATTAAAAATAGAATTTTAAACATATCAAAATAAGCATGTGTAAAATTGTTTTAACTGTCAGTCACAAAATGTGTGTGCAATTTGATAAAGTTTGGTCAATGGGAAAAACTATTTTTGCTCTAGAAAAATGGTGAAAAATCCAATATGGTGGATGTTTTTTTTTTTAAAACAAAATAAACTGTAGAATTTGGTTCATGGACATACCTGTTTCTATTGAGCACATAAAAAGTTTGAAAATGTTATTAGAACAAAAGTTAGTTTTCACTGTAGTGCATGCCCTTAAGGGATCTTGTTTATAATTCATTTTGAAATGAATTGGATCAGCTCAACACCCCAATAAAGAACTCTTCTCCTTACTTCCACTGACAAAGACTTGCTGATCTAGTGTGTCAGGGATTTAAATCTAACGTAATTCAAAAGTATTCCATTTAGTGTGATGCTATATTCTGGAACACTGTTTCTTTGAGATGATTATTACTTCCGTCTTCTTTCTTTTACTTTTATAGCTTTTTAATAACAGAACAACTAATAAATGGAATCATAAGATAAAAAGAGGAACTTTTATTCAAACAATGGAAATTGGTGTGCACTTCATGCAAATTCCTTATCTGAAAAAAGTTAGAAATATGCATTTTATACTGATTATGAAGGTCAGCATAAAATAATGACAACAAAATCTTAATACTAACATTTAAGTAATCGAAGATATTAAAAACAGGACTTGCAAACAAGACAAAGAGTAAAGACACACATGTGAACACAATGCTGTGACTAGTATAACACAAGTATGTAAAATACACAAGTGAAACGTACTGAATAAAATGACAAGTGAAAAACGATAGGCAGAATAATATGAGAACACAGAATACTATGAGAACAGGAGCGCTGCGACACAGGATACTCCAAGAAGAGTATTACAAGAGTGGACCTGCCGTATAAATTTGTAGAGAAATTCAAGGACAAGGAATAATGTGAACAAATAGAACTATAGAGAATTCACTTACTGCTGATGCAGTTACACTGTCAGTTACACTGAACAGTTTCTGAGAAGTGAAACATAAAAAAATAACAATAGTACACATGAATACTTTGAGAATAGAAACATAGGTACAAAACACTTAATGGGTAGAGAAACAAGTACACCCACAGCGAAAAAAAAAAAAAACAGAATGAAACTATGTCACATTCTCATAACATCAGTAATGTGTCAGCTATTTCAAATATCACGATGTACAATTAAAACTTCTGGTGAAAGGTAGTATGTGCTTTGCAGACGTATATCTAAAATGTAAAATTCTTAGAAAATCATTTTAACATTCAAATGATACTGACTTTTGATACCAGGTCACTACCTTCAAATGAGCTTTAAAAGATATTTCAGATTATTGTTGACAAATGCATCACCTACATCATTTGACAGCTGAGAAGCTGAATACGTTACATAAATATAAACATTTCAAAAACAATTATGTAAGAAAATTAATTCTGTCTGGAGTGCTGTTATCTAAATCAGACATGCCGACACATTATAGACTTCACAAGACTGTGTCACATAAAATGTATTTATGGAATAACCAGGCATTCTATAAAGTAACTGCTCAAATATTTTCTTGTAAACCATGAAAAGAAAAATGGTACACAGAGCACTACTACAGGCGAAATACATGTACACACAATACTACTACTACTAGTAACTCATAATGTTGTAACAGGGGGAGAGAGAGGAGAGTTACTAAGGAGTATAAGTGTGAAATTATGCTTTATAAAATTTCAGTAAGAGATGGCGCACTGTTACATTTTTGTTAAGATCGGAAATAATAAAATGAGGGTTGTGATTTTTGACTAAGAGAGCCAACTCTTTGGATTACGCCCCTTGTTGTTGTTTTGATGCGTTGATGGGTGGAGAGCGGGCTCTTATCATCTTTCCATTCTTGCCTCTTCTCATTCCATCTTGGTCTACCCTGTTCAACCTGAAAGTTGGTTATAATTGGGGTATTTAGTGTCATTTTATTTTCTAATTTTGTATTCAATTTATATATCTATTGTCTTTTGCGGTTGCTGATTTTTATTTATATTAGTATTTGTCCATTTTATTTTCTCTTTTGTGTCGTTTATAGATAACTATTGTCCTTTACACTTGGTTTTAATTTGTATTGGCATTTGTTCTTTTTGAGTTGTTGCCCTATTTTTTTCTATACCTCGTTGTCTTTCCTTGTCCTATGAGTAGTTAGTTTTTTGTTAATGCTTTGTTAGTTCTTGCTGTTTAATTTTTATTTAGTTGGATGTTTTTCCTGAAAAGTACTAACCTTATATGTTTTCCTTTGTTTTATGTATATATCTTTTAAGTATTGATTGGGCATCTCTTGGGGCATCTATACTTAAAACCTTATCACCTGTTAAGTCTATATTGTGATTTCTATAGTAAGTTTTTAATTCAAGTCTTTGTTGGTCATACTTTTTACAGTTGATCAGGTAGTGGTCTATGTCATTTTCTTCCTGACAGTGTGGTTCTTCTATCATAAAGTATGCTGCACCGAGACGGAGACGCCACAGTTTTTTGTTTGAAGGTATCTTTTAATTCTTCTCTGACCCGTTAAGACATGTCCTAGGTTTTTTATATGGAAAGTCGGGAAGTAAATTATGGTTCACGATTTTTGAATACACGGTAGAAATGTACTTGAGGTATAGAAAAAAATGAAGTAGTGACTTATTTAGCAAAGGGGGATAAAAATATTATTACGTCCCTTTGGGGTTTTAGGGTGAGTTTGTTATGAGGTAAAGTTGTGAATGAAGCGAGACGCACGGATTTTTGTAGTGAACAATTCATGACAATGAATGAGTGGTGAGTTTTATGAATCGTAACAGCAAATCGAAGCAAATAAGTGGTCAGTCAGATTTGAGCTTTAAAAGCTATAGTCGTAGGTTGGGAATATTTTCTCCCGTGTTAAATTATAGAATGGTGAGTAACACAGGGAGTGATCAGGATAACAAGCCATGGTTTGGTTGTTCTTGTGTCCACAAGAAATATACTGTTATCTAGCGCCTTGGAGACTCAAATGCCACCTTGATAGAAGAATTGCCGCTTGATGCAATTTAGAATTACTGCTGAAATGTGTATGTTTTCTCAAGGCACAGACAAGCAGCAGGTAGTATGCATGAACTGTTAAGCTGATAAGTGTGTAGCATTTCTCAGTTGGTTGAAATGGTCAGCCCTGGCGGTTTTAGGCCAGTCTTTTACAAGATATCCAAGACGCTCACACAGTAGTAGTCCATGTAACTTTTCATCAAGGAAAGAATTTTAAGAAAACCAGTAACGCAGGTATAGAAGAACAAATAGTCGTAGGAAGTATTCAACGTTTCTAAACAAAACAGTGCAGACAAGGAAATTGAGGCAGTGTATTGCTAGAAGGGCAGAAATAGCAGCAGGGACAGTTAATAGGGAATTACTGAATGAAGAATGCAAGGTCGTCGTTTAAATTGAAATCTACACGAAAATTTGAATGTGTGAAAATTTGTACACTGCAGTGCCAAGGTCGGAAAGATGAATCCCCTTCCACATTGATCTTGCTGGATTTGTTGTTCTGAAGAAATCAGATGTAAATAAACCTTGCTAGTTTCGTTTCACTTCACCGTTGTCATAGTGAAGTCTGTTATCTTCATAAGTTTGATCACCCTGCATCTGTTTTTCGTTCAACTGTCTGTACTCGTTCGTGAGTCGTCATTATCATCATGTGCAACCACCCACTGATAGGATAGCGATCGAACACACCACACGGCCACAATGTACACAGAATGCTATTAAAAGTAAAAATGATGCACATACAAACTAATTTTTTTTTAAAAGGATTAAAACTAAATGTTACATAGAACAAGAATGTACAAATCATAGGTACAATTATTTGTAACAACAAGAGACTGTGATGTCTATTCACTGTCATCATCATCATCATCTTCCTCAGAATTATCACCTGCATCTCCCTGTGAAGGAAAAAAAATATATTAAGATTGTCAACCTACAAGACTAAGCATTGCATGCATTCAGATGAGTCACAGATAAATACTATTAATGCACTGAAAACCATGTCAAATGTCAGTTACAACAAATTCAAGTAAATTTTTCAATCTACAAAACATTTTTTTGGCACACAGAGAGAAGTGTGGGGGGAGAAGAAAGAGAATTAAGAGATTTAGTATAATATGACGCTGGAAGTAAATTATCTGCCACTGCAAGAACAAACAAGTCAATGAAAATGGAATCACTAAGACTTAAGATTTGAGGTTGAAAGTACATTCCTTCTCCATTGCTCACTTTCACTGCAGATTTCCCATCAGTTTTCAATTCTTTTTTCTCTCAAGGACTTAAGATGATAGGCAAACCCGGAGATGGTGACACGGATATGAATTAAAGCATATGGAAGTAAGCCAAGGGCACTGACTGGCTCAAGTTCACACCAATGTGTGTGGTGATGTGGCACTAAGTGAAGTATAGATACTTTCAACTACAGAGACAGGCCACGTAAAAATAGTAATTAATAACAAACAAAAAAGAAAAACTAGAAACACCACCATAAAAAACAAAGTTCAAGCAAGACTGACCATGCAAGGCATGGAACAAGCAAGAGAATAAAGTTGTTCAAACGGCAAACTGATAAGACCCCCTCGAATGCTTTCTATGCAAACTATTATCAGGGCTAGTAGCAAATTTGTTCGAATATTTTCAAGATCCAAACGTACGATTTTCAAGGATATTAGAAATGGGCTTTATACTTAATGTTCAGCCCTCTATTATTACATCTTTCTTAAGCATGCTAAGCTCTTAAGAAACCTCTTCTCTCTGGCCAAGTGTCAAACAGAAAGGAATAAAGAGTCCAATGGAAGCAGTCATTCATATATTATTCTTAAAAGAAAGCTACCACAAAATAAATCCAGAAATAGGTTAATGCAAAACGGAAATAAACAGTAACCGGTAATGCCTAAAGAAAAATGCCACTAATAGCCATAACCAAAAACTTCATGCATCAGACTTTTGGTGTTTTTTTTCCTAGGCCGATAGCGTAAATTCAAGGTTTTTAGTCTTTTTTCCCCACTTTTCAAGACTTTTTCAAGGGCTGGAAGTCTCTCTTGGTCGTTCCAGGTTTTTCTAGGTTGGTCAAGGCCGCAATGCACGTTGCATTACAAAAAACATAAGAAGATTAACTCTTGAACTCCATTGCAATGCTCAGTGCGTTGTAAAATTTTAACCGCTGTCCCGTTGTTTCGCTCGGAGCATTGCTCAAGAATTCTCGCTAATAAATGTAGAAACTTAACCATATAATCTAATCTATGTTTTCTAAACCAAGTGTTATTTGTCCATTTTGATCGTCTAAAGCATTAAGTTTACTTGAAAGTATCATTGAGAGTGACAGTGATAGTTTTTCATCAAATGATGGAAGTGTTGCAGCGATGTTACACTTCAGATTAAGATGAGAGGGTGTTGCCCCAGCCTGGCTCATTGAAAAGTACTTTGTATAAATTAACTAAAAGTACTAAATTTTTCTATATCATGTTGTGTTATTTCAAAAATGGATTAACTTGATGTTGCAAGACTGAGTAGTAAGTTTTAATGACTACAACATTAACTGGCCCTCAGTAAGTTGGTGTTTTTTTCAAATAACATTCATCATTTTTTATGTCTACCAACTGCATGTTTGTTAATACTAAAACATCAATTAATAATTACAATTCTCCTTCCATCCCTCCTATGTCGATATATAACACGTGCATTTTCATTCATTCATAACCCTCCACTCCCAAAGGAGCATAGGCCTTCAACAAACACATGCCAAGTCCTCCTGTCATGTGCCATCATCTCAAGTTCTTTCCACGTTCTCATCATTTTCACCTCTGTTTCTAGCTCTCTTCTCCATGTGCTTCTTGGTCTACCTCTGCCTCTCTTGCCCTGGGGGTTCCAGAACAAGGACTGCCTTGTAATGCTATCAACAGGTTTCCTCAGTGTGTGTCCTATCCATTGCCATCGTCTTCTTCTCATCTCTTGTTCCACTGGCACTTGTCTAGTTCTTGTCATCAGTTCCACATTGGTAACCTTGTCATATCATTTTAATCGAAGATGACCACTACACACGTTAAAATTCTGCTAAAAAAAAAAAGTCTGGCACAGGGTGCAAAATAATTCCAGAAGTAAAGTTATTGGGGGAGGGGTTTTAGTGTGTGAATTAAGATAAAAATTACTTACCGTCTCTTTCTTTGCTTTCTTAGCTGCAGGCTCAGTATCTGTAGATAAGACATAAGACAGATTTAACAAATGAGCAGAGTAAATAATAATAATGCTTGACTTCAGCAATAAGTTTCACAGCAAAACCAATATAGTGTCCCAAAAGTCCTTTCTCACTGGAAATATTAGGTTTAATATTGTTATCCTTAATAATTATAAATTAATGTAGAAAAATGTATTATAAAATGTTATACATAACCAATCTATGAAGGAGGCTTGATAAATGTATGTATGAATGTGAACACGCTTTTGTTGCGCCCTGTATATATACTGAAGCACATTAAAAACGCACCACTATTATATATACTGATACCGAGAAGCTGGCAAAAAAAAGTGTGGGAATGGATTTTCCCCGTGTTTGCCATGAGGTAGAGAGCGAATGGCTGCTGGAATGGAAAGTGCAAGATTCAACCCATGGGTGTGTGTACAGACTACATGAAAACGATGAAAGTTGCACATGCAACACGGTTCTCAACAGCTATGACCCTGAAAATGTGTACGCGTTGTGGCAGTATACTAGGTATAAAAAGGCCGTTGAGACAAAACACCCAGTACATGTGCTTGAAATGCCACGACTATCTGAAAACGACCGCCAACGAGCCATTGGTATGTTGGAGACCGGAATGAGCTCGCGGGCCATTGCCAGAAGGATGAATTGCCACCACAGCACTATTGTACGTCTCAATGAACGTTACGGAACCACTGGCAGTGCCCGGGATAGACTTCGGAGTGGCCAACCACGAGTTACTACCCCTGCGCAAGATCGTCATATTGTGCTGAGTCACCTAAGGAATCGTACTCTCCCGGCAAGTCAAACAGCAAGAGCAATAGTGGGTAGACATGGGCAAGTCTCTCGAATGACAGTCATACGACGACTCAGAGATACAGGCCTTACTGCAAGACGACCTTATGTTGGGCCAAACTTGACTCACAGACATCGTTAGCAGCGCCTGCAATGGGTAGAGCAACATATCAGATGGACTAGACTGCAGTGGAATGCTGTCCTATTCACAGACGAGAACAGATTCAACATATCCTTTGCAGATGGACGTATGCGGATTTAGCGACGGTGTGAAGAGCGCTTTGCAGATTGCTGTGTCAACCGATTTCGAGGTGGCAGTATTCACATTTGGGGATGATTCAGTTTTCACCATCGCTTGCCTCTTCACGTCTTCCGTGGAAATGTTAATGCTGTGACATATCGAGATGAGGTTCTGGATGCACTGGTTGCTCCTGCGTTCACAATTTATCCAGACTTGCAGCTTCTCCAGCAGGATAACGCACGTGCATTTTTTTGTATTTTTGGTTTTCTCCCTTGCCTGCACAGAATGCAATTAATTTCATAACAATCAAATGTACAAATTAATGACCAGCATGGATTCATAGGAAAATGAATAAAGATTCCAAATATGTAAACTTGTACACACTTATATTTACATTTCACACTCTGTTCCTGGATTATACAGGTGGTGCGTTTTTAATGTGCTTCAGTATATTTAAAGAAAAATATTTTACTTGCAGATAGTTCCATGCACTGATACAATTATTGCTTAGCCTCTATCTTACATTAATACAACTAAAACAACCAAAAAAAACTCCAAGTAAAGCAAGTTTTTAGAAGAATTATTTGGCCTACCCTTGTCCTGTTTCTGCCTGCCACTGTCCTTCCACTGATCACTAATACCCTTTTTTCTCTTGGCGTAGAGTACAGTTAATTTGTTATCCTTAAAGGTGAGTTCCCCTTGACCTTTGTCGTGGTACTGCTTGGCCAGTTCAGCAGTGGGAAACCCAATAAATCCATACCTGAAGAAATAAGTAAGCATTGAGAGACACCACTTAAAAACACTGGGGGAAAATATTAATTATGAATCTACAAACATTTCTTTAGTGAATGAGTTCTGCAGTTGGTTCTGACCGATTGATTGCAACCTGCAACCGTAAACAGCCCTTAATTTTTAAATATTAAAAAAAATGGAGTGATGAACTGCATAACTAGAGAAGGATCATTTACTAAATGTTAACCTCCAATGAAAATCGATGGTAGGTTGTATGTTTTGTGTGCATGCATGCAAGGAATCACATCGTCTGTAACATTCTTCAAGAAAGGAAAAGTTCAACTGAATTAGAGGCTGTTGTTATTATCCATGCTACAATGCAATATAATTTTGAAATAATAGATTACACATATCTATTTATATACATATCTATTTATATACATACAAGCACACCCTACAAGACTAATGAAAAAGGCTTCCTGTGAGATCCATGATCACAAACATATTTGTGAACATGCTAACTCAAGGGTTAAAATTTGTTTTAAAAATGACTGTCCTTTACCCAAACAGTTTCTTGTCTTTTTTTCTCTTGGGTAGCACAACATCCACTGCCTCTGGGAAAAGTGTGAGCAGATCTTCATCAGTTGCATCGGCTGGCAGACCTGTTACGTAGAGCCTCAGCGGATCAATATCTCCTGTAGATTGGGAAATTGATAAATTAACCATCATATCTTTCTACAACTTGTGTTAAACATCCAAAGTACCCAGCAACCAACAAGTTTAGTTTCACAAAAGAAAGCAAATGGCCAAAGGTGATTAGAAAACGAACTAATGTTGCATTAATTGGATACGTTGAGCAAAAATAACCACTAGAAATAAAACAGTACACTATAGACCAGATATAATGCGCATGGCAGGGTCCAAACTTTGGCACTACGTTATAAGCCATTAAATTAAGGGGCTGCTGTAAAACTGGTAAGGAATATATATAAGTATATAAACCAATAAAACGGTATTGAATCAGTTCTACAAATTAGTTATAAGCCATTCCATGTTGTATTCCTTATTTTGACATAAATTCATCTGTTTTACAAAAATCAGCAACCTGAAGGAAGTCTAGCACAAGTACAAACAAAAAAACGTGAATGTGTGAAAA
Source organism: Oreohelix idahoensis (assembly GCA_024509875.1). Classification (NCBI taxonomy): domain Eukaryota; kingdom Metazoa; phylum Mollusca; class Gastropoda; order Stylommatophora; family Oreohelicidae; genus Oreohelix; species Oreohelix idahoensis. The sequence goes on from JAMPIV010018038.1 coordinate 121,588, forward strand.
TAAATAAAAGATATATTATGCATGTATATCTTTTGTCTAGTGTTCTGCTTCTTTATTTCCTACGAGTGCCTGATAACATACCTTTATGTTTGTCTCATATTAATTTACTGTTTACAGGCCTCGGGTTTCCCTACCTTGTGTTATAAATGTTGATATGACATAGCAGCTTATTCTTGCTTTGTTTGAATATACAGCCAAGAAGAACTTCACTCTTCTGAAGTCATAACAATTTCTAAAAATAACTGCACCAATATGTAACAGCGAAAAACAAACTCATCAAATAAATATCATAAAACAATACAAACCTGGATCAGATTTCAGTTTGTTGGTTTGGTAACTGCTCTTTGCACCTACATAGTCCACTGAAATTTTGCTTGCTTTAATAATGGCCCCATCCAAAATTTTAAAATATTTCTCTGCTACTTCTTCACTCGCAAACTCCACATACGCATACCTGGAATAAATTGGAGGACATAAAAAAAATGAATAAGGAAAAGATGCAGTCTATTAATGACTGCTTACAAAAGAAATAACTGCAATTCATTTAACAAAGTTTCAGCTGGACAGGTGCTGCTCACATAAATGCTTATGAGCAAATTTTGATTGAATTAGGCAAGGATTTACATTTTTAAACTATCAGTTTTAGTAAAGGTGAATGAGCCGTCTAGACTAAGATATCAATAATAAAGGCATGAAAATGCCCCAAAAAAGAGCTAGCTGTAAGTTCCTCCGCAAAATAAATTGTCAAGAAGATGAAGAAGGCTCTATACCACTTCACCTATTTTTGGGCCAGTCTTGACTAATGAATGTGAGCCATGGGCAATAGCTACAACCCACATAAGGGAGCTCCAAATCTCAGAAATGAGATTTCTGAGGAAAGTAGTCCAGGCAATAACAAGGGGCAAGGTCCGCAACCAGATGATATGTCATGGCCTCATAGGGAAGCAAAAGAGTTCACGATGCTCTTGTGTGAATATTGTTCAATAAAATTTAGCAAAGGTCTCTGAAGTCAAAGGAGGTTATTACTGGATTGACTATGCCCAAGATGGGTCATCATTAATGTCTATAAGCTTTGAGTGACTGGGTTACGCTAACGTGGTCTTGTTTTTCACTCATCTGTAGAAGGAAGATGGTTCTTCTTTGGTCCTGGAAGTACAGTTACTGATCTTCCTCCAGGCAGTAGGTACTATCTGATTGGCCTTCTGAACACACAAGGCAGCTACATCAGGTGTTCCCTCATTAATGGTTGACCTTATGATGTGTAGTTGGGTTTACAGGATATAACCCTCAGGCACATACAGTCGAGCTGTTAATGGTTATAATGGTCTGCTCTCAGATGCAGAAGGCAAGGCACTATGCACTAACACCTTTTGTGCTCGCTGTAATTTTCAAAATATGACTGGCCTATTTTGTTTAGAACACACGCTATTTATAGTTTAAGGTCAGACGCCCGAGGGGGTTTCCCTGCTCGCTAGTATGTGCATCCAAAAATGTTTGTAGAATCTGCCTAGTTGTGCAAATCAGGAAAACTAAGATTTTATTTATCTACGTTATTCCTGGAGCGATCCTCTTCATCCAACGCTTAAAATATGCTCTGTATTATTCTACATCTTCCTAGCTAATAATCTTTTACGTTCCTAAGTGCATTTTATTCTATGCGTACTCTAAACAGCAAAATTATGGACTAACCTGATGCCTCGATGCATTCAACCAGAGATTTCTCTCTTAATATACTTCTTCTTCCGTCCTTAGCCAACGACCGGCAAAGCAGTCAGTGGCCATTACGCCTAGTGGCGTCTTAAGGGCAACAGCAAATAGATTTTCTTTGCCGTTGTTTCCATCACGCCTAATGGCGTCTTTAGGGCAACGACAAATCAATCCGTTTGTTGTTGTTTCCGTAATCAAAGTGACTGGCAAACGGGTGATCAGCCCGTTGGGCTTAATATACTACTGGACTACTGGTCGTAAAAGTCTCTGCACAGACGTGTAGAGCAACATCTCCAATATCGTATTAGTGACCTCTTCCAGGTGGTACTTCTTTCCTAAGTCTGTAATTAATTGGCATCCTCCATTCGGTTGCACAGATTAGTCCAGGCCATTTTGACTGTACAATGCTTTAGTTAACACGGCATAAAGGTACCTTCTGATTGGTTCGTGTATCAAGCAGTTCTCACAAAATATGGTGCGCGGTTTGGTTAGAGTTGCTCAGAATGACTGGTTGTGAATCCAACCACTTCATGACATCGCTCAACTTCAACTCAAATTAAAATGTCAGTATCAATCAAAACAAACTACACCCCTATAACAGTATCACTCAACTTCACACATTTTATGCTAAACTCACATAAGAATTTTGACTGTGTGAAGAACACTTACCCAATTCGCTTTCTTTTGCCATCGATGATAGAAAAAGTATTCCTTATTCGAACCTGTCTGGCGTCTTTGGCCACTGCCTTTATCAACTTGACAGTACAGTTGCCTGGCAGATTCTTTAAAAACAGCGTTCTTTTGTCCCTGCTGTCTGTTAATCAAAAGGACATTTATAACAAAGGGCTGCATTGATGAAGCACCTAAATTGCTAATAACATGTTTTAAATACTTTAAAAAAAAACTAAAACTTTTGAAGCTTTGAACCTTAGAAATAAGAAAGTTAACAAGAATATTTAAGTTCAAACTTAACATTTTTTAGGACATTGCAAACCAACATTTGTTCAGCTGGGCTATACATCAAGGGTGCTGGTATCTCACCAGAAGAATTGTTTAATCCTGCATAATTATTTGGTGAGAAAGGAACTATAACAACTTTAGTGGTGGCTTTCCATCAACTGCTTCCATATAACATTACATGCATTCGCTGTTAACTCTTTGACTCCAGACCAACGCTCTGAGCGTTGCAAAATTCAACGCTGTGCCAGCGCAATGCTCAGAGCGTTGTTTTTAGTTTATTACGAATAAACCCCAAAAATCGTCCATTTAATGCAGTTCATATTTTAAAACTCGTAGAATGACTTTCAACTCCACCAAGGCCGGTCCGAAGCCCGGCTGAAAAAGGAGGAGGAGGCAGCCCCTCCACCATGCAAAGGCACAACAGGCCAATCACCTGTTTGCTTTAAACTATGATTACGAGTAATATAAGAGAGAAAACCGGACTGATTCTAAAGGCGACGAACTGGAACAGACTACAACTTATGGAACTTGGAACACAAGAAGTATAAATGGGAAAGAAGAGGAGCTGGTGGAAGAGATGAGGAAAGCAAAACTAGAAATCCTGGCTATTACGGAAACAAAGAAAAACGGAAAAGGAGTCATGGATCTCGATGGCAACACGCTGCTATACAGTGGTGTACCCACATCTGAAAGAGCTAAAGGGGGCGTGGGTTGCATTGTGGCCAAAAACCAGAAAGATAGTATCAAGGGATGGAACTTTGTCTCGGAGCGCATTATGGTTGTAAAACTAAAAGAAGGAGAAACCATAGTCAACCTGGTCATAGTGTATGGGCCAAATGAGGATGAGAGAGCAGAGGTCAATGAGGAATTCTTCGAGCTGCTTCAAAGGACAGTGGATGACTGCCTAGATGAAATTATTATGCTCGGAGATTTCAACGCCAGAGTTGGAAATGACCATGCTAGATGGGGTGGAGTTATCGGAAGATATGGAGAAGATACTCTCAATGACAATGGAAAGCGACTCCTTAGATTCTGCAGTGAGCAGAATCTGATCATTACCAACACAAAGTTCCCCGATAAGCGCATACATGCATACACTAGGTGTGAACCAACAAAGAATGAGAAGTCAGTGATCGACTATGCCATTGTTAGGAGGAGCTCATTCAAATATGTCCGGGATGCTAGAGTCTGGAGGGGGCCAGAGATTGGAAGTGATCACTACCTGCTTACAATCAAAAGAACAACTGAAAGAGTTGCTCAGCCTAGGAACTGCCCAACATCACGCAAGAAACCAAGTAAACGAACGGAAGAAATGAGCATTAAGACCTACAAGCTGAGAGAGCCAGAAATTAAGACCAGATATCAGGGGCTTATTGCTACAGCGGTGAGAAACACAGAAGAACATCCTGATGACTTGGAAACCCTGTGGCTTAAATTCAAGGACATCATAAAGACAGCTGCTGCAGAAGCATGTGGTGAAGTCCGACTTGGGAACAAGAGAAAGAGGACACCTTGGTGGACAGAGGAAGTCAAAGAGAAAATAAGAGAGAAGAAAATGGCATGGAAACAATACTTAGGAGCTTCTTCTTCCGCATCTTTGATGATTACACCGTCAGACGAGTTCTCATGATGAATTCGACTGTTGTTTGAAGTTCCTCTTTAACTCCCTATAGCTTTGAGTTTAGTGTCGAGTCCTTGGGCCAGTATATCTTTCTTAACTGGTCATACAGAGGACAGTCCTGTAGACTCGGCTCAGCAGTTTGTTCGTTTAATCCACATGTGCACAGTGGTGAAGCAGACAATCGTAGCTTGTGCATGTGTTTATTCAGTTTGTTATGCCCTGTCCTGAGTCGAAAAAAATAGTTATCTGTCCCTGCCGGTCGAGAGTGTGATAGTCGTCTTTGGGTTGGTTCTGTTCTCTTCTGATAGTCTGGATAGCTCTCTTTTTCTCAAAGTATGTGACTTCATTATCTTCTTGTTCACATTCTCCTCCCTTTTTTGCAAGTTTATCTGCCTTTTCATTTCCGGGTACACCACAATGAGATGGTACCCACTGAAGTATGGTTCTCTTTTTGGCAGCTACCTTGTTTAGTTCATTCTCAGATGCGGGAGTTTACCACCCTTGAGAGCTTGCAGGACAGACAGTGCATCTGTGAGGATGACTACCTGGTGGCAGTCAGAGTTGGTGTTATAAATCATATTTGCAGCTTGCTCTAGAGCTTGAACCTCAGCTGTATAGTTGGAACAGAATTTACCAGTGGGAATGTGCCTAGTCTCATAGTGGTTGTCAGGATATGAGATAAAGATACCGGCACCTCCATTCCTAACAGCATTAGTTGCTGATCCATCTGTATAGGCATGTATCCATGATTGATCGGGATAGCTTTCTTGGATCATACTCAATGTAGCAGTTCGTTTTTTGCAGATCATTATACTCACATCCACTTGTGAGACCACTGACTGATGTATTAATTTGGAGGGCACTGCTGGCCTGCTCCCATGGTACAGGGTATAGGGTGGGCTTCAGTGGTGTTGTCTTCATGGATAGGTCTTCTTGATGCTGTCTTATAAGTCTTTTCCCCCGATGCACAAAGCTGCTACGCTTTAGACGTCCCAATGCCAGATCATCTAGTCTTGCCTTCATTGGGTGCATTGGCATACTGTTGTACTTTTCCATCTGGATCATGGTTTTTGTGTCTCTTCTATGGACAATGTCTGTAATCCAGCAACCTTCTGCATCTCTGTTATTGGTGTAGTTTTTCATGGCTCCTGTAATGAGGCCTGAGAGCTTGATTTTGCACCTTGTCCAAAGACTGCAGATGTGAGTTAGCAGCTGATGACCATGCTGCTGAGCTAAACTCTAAGTGTGGTCTTATTACTCCATTATAAATCTTCTTTAGATTTCGTTCATTTGCTCCCCAGTTGGTACCTGCTAATTTTCTGAGTATGCCTAGTCGTCTTCGGGCCTTTCCTTCTGCGTTTTCAATATGCTTATTCCATGTAAGCCTCTGGTCAAATGTCACCCCAAGATAGGTGGGGTAGCTTTCTTCCTTGATCACGGTTGTCCCTAGGTGTATGTTAGCTGATTTGTCCTTGGGGGCGAGGGAGAACAGTGTTGTGGAGGTTTTGTCTGTGTTTATTGTGATAAGCCATTTCTCTGCCCATGACACTAGCATATCTGCTGCCCGCTGCATTCTATAATTTTGCTGTGGTGACATTTTCATCAGCGCACCAGAGTACTAGGTCATCTGCATATAAGGCAGCTTTAACTCCTGCAGGGAGATCTTTCACCAGGTCATTGATGTAAACAAGGAAGAGTGTTGGGGAAATTACTCCTCCTTGAGGTACCCCCCCTGATGGAGCAACACTTTTCTGCTCTGCAGACCGTCAAGAGTGACTCTAGTTCTCCTGTTATGCAAGTATGACTGGATCCATTTCATCATGTTGCCTTGGATTCCACTTCTCCTAAGTTTTGCAATGAGGCCATCTTTCCCACACCTTGTCAAAGGCCTGCTTGAAGTCGACCCAGATCGTTAGGACCTTTTTCTTCTCCTGGAAGGCATCTTCTATTGCTTGAGACAAGTAAGTAACTTGGTCTTCTATACTGTAGCATTCTCTAAATCCAGCTTGTTCCGGCACCAGGATCTGCTCAGACTCTAAATACCATTTCAATCTGTGGTTGACTATTCGCTCCATAGTCTTCCCAACACAGCTTGTGAGACTGATTGGCCGGTAAATTGCAGCCTCGGTCTTACATTTCCCTTTCTTTAGTATGGGTATTGTGATGGCTTCTCTCCATACTTGGGGTACCGTTCCTTTCAACCAGCTGTGGTTGAATATCTCAAGCAGTTTTGTCTTTGCTGCTGAGCTCAGATTTACTAGCATTTCGTTGCTGATTTTGTCTGGGCCGGGTGACTTTTGAAACTTAAGCTTGGAAATAGCCTTCTGTAGTTCTCCTAGTGTGATGGGTTCCCTCATTGGGGCAGGAGTATCTGTCTGTCCATGGTTGCCAGTATTTCTTTTCTTATCTCTCTCTGATGATCTATGTTAATGGGTAAGTTGCTTTCTGAACTGTATCTTCTAGCAAACAAGTCTGCAGCTTGTTTTCCTCTGAAAAGTTTGCCACCTTCATCCAATGTGATAGTCTGCCTAGGTGAGGAACGCTCTTCATTTAGAGACTTGACTAATCTCCAAAGTTTCCTGCCGTCTTTCTCAAGGTTCAGCGATGCCGTTTTAGTTCTCCAGCTTTTCCGTTTTTCTTCTAGCTTTGTTCTCTGAAACTCTGCTACAGCCTTTTTTCCATTTGTTGTGAGTTTCAAGTGAAGGCTGCGACTCTGCGTCCTTTCTAGCCCTGTCCATAGCTTCCTGACGTTCTTGGAGTGTGCTGGACCAGTATGGTATGTAGTTACGCCGGCATCCTTTGGGAATGGTTTCTTTTGCAGCTTGTAGTATGCATCTGTTGAAGTCTTTTACCACTTCATTAATGTCTCTGTTCTGTACCTTGAGGGTAGACAGCAGCATGTTTACCTGATGCCTGAATAAACCCCAGTTGGCTTTTTTGTAGTTCCATCTTGTAATGGCTGGGCCTGTACTGAGAGTTGCACTCTGGACAGTAAGAAAGATTGGGCGATGGTCGCTTCCCCCTAGTTGGTCTCCTACTTCTCTACTAATAGATCCAGCTATATCTGGTGTGGAGAAGGCAAGATCTGGTGTTGAAGTTGTGTGCCATCCTCTGGAGTAGAAAGCAGGAGTATCTGTGGCATTATTGACTAGGATTAGGGAGTGATCATCTTGCCAAGTTTCAACCTCTTCACCTCTGTGATCCAGATGGTTATAGCCCCAGCTCTGGGAGTGGCTATTAAGTCTCCAACTGCTATAAAGTTGGTGGCTGGTACCTGTATAGAGCTGAGACTCAGGGGTTTGTTGTTCGGACAGTAATAGTTCAGGAGTTCTATTTCCATCTTGTCTACCTTTATCTGCAACAGCTGATATTCAGCTCCATCCATGAAGGTTTTCCTTTCGTGTGCAGGAATGTTATTCCTTACAAGAGTAAGTACTCCTCCTTTTCGTCTATCTTTTCTGTCGGATCTGAAGCATTGATATCCCCTTATTTAAAGGTTTGATCTGCTTTCAAGTGAGTCTCTTGGATACAGCAAACACTGACTTGCTTCTCATACAAGATGTTTTCCAGCTCTGTCTTTTTGCTGTATCCAGCCTGCTTGCTGTTCACTCCCTCTGCATTCCAGTGCATCATGACAAGTGGCACTCTGGGTTTCTCTTTTTCTGTTTTGTTTTGGTCAGTAGTTCTCCTCCGCCGTCTGCTGACTCCACAAGATGGTCTAGAGGGTCCTCCAGTAGCTGAGGGTGGGCTCTGTCGAGGCTCAGAGCCCGGCACTGCACCTGCCTGGTGGAGCTCCACAGGGCGAGCACCAGTACGAGATTTATTTGACGGTGTACTCTCCATAGAAAAAAAAAAGCGAGTTGCGTGATACTGTGGTTTCCGGTGCGCCTTCTGGCCCAGTATCTATGACTTTAGCACCTGTTCAACGGGAGAGTGGGCTCATCCCTAAATCTGTTTATGTTCCCAGTAGTAGACTATTCGCAAGCAGCCTGGGGGTGTCACTGCTCTGCGCGGACCTTGTTTACCGAGGCGGCGTCCGAGCTCGTATGGTGAAAATATGGTTGCATTATCTTCAAAATAGCCCTGTCTTTCCTGCCATCCTGCAACTTTGAGTTAGGGAGTTCTGAGCTCCAGTCTCTTTCCCAGGCATTTTATCCTGGCCTGGCACGCATACAGAGGACCCCACTTCTGGTTCTAAGTTAGCAGTTGGGGATAGGTGGGGTAGCACACTGTGCATTCCCCCGTCATCCAGGGGGCTCTCCAACTATGCAGAGCTTGCACAATGCTGTGCTCTGGTTCTGGGCTCACCCAAGGAATCCTCACGTCCTGCACAGAGCCACTTCCAGATACCCACCACCTGCCAACCCCCCATTGTAGAAATCTCCTGCATGCGGCCATCCAGTCAAGAGCCAGTATTAAGTCTGGTGCCCAAGTGATCCCCCCAAGCTCAGTGTGCAATTCTGGGTTCTCATCATGCTGCAACACAGGGGGGTTTGTGATGCTCAGCCATCTCTCTCAACTCTGCACCGATAAGTGACATCGGGGACTTAACTGTGTCTCAGTACTGGGAGGCCCCGTTTCCGGGTACACCACACACAGCCAATTGAGGCAACGGTCGCCGTGGGCGTGTCTTCAGTGGGGAAGTTGTGGAGTCTTCCTGTCCATGTTCTTGCACATCCTAACACTGCCCGCAAGACATCGGAGGTTTGGAGAGTGGCCTTCTCTGCTTTTTTGAGCCGGGGTGGGCTCCCCGGGCAAGTCTCGATGGGGATCGGGACGTGTCCACGCGCCAGTGGGCCCAGCATCGGCCGCATCTGTTGGAGGACTTGCTCTGCCAGGTTTGAGTTAGTAAATTCCAACTTTGTCATCTTCTTGGCATTGTGATGCTGGGGTGCCTGTGGATTTCCTAACGCCCCGGGTAGAAGCCAGAAGTGTACTGTGCCAGCTCTGGGGGAGATAAAGGGGGGTGTTTCTGCGTCTCCTTGTGATACGTAGCCAAGGTAGGGCTCACAGTGCTCTTTCCCCGCCACCAAATTGCCTGCTGGTTACGCCGAGTTCTCCGAGGCTCTAGGCATGTGACCAAGAGTTGAAGGCAATAGGATCGTCACGTCCTGAGTCTCTGTGCCTGTACGATGGGTTCCGATCTTCAGGGAGCAGTCCACACTCGTTCCCACTCCCAGGACTTGTTCAGTATCCATCTGGCTCCTTCCCACCCACTGAGGGCGTGTACGGTGTAGTGCACCGGTTTTATTATCGAGGTTTGCTCCTCTAGATCCGTTGTGTTTAGCCTGAGGATTCGCACCCTCAGTTACCAGGACTACCTCGAGGAGGGTGTGGCTCTTCACCACGCACAACGATCTTGGGGTATGAGAGGTTTTGCTAGGCCAAGAGACTAACACCGCAATGGTCGCTCCTTTCATGAACAGAATTCACTAGGCCTAGGGTGAAGCAAGGGGGGAAACCCACTACCCACAACACCAGCACATCATACCCCCTGTCTGTAGACTTTGCCCCACTTAGGAGCTAAAAACACAGCATCAGAATGAATAAGGCAAGAACAGCCTTTTTTAGCCTAAACAACATCTGGAAGTCCTCTCAATACAGCACAAGCACAAAATTAAGATTATATCAGAGCTGTGTGCTTTCTGTGCTTCTCTATGGTGCAGAATGCTGGAGAGTTACGGAGAAGGAAATGTCAAAATTGTCCTCTTTTCACACAACATGCCTAAGAAAAAATCACCAAATCTTTTGGCCGAATACCATCACCAACCAAGATCTGCTTACTCGGAGCAAGCAAGAGAACATGCACACCATCATAGCTGGCAGACGCTGGAGCTGGGTTGGCCATGTCCTCAGAAGAGACCCCGATGTCATCACAAGAACAGCTATGCTTTGGACCCCTGAAGGAAAACGAAAGAGAGGCCGACCAAAAACAACCTGGCGGAGGACTGTGGAGGCTGAGATGCAAAGAATGAACCAGAGTTGGGGCACTGTACGAAGGATGGCCGCCGACCGAGCAAAGTGGAATCAATTTGTTGTTGCCCTACAAGACGCCACTAGGCGTGATGGCCACTGACTGCTTTGACGGTCTGCGGCTAAGGATCAAAGAAGAAAAGAAAAACACAGCAGGACAAATAGAGAAATATAGAGAATATGTGACACTCAGAACAGAAGCAAAGAACAAGGTGCTAGCAGCAAAACAGAAGTCCTGGGAAGAATTTGGAGAAAAGCTAGAAAAAGATGCGCAAGAAAACCAGAAATTGTTCTATAAGACCCTAAAGAACATGAGGAAGGAAAAACAATGCCCTCTCAAATTGATAAAGGACAAGCAAGGCAAATTGCTTACTGCCCCGAAGGAAGTAATGGAAAGAATATTTCTCAGAACTCCTTGATGGTGAGCAAGGTCAAGCATCAGAAATGATAACCACTAGCACAGAAGAGGAAACAAATGGTGATGAAGATGACATAAAGATGGAAGAACTGAAGGCAGCACTGGAGAAAATCAAGATGGGCAAAGCAGCAGGGCATGATGGTATAACACCAGAAATGGTTAAGTACATGGGAGCATCAGGCGACCTATTACTCTTAAGGGTCCTACAGGCAGCAGCATGGTGCAACAAGACCGTACCAAAGGACTGGGAGATTGCCATCATAACACCAATTTTCAAAAAGGGTGACAATCAACAATGTGGAAACCATAGAGGCATATCTCTTCTCAGTGTCCCTGGTAAAATCTACTCTAGAATCCTAGAGCAGAGATTCCGACACCTAGCTGAGCCACAATTGGATGAGGTCCAGTGCGGATTCCGAGCAAACTGAAGTACTCAAGACCTAATCTTCACACTCAGACAGCTGAGTTAAAAGGCCCTTGAGAATAAGAGTGAGATCCATCTTTGTTTCATAGATCTGGAAAAGGCATTTGACAGGGTCCCCTGGAGCAAACTTTGGGACTGTTTGGCAAGGAAGAACATTCCAGCACCTCTGATTCATGCTATACAGAGCTTCTACAAGTCTTGCAGAAATTATGTGAGGACAGCAAACCATAAGTCAGAAGAGTTCAGGACCACCACTGGTGTAAGACAAGGTGATATCCTGTCACATTATCTTTTCATACTCCTCATGGACGATGTTATCAAGTCATGTAAGGAGAGAACAAGAAAGTATTCAGTGGGGTACTGGAAGATGAGACAGGTATGAATTTCAGAGCTGGCATTTGCTGATGATGTTGCCCTGATTGCTAAATCAGAGGCACATCTCCAATCCAACCTGCAAGTCTGGAAGGAAGAGCTGGAGAAGAGAGTGATGGTCATAAGCAGCTCTAAAACAAAATCCATGGTGATATCACGAGAAGAAAGAAGACATCAGATTAAGCTGGGAGAACAGGTCCTGGAGCAGGTCGACCACTTTAAATACCTCGGAGCTACTACAGACAGGGGGTATGATGTGCTGGTGTTGTGGGTAGTGGGTTTCCCCCCTTGCTTCACCCTAGGCCTAGTGAATTCTGTTCATGAAAGGAGCGACCATTGCGGTGTTAGTCTCTTGGCCTAGCAAAACCTCTCATACCCCAAGATCGTTGTGCGTGGTGAAGAGCCACACCCTCCTCGAGGTAGTCCTGGTAACTGAGGGTGCGAATCCTCAGGCTAAACACAACGGATCTAGAGGAGCAAACCTCGATAATAAAAACCGGTGCACTACACCGTACACGCCCTCTGTGGGTGGGAAGGAGCCAGATGGATACTGAACAAGTCTTGGGGAGTGGGAACGAGTGTGGACTGCTCCCTGAAGATCGGAACCCATCGTACAGGCACAGAGACTCAGGACGTGACGATCCTATTGCCTTCAACTCTTGGTCACATGCCTAGAGCCTCGGAGAACTCGGCGTAACCAGCAGGCAATTTGGTGGCGGGGAAAGAGCACTGTGAGCCCTACCTTGGCTACGTATCACAAGGAGACGCAGAAACACCCCCTTTATCTCCCCCAGAGCTGGCACAGTACACTTCTGGCTTCTACCCGGGGCGTTAGGAAATCCACAGGCACCCCAGCATCACAATGCCAAGAAGATGACAAAGTTGGAATTTACTAACTCAAACCTGGCAGAGCAAGTCCTCCAACAGATGCGGCCGATGCTGGGCCCACTGGCGCGTGGACACGTCCCGATCCCCATCGAGACTTGCCCGGGAGCCCACCCCGGCTCAAAAAAGCAGAGAAGGCCACTCTCCAAACCTCCGATGTCTTGCGGGCAGTGTTAGGATGTGCAAGAACATGGACAGGAAGACTCCACAACTTCCCCACTGAAGACACGCCCACGGCGACCGTTGCCTCAACTGGCTGTGTGTGGTGTACCCGGAAACGGGGCCTCCCAGTACTGAGACACAGTTAAGTCCCCGATGTCATTTATCGGTGCAGAGTTGAGAGAGATGGCTGAGCATCACAATCCCCCCTGTGTTGCAGCATGATGAGAACCCAGAATTGCACACTGAGCTTGGGGGGAATCACTTGGGCACCAGACTTAATACTGGCTCTTGACTGGATGGCCGCATGCAGGAGATTTCTACAATGGGGGGTTGGCAGGTGGTGGGTATCTGGAAGTGGCTCTGTGCAGGACGTGAGGATTCCTTGGGTGAGCCCAGAACCAGAGCACAGCATTGTGCAAGCTCTGCATAGTTGGAGAGCCCCCTGGATGACGGGGAATGCACAGTGTGCTACCCCACCTGTCCCCAACTGCTAACTTAGAACCAGAAGTGGGGTCCTCTGTATGCGTGCCAGGCCAGGATAAAATGCCTGGGAAAGAGACTGGAGCTCAGAACTCCCTAACTCAAAGTTGCAGGATGGCAGGAAAGACAGGGCTATTTTGAAGATAATGCAACCATATTTTCACCATACGAGCTCGGACGCCGCCTCGGTAAACAAGGTCCGCGCAGAGCAGTGACACCCCCAGGCTGCTTGCGAATAGTCTACTACTGGGAACATAAACAGATTAGGGATGAGCCCACTCTCCCGTTGAACAGGTGCTAAAGTCATAGATACTGGGCCAGAAGGCGCACCGGAAACCACAGTATCACGCAACTCGCTTTTTTTTTTTTTCTATGGAGAGTACACCGTCAAATAAATCTCGTACTGGTGCTCGCCCTGTGGAGCTCCACCAGGCAGGTGCAGTGCCGGGCTCTGAGCCTCGACAGAGCCCACCCTCAGCTACTGGAGGACCCTCTAGACCGTCTTGTGGAGTCAGCAGACGGCGGAGGAGAACTACTGACCAAAACAAAACAGAAAAAGAGAAACCCAGAGTGCCACTTGTCATGATGCACTGGAATGCAGAGGGAGTGAACAGCAAGCAGGCTGGATACAGCAAAAAGACAGAGCTGGAAAACATCTTGTATGAGAAGCAAGTCAGTGTTTGCTGTATCCAAGAGACTCACTTGAAAGCAGATCAAACCTTTAAAATAAGGGGATATCAATGCTTCAGATCCGACAGAAAAGATAGACGAAAAGGAGGAGTACTTACTCTTGTAAGGAATAACATTCCTGCACACGAAAGGAAAACCTTCATGGATGGAGCAGAATATCAGCTGTTGCAGATAAAGGTAGACAAGATGGAAATAGAACTCCTGAACTATTACTGTCCGAACAACAAACCCCTGAGTCTCAGCTCTATACAGGTACCAGCCACCAACTTTATAGCAGTTGGAGACTTTAATAGCCACTCCCAGAGCTGGGGCTATAACCATCTGGATCACAGAGGTGAAGAGGTTGAAACTTGGCAAGATGATCACTCCCTAATCCTAGTCAATAATGCCACAGATACTCCTACCTTCTACTCCAGAGGATGGCACACAACTTCAACACCAGATCTTGCCTTCTCCACACCAGATATAGCTGGATCTATTAGTAGAGAAGTAGGAGACCAACTAGGGGGAAGCGACCATCGCCCAATCTTTCTTACTGTCCAGAGTGCAACTCTCAGTACAGGCCCAGCCATTACAAGATGGAACTACAAAAAAGCCAACTGGGGTTTATTCAGGCATCAGGTGAACACGCTGCTGTCTACCCTCAAGGTACAGAACAGAGACATTAATGAAGTGGTAAAAGACTTCAACAGATGCATACTACAAGCTGCAAAAGAAACCATTCCCAAAGGATGCCGGCGTAACTACATACCATACTGGTCCAGCACACTCCAAGAACGTCAGGAAGCCATGGACAGGGCTAGAAAGGACGCAGAGTCTCAGCCTTCACTTGAAACTCACAACAAATGGAAAAAGGCTGTAGCAGAGTTTCAGAGAACAAAGCTAGAAGAAAAACGGAAAAGCTGGAGAACTAAAACGGCATCGCTGAACCTTGAGAAAGACGGCAGGAAACTTTGGAGATTAGTCAAGTCTCTAAATGAAGAGCGTTCCTCACCTAGGCAGACTATCACATTGGATGAAGGTGGCAAACTTTTCAGAGGAAAACAAGCTGCAGACTTGTTTGCTAGAAGATACAGTTCAGAAAGCAACTTACCCATTAACATAGATCATCAGAGAGAGATAAGAAAAGAAATACTGGCAACCATGGGACAGACAGATACTCCTGCCCCAATGAGGGAACCCATCACACTAGGAGAACTACAGAAGGCTATTTCCAAGCTTAAGTTTCAAAAGTCACCCGGCCCAGACAAAATCAGCAACGAAATGCTAGTAAATCTGAGCTCAGCAGCAAAGACAAAACTGCTTGAGATATTCAACCACAGCTGGTTGAAAGGAACGGTACCCCAAGTATGGAGAGAAGCCATCACAATACCCATACTAAAGAAAGGGAAATGTAAGACCGAGGCTGCAAGTTACCGGCCAATCAGTCTCACAAGCTGTGTTGGGAAGACTATGGAGCGAATAGTCAACCACAGATTGAAATGGTATTTAGAGTCTGAGCAGATCCTGGTGCCGGAACAAGCTGGATTTAGAGAATGCTACAGTATAGAAGACCAAGTTACTTACTTGTCTCAAGCAATAGAAGATGCCTTCCAGGAGAAGAAAAAGGTCCTAACGATCTGGGTCGACTTCAAGCAGGCCTTTGACAAGGTGTGGAAAGATGGCCTCATTGCAAAACTTAGGAGAAGTGGAATCCAAGGCAACATGATGAAATGGATCCAGTCATACTTGCATAACAGGAGAACTAGAGTCACTCTTGACGGTCTGCAGAGCAGAAAAGTGTTGCTCCATCAGGGGGTACCTCAAGGAGGAGTAATTTCCCCAACACTCTTCCTTGTTTACATCAATGACCTGGTGAAAGATCTCCCTGCAGGAGTTAAAGCTGCCTTATATGCAGATGACCTAGTACTCTGGTGCGCTGATGAAAATGTCACCACAGCAAATTATAGAATGCAGCGGGCAGCAGACATGCTAGTGTCATGGGCAGAGAAATGGCTTATCACAATAAACACAGACAAAACCTCCACAACACTGTTCTCCCTCGCCCCCAAGGACAAATCAGCTAACATACACCTAGGGACAACCGTGATCAAGGAAGAAAGCTACCCCACCTATCTTGGGGTGACATTTGACCAAAGGCTTACATGGAATAAGCATATTGAAAACGCAGAAGGAAAGGCCCGAAGACGACTAGGCATACTCAGAAAATTAGCAGGTACCAACTGGGGAGCAAATGAACGAAATCTAAAGAAGATTTATAATGGAGTAATAAGACCACACTTAGAGTTTAGCTCAGCAGCATGGTCATCAGCTGCTAACTCACATCTGCAGTCTTTGGACAAGGTGCAAAATCAAGCTCTCAGGCTCATTACAGGAGCCATGAAAACTACACCAATAACAGAGATGCAGAAGGTTGCTGGATTACAGACATTGTCCCATAGAAGAGACACAAAAACCATGATCCAGATGGAAAAGTACAACAGTATGCCAATGCACCCAATGAAGGCAAGACTAGATGATCTGGCATTGGGACGTCTAAAGCGTAGCAGCTTTGTGCATCGGGGGAAAAGACTTATAAGACAGCATCAAGAAGACCTATCCATGAAGACAACACCACTGAAGCCCACCCTATACCCTGTACCATGGGAGCAGGCCAGCAGTACCCTCCAAATTAATACATCAGTCAGTGGTCTCACAAGTGGATGTGAGTATAATGATCTGCAAAAACGAACTGCTACATTGAGTATGATCCAAGAAAGCTATCCCGATCAATCATGGATACATGCCTATACAGATGGATCAGCAACTAATGCTGTTAGGAATGGAGGTGCCGGTATCTTTATCTCATATCCTGACAACCACTATGAGACTAGGCACATTCCCACTGGTAAATTCTGTTCCAACTATACAGCTGAGGTTCAAGCTCTAGAGCAAGCTGCAAATATGATTTATAACACCAACTCTGACTGCCACCAGGTAGTCATCCTCACAGATGCACTGTCTGTCCTGCAAGCTCTCAAGGGTGGTAAACTCCCGCATCTGAGAAATGAACTAAACAAGGTAGCTGCCAAAAAGAGAACCATACTTCAGTGGGTACCATCTCATTGTGGTGTACCCGGAAATGAAAAGGCAGATAAACTTGCAAAAAAGGGAGGAGAATGTGAACAAGAAGATAATGAAGTCACATACTTTGAGAAAAAGAGAGCTATCCAGACTATCAGAAGAGAACAGAACCAACCCCAAAGACGACTATCACACTCTCGACCGGCAGGGACAGATAACTATTTTTCGACTCAGGACAGGGCATAACAAACTGAATAAACACATGCACAAGCTACGATTGTCTGCTTCACCACTGTGCACATGTGGATTAAACGAACAAACTGCTGAGCATGTTCTACAGGACTGTCCTCTGTATGACCAGTTAAGAAAGATATACTGGCCGAATGACTCAACACTAAACTCAAAGCTATATGGAGTTAAAGAGGAACTTCAAATAACAGTCGAATTCATCATGAGAACTCGTCTGACGGTGTAATCATCAAAGATGCGATCGCAAGAAGAAGAAGAAGAAGAGGTATCTGAGGAAGGTGGTTGAAGTAACAAGAAGAGACATGGTCCGCAACCAGATGATACGCCAAGGCCTAAAATCCCACCCACTGCAGACCCAACTAGAATAGTCCCAACTAAGATGGTTTGGCCATGTCTGCAGAATGGGAGAAGATCGGCTACCATGACAAGCATAGGAAACAAAGAGCCAGGGATCCAGACCCCCAGAGTCCGCTGGGAGGACAACATCAGACAATCTTTGAAGGACCGAGGACTAGAATGGAACCAGGCCAGGAGGAAGACAGCCGATAGGATAGTCTGGCACTCTCTCTTCCAAACCTCTACACCTCACGGTAGAAGGGGAACGACTAAGTAAGTAAGAATGACTTTCGCTACTATTTAAACAACTAATTTGACTGTAGTTAAGCAGCACAAGTGCGTCTTCTTCTTCTTTGATCCTTGAGAGGGCATTGTTTTTCCTTCCTCATGTTCTTTAGGGTCTTATAGAACAATTTCTGGTTTTCTTGCGCATTTTTTTCTAGCTTTTCTCCAAATTCTTCCCAGGACTTCTGTTTTGCTGCTAGCACCTTGTTCTTTGCTTCTGTTCTGAGTGTCACATATTCTCTATATTTCTCTATTTGTCCTGCTGTGTTTTTCTTTTCTTCTTTGATCCTTAGCCGCAGACCGTCAAAGCAGTCAGTGGCCATCACGCCTAGTGGCGTCTTGTAGGGCAACAACAAATTGATTCCACTTTGCTCGGTCGGCGGCCATCCTTCGTACAGTGCCCCAACTCTGGTTCATTCTTTGCATCTCAGCCTCCACAGTCCTCCGCCAGGTTGTTTTTGGTCGGCCTCTCTTTCGTTTTCCTTCAGGGGTCCAAAGCATAGCTGTTCTTGTGATGACATCGGGGTCTCTTCTGAGGACATGGCCAACCCAGCTCCAGCGTCTGCCAGCTATGATGGTGTGCATGTCCTCTTGCTTGCTCCGAGTAAGCAGATCTTGGTTGGTGATGGTATTCGGCCAAAAGATTTGGTGATTTTTTCTTAGGCATGTTGTGTGAAAAGAGGACAATTTCGACATTTCCTTCTCTGTAACTCTCCAGCATTCCGCACCATAGAGAAGCACACAGCTCTGATATAATCTTAATTTTGTGCTTGTACTGTATTGAGAGGACTTCCAGATGTTGTTTAGGCTAAAAAAGGCTGTTCTTGCCTTATTCGTTCTGATGTTGATGTCTTTGCCTGCCCCTCCGTCTGGTGTTACAATGCATCCTAGGTATGTGAAGGTGTCTGTCTGTACCAGTTGCTGATTCCTTACTGATATGGGCTCAGGGTTGCTCACATTGAGCGTCATGACCTCTGACTTCTTTAAATTGATGTTCAAGCCCACCTGCTGGCTAAACTTATTAAGTCTTTCCGTTTTTTCCTGGAATTGTTGATGTGAATGTGCTTGTAGCGCAATGTCATCTGCATATTCCAGATCTTCCAATGTAGAAAATGTAGTCCATCTTATTCCTCTTGGACTGCCCTCTGTTGTCTGGCGCATCACCCAATCTATGACTGTTAAAAATAGAGTGGTTGATAAGGGGCATCCCTGTCGTACTCCTGTCTTCACCTCAAAGGTTAGGTTGCTCTGCCCAACACTACACGTAAAGTTGGCATAGAGGCTTTTTATGATTGACACTATGCAGCTTGGAATTCCATAAGCCCTCAGTATTTTCCATAAACTACCCCTATGTATGCTGTCAAAAGCCTTTTCAAAATCAACGAAATTAATGTACAGCTGTCTTTGCTATTCTGAGCACTGCTCTATAATGTTCCTGAGAGTGAATATATGATCTACACATCTTCTGTTCTTTGTTCTTTCCTCAGTTTGTGGTCTACTGCTTTTGAAATTCTCTGTATAATTATCCTGCCTAGTATTTTGCTGGGAACTGAGAGAAGAGTGATTCTTCTCCAATTATTGCAGTCTGCAAGATCTCCCTTCTTGGGCAATTTGACAATTATTCCTTTGTTCCACTCTGATGTTGTCCCCGTTTTCCAGACTTGTGCAAATAGTGGTTCTAATAGTTCTGCTGCTAGCTCAGGGTATGTCTTAAATAGCTCTGCATTTAAGTTATCATGGCCAGGAGCTTTTCCATTCTTTAACCCTTTGATTGCTGTAATGATTTCTTCTTTTCGTGGAATGTCTGTATTTACATCTAGATCGTTTTCAGCCTCAGGAACATTCAACTGTGTCTCTGGTGGTTCCTTGTTCAGAGTTTCTCTGAAGTGCTCTGCCCATCTTGTTTCCTGTCCCTCTGCTGTCGTGAGTGATGAAATTTCCTTGCTTATCTCTTACTAATGTACTATTGTTTGCACCTCATTTTCCGCTGATGAATTTAGTTATTTTGTATACTGTGCTTTGTTCATTTCTCAGTGCTGCCTCTTCTGCCTGTCTTGCAAGATCTTTTAGGAAATTCCTTTTGTTGGCTCGGGTTTGGCATTTAACTTCCTTGTCCAGCTGACTGTACTGTTCACTATATAGTTGCTTTAACCTGGGGGACTTCGCTTCTGTTTTCTTTCTTTTCATTTCCTTTCTCAGTGTTATGGTGTTTAATGTTTCTGGTGTTATCCAGTCTTGCTTCTTCCTTTCCAGGAATCCCAAGCATGATTTGCTGCTTTCCTTATATATTGTTGAAATGGTGTTGAATTTCTGGTCTATATCATCAGTCAATGTCTTTTCCTGACTTTTGGCAAATTGATATCGTTTCTTTATGTCAACCGCAAAAGCTTTTCTGGTGAGGGGGTCCTTCAATTTGCTGATGTCAAACCTTTTCTGTGTAGTTACAGTTGGTCCAGCCCTTCTTAGTTTCACTTTCAGTTTTGCTACTACTAAATGGTGATCACTTCCCACATCTGCACCTCTTCTTACCTTCACATCTTGTAATGCATGTCTCCATCTACCGTTAATCATGATGTGGTCTATCTGGTTTCTGTCCCGACCATTTGGTGATTCCCATGTTAATTTGTGAATTTTTTTATGTGGGAAAAGTGTTCCTCCAATGACCAGGTTGACTACAGAAACTTATTAATTTATCCCCATTTTCGTTTGCTGTTCCGCTGCCGCATTTCCCCATTACTCTTTCATTATATGTATTGTGTGTACCAGCTTTCGCATTGAGGTCTCCCATTACTATAATAAGATCATATCTAGGGCACAAGTGCGTGTTTTGATGTTATTATCATAATTTGTGTGACAATTCGCGCATTTGCGTTTTTATTGCTAGAGAAATATGTCATGCTTTATATTTACATTTTCTAAGTATCCTAAGCAAATAATTGTGTCAAACTACTTTGAAACATTGCTGACATTGATGATGATTGTTTGGTAGTCACAGTTTGGTGTCAAAATACGGAATCGGTGCAGAAAAGCTAGACAGTAGACACATTAGATTTAGTTGATAAATAAGTGGGCGTAGTCATATTCTGGCCGATCAAAAAGCAACAAAACTAGACCTACCGTAACATCTAATCACTAGTACTAGGTAGAAGATGAAGCTAAGGATACTATTAAAACAAGTGTAAAAAGTTTTTATATGACGTTATTCTTCTTTATTTGTTTGAAAATTACGTAATGCACGATTGCATAATTAATTTTTTTCTTACAAAGGACCACAGAAAAACTGGTGTGAATACCACTAAATGTACTAATTGTGGCCATAAGCAATGTTTTTTTAACTTTGTATATGGATTAACTTGATGTTTGAAGACTAAAAATAAAGTTCTATTGTCTACAACAGTAATTTGTCTTTCTTCTTCTTCTTCTTCCGTCCTTAGCCACCGACCGTCAAAGCAGTCAGTGGCCATTACGCCTAGTGGCGTCTTAGGGCAACAACAGATAGGTTTTCTTTGCCATTGTTTCCCATCACGCCTATTGGCGTCTTTAGGGCAACGGCAAATCAATCCATCTGCTGTTGTTTCCGTAATCGAAGTGACTGGCAAACGGGTGATCAGCCCGTTGGTAATTTGTCTTTGGTAAGATCATATTCTACAGTTAACTTTTTAGTGTTTTTCAATTTTACATGCAAAATGTTTTAAGTATACTGAACACACTAGTGTTAATACTACCAAAGACGTTATATATTACAATTCTCTATCCATTTCCCTACAGTTTGGTATATAATAAGTACATGTTCACAGAAAAAGATTAACATAAAATTTACACTAAAAGACAGTACAGTTCACTATTTAGAATTCTTCAAAAAATAATTATGGCACAGGGTGGAAAATAATTATGGAGTAAAGGAGTTAAGTCACAAACTACTGGATTTCCAAAATCTGTGAAGCATTGTAACGACTCACTTCATCTTGGTTAGCCTGATGATGACATCTTTTCCACTGTCTCCATTTGTAGTTACTTGCTACCAAAAACTGTAACTTCTGTGACCTTTTCCACTGTTACAATTTCTGCTTTCATTGTTGTGTAATTCTTTGCATTTATTTCTGCAATGTTGTCTGTCCCACATTTATTTTGGAGCCAGCTGCAGTTATGGCATCATGTGTAAGGGATGAAAAGTAGATGACATTTACTCTTTTGCTTGCATTTATTGTTGGGCTATCCACCTCACGCAGGTCTATGTCTGGTCAAGGGCAGACCTATATTATTAGCAAAATGATGGGTTCTGGATATTGATCCAGCGCAAGGATATTGCGCTTACGTTTGTACTTATTTTTTAGGGCCAGAAAATATATTAATTTGCTTATTGTGTTTATGGCCTGAATTCATATGTATTACATATTATTAGTACAAGTAGAATCAGTCCTATATTGTATATTTTGGATGGGTAGGAGGGACTAGATTCTTATTATTCCGGTCTAGCGGAAGTATGAGTTGTCTTGACAAGTGGTGATGAGTTCCGATGTACCGTGATAATGGCTGGTACGCACTTTTCAAAGGGCTGGTAGATTGTTAAGGAAATATAATTCAGGAAGTGGTTTTCTTCTAAAGGAGATGGTATCTCTACTATAGTTTATGTTAGAGACTCTCCTAAGGTACGGTACAATGTATAATTCGGACTCCATGTATTGCCAGACCCTATTTTGATGATCTCATGTCGATTCGACCTAGATGGAACATTGTGCTTCGTATCGCTAGGGTCGTATTTTGTATCGACAAAGATGACAGACTTTCCTGCAGCGGTTATGGCTACGTGAATTAACCTGATCACCGTAGAGCTGTATGGAAACATTTATGAAATCATTTATATACCCATTATAAATTAACTCTGGCTTATATTCTCCTTCCTATGAATGAGTGAACGACAACTCAGGGAGGCGGCCATGTTAGATTTCGGTCATCATATGTTTTCATCACTGCCAAGAGAACAGATTATTTATCCTATTATCGGACAGTGACAGGGAGATCTCAATCTTGCTAGAAACCCCCTCTTTCGTGGTTTCATAATATATGCTACAAACTATGGGCGTCAAATAACTTTAGTTATTTACCGATCTGCCTTCACTGACGCGTTTAGTCAGATAGGGGGATGCGGCCATAATATATCATGACATTGAACTTTTGATGTACTGCCCATTATTTCTGAATGTGTCATGACTTCAGATCTGCTATGTATACCTACAAATTGATATGTCAACATACCATGATGTACTCGTATGTCCCAGTGTGTACGTCTGAATAAATTGAGTAAACAAAGATTCCAGCAGTCTGCATTGGTGCCTTGTAGACACAAGTGTATGAGTGGTTATATTGGTCAGCACACGAACAGTACACCATTCGCGGTAATCACACTCTACACTTCTACTTCATACATACACCATCCTGCGTCGGTTGAAGTGACCAAGTTTAGGGCCTGCTTCCCCTGGAGCCTTTGCCTTCCCTAACTCAGGACTAGGGTGAGTTACCCATTTACAGCTGGGTAGACTGGAGCATGCCTGATCTCAACAACACACCACTCTTCCTTACAGAGCATACAGACTGACACTTTACAGAGTGGAAAGAAGAAAAGAAACTTTACAGTGGCGAGCCAGATTCCTGGGTCCAGCTTACGCAGTTTTGTGTTGAGAATCACAGTTTACAGCTGAAAGAACATTTGTTTGAACACATCAACACCAGTAGGACAGCTATACAGTCGATGTCAGCTTGACCTGTATTACCGATAGGATGCTGTATCTAGGTCAGCGCTTGTTGACAGTTTTTCGCTGTACAGACAGTATTACACAGGACAGTGGTATCAAGTGTAGAAAATATCTGGAGCAGTATTGTTGACATTTCTCAACGTACAGAAGAATCACAGTGTTGTTGAACATAAAGTGATAAAAAAGACTCCAACAGTGTAGCAAATTCCGCTTTCGATTTTGCTAGAGCATCTGAGTGTTCGCAATGCAAAACATTATTCGATCCAACCACAGTGTCTACTTTAAGCTGCGGTCACTCGCTTCCCGCTCTCCATGCGTCAATTGCGCATAATGGAAGGGGTGCTCTTGTCTTTAATAGGGGCCTAATAGATGGTACTCCGGTATCAATTCTTTTCGATTCGGGGTGCACTACCATTGGAGTGAGGCAATCACTCGTAAATCCTTCTCGAGCTACAGGCAATATAGTCAAATGTGTAACATTTGGTGGCACATTGGAGAAGTACTCCACTGCCATTATCAATATTGCTACGCCTTTCTTTACAGGAGAGGTGCAAGCATGTCTCTTGCCGAATCCGATCGCTGATCTTATCATCGGTCGCATTCATGGAGTGAAAGAATGCACTCCACAGCAAATTTCTAATTGGGAAAATGTTAATATGCAATCTGCTAATGCAGTAATCACTAGGGCTCAAGCTCTTAATATGCCACAATCTTCACATTCTGAAGATAATGATGCGCAGATCCAAGATGATCCCTTGGAGATTTCCCACGATTCCTTTATCAAACAGCAGGAAGGTGATCCGAATAAGGATACAAATCGTAAATCTTGGATTACGATGAAGAATGGCGTACTTGTACGTATGGTACAAGACTCCGCTAAGTCCATTCATTCTCAAATCCTTGTGCCTAAAAATATGAGAGTTAAAATCTTACAGCACGCTCATGATTCGCAGTGTGCTGGACATATGGGTTTTTCCCGTACTAAAGCTAGAGTTCTTCAATCTTTCTTTTGGCCTGCTGTGAATAAGGACATACGAATCTATTGTCGATCTTGTAAAGTATGTCAAGAGATTAAATCCAGAGGTCCACGCCATGATGCACCTATTCAGGCTGCAGACATTCCCATTCGGCCATTTCAAAAAATGGCGATAGACATCATTGGTCCATTTAAGATAAAGTCTGCTAGAGGACACCAATTTATTTTGACGTGTGTTGATATGTGCACACGTTGGCCGGAGGCTGTTCCTCTAAAGAGCATAACTACTGCTGATGTCGCAGATGCTCTTTGGTTAATATTTTCTCGTCTGGGGTTTCCAGCAGAAATATTATCCGACCATGGTACCCAACTCATATCGGATACCATGTCTCAAGTAATGTCGACTCTGAAGATAGAGAGATCGCTGAGTAGTATTTATCATCCTATGTCCAATGGGATGGTGGAACGTTTGAATAGAACTCTGAAAAACCTACTAGGTAAGATAACAGAAGATCATCCTCAGGATTGGGATAGGGTTTTACCCGCGGCTCTCTTTGCATATAGAGAGGTCGCCAACGAACATACAGGATTTTCTCCCTTTGAACTTGTCTTTGGCGCGAAACCGCGAGGTCCAATGTCCTTACTTCATGATCTTATAACTGCTGATAATATTGTCGATGACACAAAATCCTCTTATGAATATGTCATCGCACTTAGACACAAGATTATTGAAGCATGCAAATTGGCAACTGCTTCTTCTGAATTTGCGAAACAGAAGGCAAGGGAATTTGCCAATAAAAAGAGATGTTTGCGTCAACTTTGTCCAGGTGACAAAGCATTTGTCTTGCTACCTTGTAGGGAAAATAGACTTCTCATTTCTTGGAAAGGTCCGTACGATATAATATCAAAAGTTTCCGATGTTGACTATATCGTCGATATTGACGGGAAGCGTAAAACCTTCCACATCAACATGCTCACGGAATTCCATGAACGTCCTGATTATTTACAACCTGTTTTCCAGGCAACGGACGATTTTCCAGTCCAACATGGACAGTACTCATCTCTGTCAGTAATACAGGATGAGGAAACGAGTTTCTCGGATGTAAATTTACCTTTTCCAATGATTCCTCTTCACTCTAATGAATCATGGAAAGATGTTGCAATTTCTCCAGAATTATCTCCAGGAGAGCAGAAACAAGTTTCTACTTTGTTAGAACAATTTCAGGATGTCCTTACTGACATTCCTGGTCAAACTGATGTCATTCAACATGACATTATTCTTACTGACCATAGTCCTATAAGAGTCAGACCGTATCCTATCCCGATACATTTTCAAGCACAGGTAGAGAAAGAGTTAGATGAGATGATAGAGTTAAAAATTATTGAACCATCCACATCAGCATATTCTTCGCCGATGGTTATAGTACGGAAAAAAGACAATAACATACGTCTTTGCGTGGATTATCGCAAATTGAATCAAGTAACTAAATTCGATGCTGAACCTATGCCTTTACTAGAAGAGCTACTTACGAGACTATCGAATTCTCACTTCTTTACTAAACTCGATTTGTCTAAGGGATATTGGCAAGTTCCACTATCCGAACACGCCAAACCGTTTACTGCTTTTTCGACGCCTAGGGGTCTATTCCAATGGAATTTCATGCCTTTCGGTCTTATGAACGCCCCTGCTACATTTGTACGCATGATGCGTCGAATCCTATCTCATCGCTCAGATGTCATTGCGTATCTTGATGACATCTGTCTTTTCAGTGATACTTGGAACGATCACTATAATGGTATAAATGAACTATTGTCTATCTTACGCGAGCATAACCTGACAGCGAAACCATCGAAAGCATGTATTGGTTTTAGCGAAATATCTTTCTTAGGACACCGTGTTGGTCATGGGTTCCTAAAAACAGAAGACCATAATACAAGTAAGATACTTAACATTTCTATTCCTAAGACTAAAAAGCAAGTACGAAGTCTCTTAGGTCTAATACAATTTTATGGACGATTCATCCCGAATCTGTCCTCCATTATGTCACCTCTTTCTTCCTTGCTAAAGAAAGGG
Source organism: Oreohelix idahoensis (assembly GCA_024509875.1). Taxonomy (NCBI): domain Eukaryota; kingdom Metazoa; phylum Mollusca; class Gastropoda; order Stylommatophora; family Oreohelicidae; genus Oreohelix; species Oreohelix idahoensis. The sequence continues at coordinate 148,016 of JAMPIV010018038.1, forward strand.
TCTCCTAATGTAGTCCATTGGACTCAAGAATGTCAATCCTCTTTGGATAAGGTTAAAACTATGTTTTCTACTTCACCTATCCTAGTATTGCCTTCTAAGGATAAGACATTTATTCTTCGTAGTGACGCTTCATCCACCGGGATTGGAGCTGCACTAATGCAAGAGTACTCTGGAACCCTGCATCCTGTGATGTATATTTCTCGGAAATTAAATGCCGCAGAGAAGAATTACTCGGTCCTAGACCGTGAATTATTGGCTATGGTTTGGTCAATCCTTAAACTGCAAAGATTTCTTCTGGGCGCGCATTTCATTGTGGAAACTGACCAGAAAGCTCTTACGGCGATTCAGAGTAAAAATCTGAAGAGCGCGAGATCAACGCGATACGCGAATGCTCTACAGCCATTTCATTTTTCGGTGCGAGCTATCCGTGGGTCAGAAAATGTGATGGCAGATATTTTGTCTAGATGCCCACATGATTCATAACTGTTATACAACTTTGATACAGTTGTTTCTATGTTGAAATGTGTACACATATGTAATATATCATATATTGATTGTAACACTACTTAGCGGTTCATTGATATTTATTCACCGCTGATCTTTCAATGTTTTTCGTCTTTGATGATCATGATGTTAAGATATCTTAGATGAAATTTATGTATAAACTAAGGTGGAAATTGTGTCATTGCTATTATTGTAGTATGCGTTGGTGACACCTCTCTGGAAATATTTATACTTAGAGAAGTATTTTCTCTAAGGTCATAAAGCTTATGCTTATCATCTGCGCATTGTATTGGTGCGTTGTGAGCCTATTGTATGTTGCTCCTAGATGTATTTCAAAAAAAAAAAAAAGTACCATTTTTTTTTCCCGAGGGGTGTGGTAATCTGTTGCGTGCATATTTTGACGCACATATTACAAAAATCGATATGGCTATTTGATATGAAAAAAATATAGACATTCATTCATTTGTGTATGAAAATTCTTCTTCTTCTTCTTCTTGCGATCGCATCTTTGATGATTACACCGTCAGACGAGTTCTCATGATGAATTCGACTGTTGTTTGAAGTTCCTCTTTAACTCCATATAGCTTTGAGTTTAGTGTTGAGTCATTGGGCCAGTATATCTTTCTTAACTGGTCATACAGAGGACAGTCCTGTAGAACATGCTCAGCAGTTTGTTCGTTTAATCCACATGTGCACAGTGGTGAAGCAGACAATCGTAGCTTGTGCATGTGTTTATTCAGTTTGTTATGCCCTGTCCTGAGTCGAAAAATAGTTGTCTGTCCCTGCCGGTCGAGAGTGTGATAGTCGTCTTTGGGTTGGTTCTTGTATGAAAATGATGTCTATGGTAAAAGCGAGAGAATCCATGTTTGATTCACACTTTTGATTATAGGAGTAATCGTTCTGGATATTGATCCAGCGCAAGGATATTGCGCTTACGTTTGTACTTATTTTTTAGGACCAGAAAATATATTAATTTGCTTATTGTGTTTATGGCCTGAATTCATATGTATTACATATTATTAGTACAAGTAGAATCAGTCCTATATTGTATATTTTGGATGGGTAGGAGGGACTAGATTCTTATTATTCCGGTCTAGCGGAAGTATGAGTTGTCTTGACAAGTCGTGATGAGTTCCGATGTACCGTGATAATGGCTGGTACGCACTTTTCAAAGGGCTGGTAGATTGTTAAGGAAATATAATTCAGGAAGTGGTTTTCTTCTAAAGGAGATGGTATCTCTACTATAGTTTATGTTAGAGACTCTCCTAAGGTACGGTACAATGTATAATTCGGACTCCATGTATTGCCAGACCCTATTTTGATGATCTCATGTCGATTCGACCTAGATGGAACATTGTGCTTCGTATCGCTAGGGTCGTGTTTTGTATCGACAAAGATGACAGACTTTCCTGCAGCGGTTATGGCTACGTGAATTAACCTGATCACCGTAGAGCTGTATGGAAACATTTATGAAATCATTTATATACCCATTATAAATTAACTCTGGCTTATATTCTCCTTCCTATGAATGAGTGAACGACAACTCAGGGAGGCGGCCATGTTAGATTTCGGTCATCATATGTTTTGATCACTGCCAAGAGAACAGATTATTTATCCTATTATCGGACAGTGACAGGGAGATCTCAATCTTGCTAGAAACCCCCTCTTTCGTGGTTTCATAATATATGCTACAAACTATGGGCGTCAAATAACTTTAGTTATTTACCGATCTGCCTTCACTGACGCGTTTAGTCAGATAGGGGGATGCGGCCATAATATATCATGACATTGAACTTTTGATGTACTGCCCATTATTTCTGAATGTGTCATGACTTCAGATCTGCTATGTATACCTACAAATTGATATGTCAACATACCATGATGTACTCGTATGTCCCAGTGTGTACGTCTGAATAAATTGAGTAAACAAAGATTCCAGCAGTCTGCATTGGTGCCTTGTAGACACAAGTGTATGAGTGGTTATATTGGTCAGCACACGAACAGTACACCATTCGCGGTAATCACACTCTACACTTCTACTTCATACATACACCATCCTGCGTCGGTTGAAGTGACCAAGTTTAGGGCCTGCTTCCCCTGGAGCCTTTGCCTTCCCTAACTCAGGACTAGGGTGAGTTACCCATTTACAGCTGGGTAGACTGGAGCATGCCTGATCTCAACAACACACCACTCTTCCTTACAGAGCATACAGACTGACACTTTACAGAGTGGAAAGAAGAAAAGAAACTTTACACCCTCCACATTTATTTTCTTCAGTGAACTCTTTAGGATATCAGTGTGAATCCATGTTGAAGAAAGCAGTGGGCAATGCTGATATCTCTAATCAGCTTGTCATCGACTGTTACTGTTGTTGACCTTATGTGCCGTGCACTCCTGAAGCAGATGTTGTTTATTCGATGCAACAGTTACATGTGTTGAGGATTGTTGCATGGTCAGCAAGCATTTGCGGTTTGAACCTGATTCAGATGGTTGCACCATGCAACACCTCACTAGATCGAAATGAAATGGGTCGCGCATGGCGATCAATGACGTGTGAGACTTAGTTACAGGAGTCTCATGTGTGGCCTTGGAGCCTTATGGTCATGTTTATAAAATGTGGCATTGCCACCGAAGTATACTAGTGTAGAACTAGGAAAATATATTACGGTAATGTAAAACCGGTAAAATATATGGTTAATGTGTAAGGACCATTGAGTCCGAATATATATGTCGGTAGTATAAACCGCAATCATTTTATTATTAACGTAAGCCGTAAAATATGAAACGCAGTTAGAATATATAAGGCTGATAGAGTTGGGCGATGAATGCCAACGAAAATCAATAATATGTTTGAGTTCCTAGCAGAACTAGTAGCAGAATGATTATTTCAATTCTGTATCAATAATAAATATACCAAGCTTTTAAATTACAAGACATTGAGTATTAACTAATCAGTAAAGTAACACGTGTGATGTCTGAAAATAAAAACTGTGATTATATTGCGTGTTCTTTAATGTGAGACATATTAGTATTGAAACTCATGATGAAAATTGTATGCTGATTAAAAATGATTTGAAGTCGTCAAAAGAGACTTGATAAATAGTAAAAGTTCTACAGTTCACGTTATAAAGGTTGTATGCATTTTGACCGTTATTTTCAAGGTCAGTTCAAACTAGAACATTTCAATACAAACTCTATCAAGCAAAGAATAATCCAACTGCAGAAGTATTTTTAGATACTCCTTATTTTACAGGCAGGACTCTCGTGTGTCTGTTGGACAAACCAGTCGCTGGGATAATTTTAGGAAATATTCCTGGACTTCATGCATGCACCAATGATGATATTGTGAAATGGGAACAACACCATGGATATACTGCCAGGGTTGATACTACCAGAGCACAGGCTCGTAGGCAGATGCATGCACAGTCATATGATCGGACTCAGAGTGACACAGTTTTGAGTGATGATGATAATATAAAATTTCTTCCTCCCATCATTGAGATGTCCCTTGCTGATTTCCAAACTATTGAGGAATCATCAGATGTCTTTTTTGACTCGAGTGAATCACTGGTTGCTGTTGATATGGGACCAACCACATCCATCTTGGATGATGTGAAACCTAGTATGGGTGATGACAAGGTTGCTGATGTGGGACCAACCACATCCATCATTGATGATGTGATACCTGGCATTGTTGATGTCGAGGTTAATCGGATGTCAGGTTTAGTTTGGTTGTATACTCTTCAGTCAAAACTGTATATTTGACTGTTTGTTTTCCTTTTTCCATTGTCTTTTTACTATATGATTTTTCCTTTTCCTTTAGGAACTTCATGGATATTAATATTATTTCAGATTTTTTCTTTCAGATGCTGACATACCATGATTTCATGTGGTATGTACTGGCCACTACATTGGGTATTGTGACAGTTTTAACAATATCGTTTCTTTCTTCAGGTGCTACAGGTCGTGTTATAGCATTTACAGAACATAATAACTTCATTCTTGTTCCTATACAGGGACGTCAATGTTTTCTTCCCAATACTCATGTGCCAGTCGTTTTCTTGCCCATTGGTACTTATGATAAGGCTAATAATGTTATACATTTTAAAAGGTCATTGTTATGTAGAATGCAAACATCTTGAAACTATACTTTGACTATTTCAATGCTATTTTCTACGCTGAACCTCTGACTTTGTTAGACATCAAAACAACACGTAACATACATATACATACATACACACACATTTTAGTGGCTGTGATTTTTCAGTGGCTCCAGTAAACATGGTGGAAATTCTCTTAATGTTGTTATACCTAACGGTGTGTAATTTTAAAAAACGGGTTAGCTTGGTGTTCCATGGCTGAAAAGTAAGCTATAATGACTACACCATTAACTGGCACTCTGTAAGTTCATATTTTGCTGGTAACTTTCTAGTGTTTTTCTTATTACGTGCAACATTTTAAATATATACTACATGTTTGTTAATACTAACAAATCAATTAATAATTATAATTCTCCATCCATACATCTTTATTTTGATGTATAGCATGTGCATGTTCAAAGTAAACTTTGACAAAACATTTAGACTGAAAGATCCCCATCGAGGCCAGCTCCTTGACGTGGAGATGGGGCTCAAGTACAGCCATCAGCGGCTGAAAAACCAAGACTGGCCAGGCCCTCCTACACTCGAGCAAGACCACAGTCTGCCCTAGCAAGTCAAGGTGCTGAAGACGGAGGCAACCAGCCAAGAGGCGCACCACAGCAATCAGGATGCCACGCACATGCGCTATGGAAGTATGCCTATATCTGCAAAACGTTATGGCGCTCGCCCTGTGACGGACACCCAGGCAGGTGCAGTGCCGGGCCCTCTGCCTCAGAAGGGCCCAACCCCTACTACTGGGGGTCCTTCTCAATTGCCCCGTGGAGCCAGGGGGCATGAGAATAGAGCTACTGGCCAAGCAAAGAAAAGACCATTTAAAATAATGCACTGGAATGCTGAAGGCGTCAATAGTAAAAAAGACGGCTACAGCAAAAAATTAGAGCTCGAAAATATCTTGAATGAAGAGCAAGTAAATGTATGTTGCTTGCAAGAAACCCACCTCAACAAGGACATAGCCTTCAAAATCAGAGGCTACCAGTGCTACCGATCTGACCGAATAGACAGGCGAAAGGGTGGAATACTGACACTCGTGAGGAATAACATCAGTGCATGTCAGCTTGAAACATATATGGAGGGGGCGGAATACCAGATGCTTCATCTCAGGACAGAAAGTTCAGAATTCCACCTGCTCAACTACTACTGTCCGAGCGACCGCCCACTGGCACTAGATACAATCCCAGCAAAAGAAAGACTGATTGTATGTGGAGACTTCAACAGCCACTCACAGAGCTGGGGCTATGATCACATGGACAGGAGAGGTGAGGAGCTTGAAAACTGGCAGGATGACAAGGGGCTTATCCTGATTAACCAGCCAATCGACCCACCAACCTTCTACTCGAGATCATGGCACACCACCTCTACACCAGACCTGGCGTTTCACTCACCCGGCATGGAGTGGAACACCACACGCGTTGTAGGGAAACAACTTGGAGGCAGCGACCACCGGCCAGTCTTCCTAATTGTGGAAAATGAACTTGTCAAGGAGAGCAGCACTCTCTCTAGGTGGAACTACAAGAAGGCAGACTGGACAATGTACCAGCACCGTACTAGTATACTGGCTAGAGATCTGACTGTAGACAAAGACATCAATAAGCTAGTCGATGAATTCAGCAGATGCATATTACAGGCTGCTCGTGAAACAATACCTAGAGGGGCTCGTAAGCACTACAAACCATATTGGAATAGTGAACTAGAGCAGCTGCACAACGACGTGGAAACATCTCGAAAGCAGGCAGAGACCAGTCCTTGCCAAGAACACCATAATAACTACCAGCAAGCTAAGGCCAAATTTCAAAGGGCCAAGTTGCAGGCCAGGCGAAGAAGCTGGAAGGAGAAAACAGAGTCCTTGAACTTCGAAAGAGATACGAGGAAACTGTGGAAGCTGGTAAAACAACTTAACGATGAAGGTACAGGGAGAAACTCAAGGACTGCTCTGTACAAAGATGGAAACATCCTCATGGGAAAACAGGCAGCTGATCACTTTGCAGACTCCTTTGCTAAAGACAACAACATCGAAGTTAGCCCAGAGAAGCAACAGGAGACTCGTGAGAAACAACAATACACAGGACGAGATGGAACCATACCTGAAGTTATGGAGGCACCAATTACATTCAGAGAACTGGAGCTTGCAATATCCAAATTGAAAATGAGAAAGTCGCCAGGAGTTGATGGAGTGTCCAATGAAATGATTAAGAACTTGGGAACCGCAGCAAAAACAAAGCTGCTGCAGATCTTCAATATCTGTTGGAACTCAGGCGGAGTTCCACAGACCTGGAGGGAAGCAATCATGATACCACTCCTAAAACCAGGAAAAGACAGTTCCACTGCCTCCAGCTACAGACCAATCAGCCTTACAAGCTGCCTCTGCAAAACAATGGAACGTATCATCAACCTCAGGCTACAGTGGTACCTTGAAAGTGAAAACCTTCTTGTACCACAGCAGGCGGGCTTTAGGCAGTGTTATTCCACCGAAGATCAGGCAACTTACCTTTCCCAAGAGATTGAGGATGTGTTCCAAGATAAGAAACTGGTACTAGCAGCATGGATAGATCTAAGGAAAGCATTTGACAAGGTTTGGAAAGAAGGGCTTCTGAAGAAACTGAGAAATTGTAGAGTGAATGGTAAGATGTACAAATGGGTGAAAGCATACTTGCATAACAGAAGAGCCCGAGTACAACTAGATGGCCTCAAGAGTAAGAAAATTCTACTGCGTCATGGCGTCCCTCAGGGAGGGGTTCTGTCCCCCACACTTTTCCTAGTCTACATCAATGACCTGGTTGCTGAACTACCACATGGAATGAAAGTGGCAATGTACGCTGATGACCTGGTAATATGGTGCACAGATGAGCATGCAACAGTGGCCACCAAACTGCTACAAAGAGCTATAGATGCCTTAACCTCATGGGCAAATAGATGGTGTGTCAGCATCAACACAGACAGACAACAGCACTACAAGTGCAAAAAGCTGGTGCACTACGCTCTTCACCTACCTCTCTCCTGAAACAAAAAGCTCAACAAGGTCATCAACAAAGGCCAGGACGAAGAGTTAGCCTCCTGAGAAAATAAACAACCACATGGGGAGCCAGCACATTCGAGAAAATACTGGAAGCAAGACCTAAATTTTACCAGCAGGCTGACATGGAAGCAGCACATCAACAAGGCAGCAACAAAGGCCAGGAGGAAGTTAGCCATCCTGAGAAAACTAAGTGGAACCACATGGGGAGCCAGCAGGAAAATACTTAGTAAAGTTTACCAGCAGGGCATACGACCACACCTGGAATATGGGTCAGCTGCGTGGTGTCCAGCATCAAACACCACATTACAAGAGCTAGATAAGGTGCAAAACCAGGCGCTTAGGGTCATCACGGGGGCAATGAAATCAACGCCTGTAGTGGAGATGGAGAAAATGGGGAGGATACAAGCACTGAGAGAACGCAGAGACACGAAAGTGCTAACACAGGCAGAAAAGTTCCTCTGTATGCCGAACCATCCAATGAAGGACAGATTCCAAAACCTAGCAATGGGGCGACTGAAAAGAAGCAGCTTTATCCACCAGGTCAAACGATTTCGTAGACAAACCTCAGACCTGCCTGAAGTTAACAGCCCCCTAAAGTCTGTGCCAGAACAAACCCCTTGGAGAGAGGAGCATGGACTACCAACCAGTACACATCCACACAAAAGTGAAAGGAATATTCGACAGGGATGAACAGAACAGCGTGCAACGTAGGACAGTCACTCTCAGTTTCCTGGATGATGAATACCCACAGAAAGCCACCAACACCAACGCAGGATGACTACCAAGCTATGAACAGATCAGAACAAATAGTCATTCTGCGCCTCAGAACAGGACACAACCGCCTCCGCAGCCACATGTATACAAAATTCAAGATTGCCCCGAATATGATATATTGAGGCAAACCCACTGGCCCAGAGAAACAACACTGGAAGCAAAACTATATGGACCTCTGTATGAACTACAAAAGACAGTGAAGTTTATACAAGAAACAACATTGCAGATATAGACATTATAGTTCAAGCGAACGAAAGAAGAAGAAGAAGAAGACTGAAAGATGTACACTCACTGTTTAAAATTCAGCTGGGAAAATGTTCTGGTTCAGGATGCAAAATAATTCTGGAATCAAAGAGTTTATTGCTGCTCTCTCTGGCAAACTTCTACATCCCAGGGTAGAAGAGGAAAGACTAAGTAGTTAAGTATCAAAGGCTTAACAGGATTAATAGTAAGATAATGTGATTACTGAGTGTAAGTCTGAAACTCCCTTACCTTTTCTGGCACCATCACCAGACGGACCTTCTTTTGTGGTTTCTGAAAATAAAAATAGAGACAGATATTTAGGCTAAAAAATTTATTTTCCACATCAAGTAACACTACTTTAAATACACTACATGTCCGTAACCCAGGATCCGAAATGCTCTGGGACATCCGTGTTTCAGAAATCCGATTTTTATTTCGGATATCGCCCAAAGTAGCCCAAAAATCAGTTTAAAAAACCACCCAAAAGAACTTTCAATTTTTTGAATATTTTGGTTTCGGGTGTTCGGATTATGGAACTTGGAACACAAGAAGTATTAATGGGAAAGAAGAGGAGCTGGTGGAAGGGATGAGGAAAGCAAAACTAGAAATCTTGGCTATAACGGAAACGAAGAAAAAGGGACAAGGAGTCATGGATCTCAATGGCAACACGCTGCTTTACAGGGAGGACAACAGAAGACAATCTTTGAAGAACCGAGGACTAGAACGGAACCAGGCCAGGAGGAAGACAGCCAATAGGATAGTCTGGCGCTCTCTCTTCCAAACCTCTACACCTCACGGTAGAGGGGGAACGACCAAGTAAGTAAGTGTTCGGATTCTGGGTTACGGACGTGTATTATTATGATGTGAAACATATTTATATCCTGTTCGGGACCCCAAGATGCAGCAATAGTGAATGCAGTCAGCGACCCATAGCTGTACTGCTTGCATCAGGACCAGCGAACCAGAGCTGGTCAAGACTGCACTCCACCTCCACGTGGTGGTCCTGGAAACAGTCTGCAGCAGTGCAGTCTGGCTGAGCGAATGCGGATCGCAATGGGAAGGCAAACCCGGTCCATAAAAAATGCCGTGCTGAAGTCGGATGTGTTGACCGAAAGGTGCAGATATCACAGCTTAGGCGTAAACAGACACAACGCAACCACCGTCCTTTTCAGGGCGAACGAGGAAGAAGAAGGTAGAAGAAGAAGATATCCTGTTCTACAGATCAGCTTTTTTATATCTTATGTTAGCTTCTTTTATTAGACTACCCTTCTATTCCTGATGCTAAGTGTCAGTTGTCAGAGCTTTTCAAATTTCAGATAAAGGATTGTGGACGCGAACAGAGAAACCATTCAAGTAAGTCTGTGATATTCATTTATTTGCCATATTCAGTTCATAGTGACATCATAACGACAACAAACTAACTGAAATAACATGCCTGTGAGATAGTTTGCAAGTGGAATAAGACGTGGGTCTCTGAGAAGATAAAAAAAGAATAGGACTCCCACCTCAAGCACATTTTAGACGATGACTAATGTGAGGTTGTAAATAGGGTTGGCAACCTCATAATGTAAAACAACCTACTAAGGATACTACCACAACAGGAGCATGTGCATTGATGCAGGTTTCCTTCAGGGAGACCAACTGCAGTGTTGGCTCCATGCTCTGTAACAGTAAAGAAAGATGAATGACTGAATGTAAGTATTGCTAAAAATTAGCAATGGGAGTTGAGCAGAGCATCACCAAGTCATGGGAACAGGCATCAAATTATATCTAGCCGATGCTGGTGACATAAATCAGAAGAAGGAAAACTTGAAAAGACATGGCACAAACTGCCGAGGACAGCAGTGCCTGAAGTGATTTTCTTTAAGGCCCATGACCCATTAAGGAGCCAACGGTCATCATCATCTCCTTTCTGGCTCCTAATGCAGCATGGGGCCACTACTGTAGATAGCCCCCTTGCAGGAAGCCTATGCCAAAGCATAAACTACAGCAGTTTTTTTTCTGGAGCAATTTGTTTTACATGAGGCTGCCAGCCCGATGCACCTCAAACTAGTCACCTTTTACGATGTACCTGAGGAACTAGTAGCTCGCTTCTTTCTTAATCTCTGCACTGACCCCAGAGAACTGCACAGGGCAATTAAAAACTGAGCGTACTAATAATGTAATATACTAAAGTATAGAATTTTAAGCAAGGCAAACACTACTCAAAAGACTATTTAGAATGTGTTTCTATTGCAATCATACAGTACTCACCTGGGTCGGTCGAAGACTTTTGTTTTTTCTCCCCATCACCATCTTCCCCCTCACCTTCCTCACTGTTGCCTTCCTTTTCATCCTCCATCTCCTCCTCATCATTCTTTTCAGATTTTTCTTTAGGTTCAGTCAGCACATCCTGCTGCTTGGGTGCCTGTCCTTTCTTCATATTTATTTTCTTCTTATTTACTCCTTAAACAGCTTCTGAGGTTGTGACTGTGGTTTCTTTAACCTCTGGGGACTGCAAATCTGAGTCTGACAACTTTTGTTTCTTGTTCTCTGAGATGCCTAAAATAAATAAAACCATGAGAATTTGTAATGTCTGTGATAACTATCACGCTTCACCCCTGTGATATGCACATATTCATTTTTTTAAACAATGTATTTTTACAATCCAAAAAAACATATCACCAAGAAATTATACGCTAGACAGCTATAGCTGATATTTGTTTTAAGAGGAGTCGAAGGGCAAAACTTTACGATGTCTTAGCTCATGACAAGCAAACACTTTTTCTCACAAGGTAAGGTATTTACAAAATGTCCATCTGGCTTTTGTGGGTTGTAGTCATTGCCCATGACTCGCATCCATATGTCAAGACTGGGACATAGGTGGAGTGGTATACAGCCATCTTCGTTTTCTTACCAACCTCTCTCTTGCTGAGGAATCCTCGATTTATGGCCTGAAAAAGTCTCCCAGCTGCTGCTTTTCGAGTGGCCAACTCTTCTTTGATGCCTCCCTTTTGGTCTATAATAGCTCCGAGATATTTAAAGTGGTCGACCTGCTCCAGGACCTGTTCTCCCAGCTTAATCTGATGTCTTCTTTCTTCTCTTGATATCACCATGGATTTTGTTTTAGAGCTGCTTATGGCCATCCCTCTCTTCTCCAGCTCTTCCTTCCAGACTTCAGGTTGGATTGGAGATGTGCCTCTGATTTAGCAATCAGGGCAACATCATCAGCAAATTTATTTATTGCACGAAGGTTAAACTTACTGGACTGATGACTGGTTTCTGAAACAGTATACACAATGTGGCCTGGTACGCTGTCATGTTGTGGTGTTTTAAGGTGTCACTGTATTCCGTCACTGATGCTATTCTACTATCTTGGAGTGAATTGTGTTTTCTGTCCAAGTCCTGGCAGATTTAACAATTGTTTGAAGTAATTCTCCCGTCTCTAAGTTATGTATATCCTTGCTTAGGTTTGCATTGATGTTTAAAGAATACAGCAGTTTACATTAATAATACACACTGTGAAGATATAGTTTTCCCTATAAGACGTATAAATAGAGACTATAGGCCTACTTCTTCAACCTTATCTAGGAACATTGTTATATTTTCTTGACATTGGAGCCTATTAAAATGAGAGTAATATGAATTATAATATCAATATATTAAATCGTGACACAATGACCATAGTTTTCAATTTAAACTATTTCTCTTATAGGCCTACCTATTCACTCAATTAGAACTATTGCTGTTGCCCTGTTGTAAGTTCTTGAGGTTCTACATTTTTTCATTAGTAAGATTTTTTTAATAAGAAACTTTTTATTACACATAGAATCACCTACAATTACGCATTTTTCAATCTCTCTAAATACTTCTCTTGCAGTTATTCATGACTCCTCCACTTTTTGAAGAATATTTAATTGTAACAATATGTAAGCAGAAAAGAAATAAGACTAAATCATAGATTAGTTGAAAGCCTTGGCAATTTAATCTTAGTTCTGACTAGGGGCAGAGATCCACCTCATTTGCAGTGACAGATTATTTCTGGCTAAATTTTAAAGATGGAAAGGGACCTTTCGAGCTTCTTTTTTCTTTTGACTCAACGCTACCATTTTCAGCATAAATATCTAGCTTGTTATTTGAGCAATTGATGAAAAATGTATGCAAATTGCTGGTGTCTTTTATATATAAGTAAACAATAAATAACTATGTATGCCCTTTTATGCTGCAATGTGTAAGCAGTTTGCTCGATAAGACAAGTTTTCGCAAGGAAACGAATGGATTTGGAATGCTAATTTATGCTGAAATAGAGGCTTTTATATATGCTGCATGCACTTTGTGGTCTGCAATAAATTTTGCTCATGCATGACAAGCAAGTCTTAATTCTCTGGCGCAATGTCTTTGCTGTGTGATCTGTCATTTTTTGTGTTACTGCATACATGCCAAGTAGTACAGGTTACCCGTAATCTGTACAGATTTTTCTCATTTCTAGATCTGAACAGCCTTACATACTTTCCGTACAGATTTTCGCCTAATTATTAACTGTTTACAATTTGGTTCTGCAAAAAAGAACAGTGCGCAAAGTCTTACTTACTTACTTAGTCGTTCCCCTTCTACCGTGAGGTGTAGAGGTTTGGAAAAGAGAGCGCCAGACTATCCTATCGGCTGTCTTCCTCCTGGCCTGGTTCCATTCTAGTCCTCGGTCCTTCAAAAATTGTCTAATGTTGTCCTCCCAGCGGACTCTGGGTTGTCCTGGGGGTCTGGATCCTTGGCTCTTTGTTTCCCATGCTTGTCATGGTAGCCGATCTTCTCCTATTCTGCAGACATGGCCAAACCATCTTAATTGGGACTGTTCTACTTGCATCTGCAGGGGGTAGGATTTAAGGCCTTGACGTATCGTCTGGTTGCGTACCATGTCTCTTCTTGTTACTTCAACCACTTTCCTCAGATACCTCATTTCTGAGGTTTGGATCTGGCTTTTGTGGGTTGTAGTCATTGCCCATGACTCGCATCCATATGTCAAGACTCAGTGCGCAAAGTCTACCGTCCAAAATTAAGAGTGGAAACACTGTTTAGAGAGACCTGAGTATTTCCGGTACGAGACAAACTTCCGTTTTCAGAAACTTTGTGAATTGATCAATATTTTGATTTTTCGCTTTTTTTTTTTTTTTTTTAAGTCATAGCTTTTCGGTCGGAGGAATCTTTGGTTTGGGAGCTGAGAGGTGACTTGTATTTGATCACTGACCTGATTTAGACCCCAACAATGACGAAAGTGAATCTAGGGAAAGACTTAGGCCTAATAATATTGATGACAGATCAAACGTAGGAGGTAGTCAATACAGCATACTTTTGTTAAAATGTGTGACTTTGTAGGAAACCCGCGACCTAAACACACGCTAGATCTAGTTCATCTGGTCATTGACTTGAGACATGACCAGTTCACAGCAAAAGTCATTGTGGAGATTATTAAAGGGCCTAAACACTTGGCCTACAGAGAGAACCCTTATGATGATCTGACCGCCTCCTGTTGTAATGCACCATTGGGAGTTTCCTATATCCAATGTGAAGAATTGTACCAAATGTACAAACAACAAAAGTTACGCTTTTCACCAACATGAAAAAAATGCTCGTGATTCCTCAGAAAACAAAATGGTTGATATCTGGATCTTTCTCCTTCATATGGTTCTTTTTAAAATATTTTTATAGGCTACAGGTTTTTCATCTCCAGGTTGTGGCATGTATGTTACTGATAAGTAGCCTTTGTTAAAAAATGTAGGACAGGGTTAAGATTAAGGTTAGCGGCTATTTATGTTGGTATTTTTTTGCTTTTCTATTTTTTTAGGACAGCAACAATGTTTGTTTGGATGTTAGTATTGTTGACAAGTGGAAACAGGGATCAGGTTATGGTTAGCAATAGTGGGTGGTTGAAGTGAAGAACAATGGGCCGCGTCTTCGATGTAGCCTAAAAAAATAATTCACAGGCGCAGTAATAAGGGATACGGGTTGGGAATCGTAACCTTAACTCTTTGACTCCAGACCAACGCTCTGAGCGTTGCAAAATTCAACGCGCCGTGCCAGAGCAACGCTCATGAGTGTGGTTTTTAGTTTATCACGAATAAACCCTAAAAATCGTCCGTTTAATGCAGTTCATATATTAAAACTCGTAGAATAACTTCCGCTACTATTTAAACAACTAATTTGACTGTAGTTAATCAGCACATGTGCGTGTTTTGATGTTATTATCACAATTTTTGTGAAGATTCGCGTGTTTGCGTTTTTATTGCTAGAGAAATATGTCACGCTTTATATTTACATTTTCTAAGTCTTCTAAGCAAATAATTGTGTCAAATTACTTTGAAACATTGCTCACATTGATGATGATTGTTTGGTAGTCACAGTTTGTTGTCAAAATATGGAATATGTGCAGAAAAGCTAGACGCACTAGAGTTAGTTGATGAGTGGGCGTAGTCATATTCTGGCCGATCAAAAAGCAACAAAACTAGACCTACCGTAACATCTAATCACTAGTACTAGGTAGAAGATGAAGCTAAGGATACTATTAAAACAAGTGTAAAAAAGTTTTTATATGACGTTATTCTTCTTTATTTGTTTGAAAATTACGTAATGCACGATTGCATAATTTATTTTTTTCTTACAAAGGACCACAGAAAAACTGGTGTGAATAACACTAAATGTATTAATTGTGGCCATAAGCATATTTTTTTTACTTTGTATATGGATTAACTTGACGTTTGAAGACTACAAAGAAAGTTTTATTGTCTACAACTGTAATTTATCTTTGGTAAGATCGTATTCTACAGTTAACTTTTTAGTGTTTTTCAATTTTACATGCAAAATGTTTTTAAGTATAACGAACACACTTGTGTTAATACTACCAAAGACATTAGGCTAGGCCTAGGCTATATATTACAATTCTCTATCCATTTCCCTACAGTTTGGTATATAATAAGTAGGCCTACATGTTCACAGAAAAAGATTAACATAAAATTTACACTAAAAGTCAGTACACTTCACCGTTTAGAATTCTTCAAAAAATAATTACAGCACAGGGTGGAAAATAATTATGGAATCAAAGAGTTTACCTTCGTGGGCGACTTATTTGGATGGTATAAAAGAACATGTGCCAATATTTTTCATTTCAACCGTAGGCTATATATTTTATTTAGTTCTTTTTACCACCGTCAGACAAATCAGTGTCAAGCTATCCCCTTTGGAGAATGGTACATGCATGATTTAAATTATAGGTTAGTAGGCTACATTCATGACATAAAGTTTGAAAAAAAATCAAAAACGACGCCATCGGACCCCATAGCCTATTTGTTACATGCCTTTGTTTGTAAGCCATTTTACATTCCATGCGAGTTTGAAAATCGAATTAAATTCTACTATATTATGAAGCGAAGATTCTTGTCTTTCACTCAATTATAATTATTATGTAAATATACCTTTCAACAATCACGATAACATGTTCTGTAGGGTATACACGAGGGGACTCGTTTGTTAGATTGGCGTCTGTTAGCGGTACTGTGCAAAAGGAAATTGTACTTTTCGCTTACTTTGTACTTTTAAAAACAGCTTGTTGGAAGCCAACATAGTACAATAGAGCAACTGTTGAGGCTGGAACATGATGTTAAAACAGGCTTCAAAAGGAATGAAAAGACAGTAGCAATATTCCTTGATGTAGCAAGAGCATATGATGAGTGTTGGAGGGAGGGTGCACTACACAAAATCAGGAAATTAGGTATAGTAGGCAGAACCTACAATTATCTAGAAAACTTCCTGCAGGATAGATACTTCACGGTACAAATAAACAATGATAGATCTGAGGTGTATGAGCAACAGAATGGAATTTCCCAGGGATCAGTAATATCACCATCTATCTTTACGATTATGATCAACGACCTAGGCGACGAGTTTAAAGACTTAAAAAACAACTTATCCCAGTTTGCAGATGACGCTGCGATATGGTGAACGGGAAGAAATCTCCCATTCCTCTATAAAACAGTACAAAGGCAAATGGATAAAGTATCTGACTGGATGAACAAGTGGGGATTTAATCTAAACGTTAAAAAAACCATAGGAGGACTATGCCAGTGTTGTCTATGCATCAGCCGCCTCAAGCAATAAGAAAAAACTAGACACAGTCCAAAACCAGGCACTGTCAATAATAGCAGGTGCCTCAAAGGGAACATCAGCAGAGGCACTAGGAGTAGCGCTAGGCATTATACCCCTGGAGCGAAGGAGAAAAGAACTGAGATTCAGCTACTGGGCAAGAGTGGCAAAAGATCCAACTCACCCAGCACATAAAACCTTTGATAGGGGTAACCAGTACATAGGCCACATTCCATTAAACCATAATAGATACCCGTCAGGGTGGAAAACAATGGATGAAGTGGATCAATACCCAGACCTGTTTAATGCGATAAACAGTAGTGCTCTGTATAAAGCAAAGATCCCACCATGGGAATTAAAAGTGCCAGAAACTGACTCCCACTTAACAAAGATCATAAATAAATCTAACGACATAATCTCAGCAAAAAGTAAAACACTAGAGTACATAGAACGGTATATAAATAATAGCCTAACTATATATACAGATGGGTCAAAAGATGAAGAAGGACAATTAGGAGCAGGAATAGCAATACCAAAATTAAAAATTTATAAAAGATACAAAGTAACAGGTAATACATCCATCTTTACAGCAGAATTAGTGGCAATCCTAAAAGCTTTAGAAATAGCTGCAGAAAATCCACCAAAAAAAGTAACCATTCTCACAGACTCCCTATCATCAGTATTAGCTATCAGAAACAGAAATGAATGTAGCAGGCCAGATATTATAGAGGAAATACTACAGGTTAATACATATCTACAAACTATAGGATGCAGTGCAACACTAACATGGATACCATCACATGTGGGGATAGCAGGAAATGAGCTTGCAGACAAAGAAGCCAAAGGGGGGAGAACTAGCCATAACAAAATTGAAGTAGGCTTAGGGAAGTTTGAAATTAAGAGCTTAATTGCTCAAGCAATAACTAAAGAGTGGATAACAGCATGGGACCAAAGTAAAAAAGCAAGACACTCATATAAAATCCTTAAAAAACCAAGCAAAAAATGTCAAATAAAAGATGAACTAAAAATACCAATTAATAAAAAATTGCTGAGGCTCAAGCTTGGAACTGGATATTTCATGATTGAGGAACCCACATGTGAAGAGTGTCAAGAACCAAACACAATTAGATACTTTCTGGTGGACTGCAAGAAATATGACCAACAGAGGCAAAACATTAAGACATACTGTAGTAACCACAATGTAGAAATGAGGGTAGAAAATCTCATAGGCACAAAGACCCCTTCAGAAATGCAAAAGTTAATAAAACACTATATTACAAAAACTAAAGCTAACATATAAAAAACAAATAAGGATTTGAGTCAGTAGTCCAAACTGGTGAAAGACTCGCCCCAGATACATACAGATTAACCAAAGAAACCATCCAGTGAAAATTAAAAACATACTAACTTAGAAAATAGCATATTTTGGAATTTCTTTTAAAAACCATGTTGAACTACAACTACAAAAGGAAAAATACCGACTAGAGATAATATAGTATAAAATAAATACAAACAAAAACATATTACAATAAAGGAAACACGTCCTGATATAACCAACAACTCCATGTACATGGTAGATGGTTGAAAGGGGCGTGCTACAAAGAAAAGTAGCAAACACTCTTAAAAAAAAAAAAAAAAACAAGTAAGCTGCAAACTTGTCTCCTACGCAACTCAAAAAAGACTCAGCACGGGCCAGAACAGATTACGATACCATCTATTCAACAAGCTAAAGATGTAAACTGCCGATGAGTGTAAATGTGGCACTGGTAAAATGACTGCTGAACATCTGCTTTAATGATGCCCAACCCGTATGAGCAGCAGAGAAAGCGCATTATGGTGGTCGTAACCATCATCATTCCTGGAAAATAATGTATGTAGGGTGTAAGAAGAAGATGCAGATTATCAAAGGTTTAAGGAGATGCAAATAGCCTCAAGCTGACCACTGCTTTCTTTGAAAATATTCAAGTAGAAGTGTGAGGGTATAAGAAGAAGAAGATTACTCATTAAAGGCAATTATGTATTGTCTTTCATCATGACATTTTAATTGGTCGCGAACGGTTCTTTTTCTTCTTCTTCTTCTTCTTGCGATCGCATCTTTGATGATTACACCGTCAGACGAGTTCTCATGATGAATTCGACTGTTGTTTGAAGTTCCTCTTTAACTCCATATAGCTTTGAGTTTAGTGTTGAGTCATTGGGCCAGTATATCTTTCTTAACTGGTCATACAGAGGACAGTCCTGTAGAACATGCTCAGCAGTTTGTTCGTTTAATCCACATGTGCACAGTGGTGAAGCAGACAATCGTAGCTTGTGCATGTGTTTATTCAGTTTGTTATGCCCTGTCCTGAGTCGAAAAATAGTTGTCTGTCCCTGCCGGTCGAGAGTGTGATAGTCGTCTTTGGGTTGGTTCTGTTCTCTTCTGATAGTCTGGATAGCTCTCTTTTTCTCAAAGTATGTGACTTCATTATCTTCTTGTTCACATTCTCCTCCCATTTTTGCAAGTTTATCTGCCTTTTCATTTCCGGGTACACCACAATGAGATGGTACCCACTGAAGTATGGTTCTCTTTTTGGCAGCTACCTTGTTTAGTTCATTTCTCAGATGCGGGAGTTTACCACCCTTGAGAGCTTGCAGGACAGACAGTGCATCTGTGAGGATGACTACCTGGTGGCAGTCAGAGTTGGTGTTATAAATCATATTTGCAGCTTGCTCTAGAGCTTGAACCTCAGCTGTATAGTTGGAACAGAATTTACCAGTGGGAATGTGCCTAGTCTCATAGTGGTTGTCAGGATATGAGATAAAGATACCGGCACCTCCATTCCTAACAGCATTAGTTGCTGATCCATCTGTATAGGCATGTATCCATGATTGATCGGGATAGCTTTCTTGGATCATACTCAATGTAGCAGTTCGTTTTTGCAGATCATTATACTCACATCCACTTGTGAGACCACTGACTGTTGTATTAATTTGGAGGGCACTGCTGGCCTGCTCCCATGGTACAGGGTATAGGGTGGGCTTCAGTGGTGTTGTCTTCATGGATAGGTCTTCTTGATGCTGTCTTATAAGTCTTTTCCCCCGATGCACAAAGCTGCTACGCTTTAGACGTCCCAATGCCAGATCATCTAGTCTTGCCTTCATTGGGTGCATTGGCATACTGTTGTACTTTTCCATCTGGATCATGGTTTTTGTGTCTCTTCTATGGGACAATGTCTGTAATCCAGCAACCTTCTGCATCTCTGTTATTGGTGTAGTTTTCATGGCTCCTGTAATGAGCCTGAGAGCTTGATTTTGCACCTTGTCCAAAGACTGCAGATGTGAGTTAGCAGCTGATGACCATGCTGCTGAGCTAAACTCTAAGTGTGGTCTTATTACTCCATTATAAATCTTCTTTAGATTTCGTTCATTTGCTCCCCAGTTGGTACCTGCTAATTTTCTGAGTATGCCTAGTCGTCTTCGGGCCTTTCCTTCTGCATTTTCAATATGCTTATTCCATGTAAGCCTTTGGTCAAATGTCACCCCAAGATAGGTGGGGTAGCTTTCTTCCTTGATCACGGTTGTCCCTAGGTGTATGTTAGCTGATTTGTCCTTGGGGGCGAGGGAGAACAGTGTTGTGGAGGTTTTGTCTGTGTTTATTGTGATAAGCCATTTCTCTGCCCATGACACTAGCATGTCTGCTGCCCGCTGCATTCTATAATTTGCTGTGGTGACATTTTCATCAGCGCACCAGAGTACTAGGTCATCTGCATATAAGGCAGCTTTAACTCCTGCAGGGAGATCTTTCACCAGGTCATTGATGTAAACAAGGAAGAGTGTTGGGGAAATTACTCCTCCTTGAGGTACCCCCTGATGGAGCAACACTTTTCTGCTCTGCAGACCGTCAAGAGTGACTCTAGTTCTCCTGTTATGCAAGTATGACTGGATCCATTTCATCATGTTGCCTTGGATTCCACTTCTCCTAAGTTTTGCAATGAGGCCATCTTTCCACACCTTGTCAAAGGCCTGCTTGAAGTCGACCCAGATCGTTAGGACCTTTTTCTTCTCCTGGAAGGCATCTTCTATTGCTTGAGACAAGTAAGTAACTTGGTCTTCTATACTGTAGCATTCTCTAAATCCAGCTTGTTCCGGCACCAGGATCTGCTCAGACTCTAAATACCATTTCAATCTGTGGTTGACTATTCGCTCCATAGTCTTCCCAACACAGCTTGTGAGACTGATTGGCCGGTAACTTGCAGCCTCGGTCTTACATTTCCCTTTCTTTAGTATGGGTATTGTGATGGCTTCTCTCCATACTTGGGGTACCGTTCCTTTCAACCAGCTGTGGTTGAATATCTCAAGCAGTTTTGTCTTTGCTGCTGAGCTCAGATTTACTAGCATTTCGTTGCTGATTTTGTCTGGGCCGGGTGACTTTTGAAACTTAAGCTTGGAAATAGCCTTCTGTAGTTCTCCTAGTGTGATGGGTTCCCTCATTGGGGCAGGAGTATCTGTCTGTCCCATGGTTGCCAGTATTTCTTTTCTTATCTCTCTCTGATGGTCTATGTTAATGGGTAAGTTGCTTTCTGAACTGTATCTTCTAGCAAACAAGTCTGCAGCTTGTTTTCCTCTGAAAAGTTTGCCACCTTCATCCAATGTGATAGTCTGCCTTGGTGAGGAATGCTCTTCATTTAGAGACTTGACTAATCTCCAAAGTTTCCTGCCGTCTTTCTCAAGGTTCAGCGATGCCGTTTTAGTTCTCCAGCTTTTCCGCTTTTCTTCTAGCTTTGTTCTCTGAAACTCTGCTACAGCCTTTTTCCATTTGTTGTGAGTTTCAAGTGAAGGCTGAGACTCTGCGTCCTTTCTAGCCTTGTCCATAGCTTCCTGACGTTCTTGGAGTGTGCTGGACCAGTATGGTATGTAGTTACGCCGGCATCCTTTGGGAATGGTTTCTTTTGCAGCTTGTAGTATGCATCTGTTGAAGTCTTTTACCACTTCATTAATGTCTCTGTTCTGTACCTTGAGGGTAGACAGCAGCGTGTTCACCTGATGCCTGAATAAACCCCAGTTGGCTTTTTTGTAGTTCCATCTTGTAATGGCTGGGCCTGTACTGAGAGTTGCACTCTGGACAGTAAGAAAGATTGGGCGATGGTCGCTTCCCCCTAGTTGGTCTCCTACTTCTCTACTAATAGATCCAGCTATATCTGGTGTGGAGAAGGCAAGATCTGGTGTTGAGGTTGTGTGCCATCCTCTGGAGTAGAAGGTAGGAGTATCTGTGGCATTATTGACTAGGATTAGGGAGTGATCATCTTGCCAAGTTTCAACCTCTTCACCTCTGTGATCCAGATGGTTATAGCCCCAGCTCTGGGAGTGGCTATTAAAGTCTCCAACTGCTATAAAGTTGGTGGCTGGTACCTGTATAGAGCTGAGACTCAGGGGTTTGTTGTTCGGACAGTAATAGTTCAGGAGTTCTATTTCCATCTTGTCTACCTTTATCTGCAGCAGCTGATATTCTGCTCCATCCATGAAGGTTTTCCTTTCGTGTGCAGGAATGTTATTCCTTACAAGAGTAAGTACTCCTCCTTTTCGTCTATCTTGTCTGTCGGATCTGAAGCATTGATATCCCCTTATTTTAAAGGTTTGATCTGCTTTCAAGTGAGTCTCTTGGATACAGCAAACACTGACTTGCTTCTCATACAAGATGTTTTCCAGCTCTGTCTTTTTGCTGTATCCAGCCTGCTTGCTGTTCACTCCCTCTGCATTCCAGTGCATCATGACAAGTGGCACTCTGGGTTTCTCTTTTTCTGTTTTGTTTTGGTCAGTAGTTCTCCTCCGCCGTCTGTTGACTCCACAAGACGGTCTAGAGGGTCCTCCAGTAGCTGAGGGTGGGCTCTGTCGAGGCTCAGAGCCCGGCACTGCACCTGCCTGGTGGAGCTCCACAGGGCGAGCACCAGAACGAGATTTATTTGACGGTGTACTCTCCATAGAAAAAAAAAAGCGAGTTGCATGATACTGTGGTTTCCGGTGCGCCTTCTGGCCCAGTATCTACGACTTTAGCACCTGTTCAACGGGAGAGTGGGCTCATCCCTAATCTGTTTATGTTCCCAGTAGTAGACTATTCGCAAGCAGCCTGGGGGTGTCACTGCTCTGCGCGGACCTTGTTTACCGAGGCGGCGTCCGAGCTCGTATGGTGAAAATATGGTTGCGTTATCTTCAAAATAGCCCTGTCTTTCCCGTGGCTTTTCTGCCATCCTGCAACTTTGAGTTAGGGAGTTCTGAGCTCCAGTCTCTTTCCCAGGCATTTTATCCTGGCCTGGCACGCATACAGAGGACCCCACTTCTGGTTCTAAGTTAGCAGTTGGGGATAGGTGGGGTAGCACACTGTGCATTCCCCGTCATCCAGGGGGCTCTCCAACTATGCAGAGCTTGCACAATGCTGTGCTCTGGTTCTGGGCTCTCCCAAGGAATCCTCACGTCCTGCACAGAGCCACTTCCCGATACCCACCACCTGCCAACCCTCCATTGTAGAAATCTCCTGCATGCGGCCATCCAGTCAAGAGCCAGTATTAAGTCTGGTGCCCAAGTGATCCCCCCAAGCTCAGTGTGCAATGCTGGGTTCTCATCATGCTGCAACACAGGAGGGATTGTGATGCTCAGCCATCTCTCTCAATTCTGCACCGATAAGTGACATCGGGGACTTAACTTTGCCTCAGTACTGGGAGGCCCCGTTTCCGGGTACACCACACACAGCCAATTGAGGCAACGGTCGCCATGGGCGTGATAGACGACAAACAGTGAAGAATGAGGCAAGAAAGCATTTAACCCATGAAGTGGGGGTGGATTGGTGCAGACCAGAGCATGTACCACTCGCCGGTGGGTTCTGCATCTACACCTATAGGGTTCCACCCACTCCTCAGCCCATTTAGTCTGGCCCCTCACCCAGGACCTGTCCGGCTTGGGTGACCCTGCCAGGAGTAAAACTCCCGCCGGCATAGCTCCCGGGATCATTGAGGCGCTCAAGCTCTCCAACCACGGCAAGGTAGGCTTACATGTGGAGAGAC
This sequence comes from Oreohelix idahoensis, assembly GCA_024509875.1. Lineage (NCBI taxonomy): Eukaryota > Metazoa > Mollusca > Gastropoda > Stylommatophora > Oreohelicidae > Oreohelix > Oreohelix idahoensis. Next base: position 171,853 of record JAMPIV010018038.1, read on the forward strand.
GGTTCTTTTAATGGCAGCAATTAGTATAATGAAGAGGAATCTATATTGCATTCATAAGTCGTTAGTCCAGTGGGCTTATCATACATTGGAACAAGTTCATCACAACTTCTGTGGACAGTAAGTAAGCCTTGGTACTTTACTTTTGAGTCTTTCGCGATTTTTTGTTTGAATAACACTCTTCTTATGGTAAATTTGTTCTTCGTTGCTGCAAGCTTTGATCTAATAAAAGAAGATATTCCATCAACTGTATGTGATTCTTTGGGAACATATTGTATTTTTAATACAAAAAAGTTAGTTGCTTATCCTTTACAGGACGTGGCAATCAACCCCAGCTTTTATTGGCTGTTTGTGATTTTTCTAGGCAATTTTTTTCATTCAGTAGTTTGCCATTGCTTTCTGAACGGTACGGCGCTTACACCATTGTTAAAAATCCACACAAAGCGATCTGCTACCAAACCGCCTGCAGCAGGTTTCGAACCTGGTATATCTGGATTATGAAACTGCGTTCATATCATATCCATTAGCAGAGCCGGATTAACGTAGTAGCACAAGTAGCATATGTTACGGGTCCCGCGCTTTTAGGGGCCCCGCGCCAATAAATATGTACATATTTTTTTGGTCATCTAATACGAACGTTAAACTAATGATCTTGTGATTTATGCCATCTTTAGCGCCTTTTCATTTGGTGTCACGAAATTGTGAGAGAAAGAGCATAAGAGGGTGACTTAGTGTGACTCTTCATTCTTTTTATCTTAACTGTTTGCGGACGGAAGCCATTTAAGTGGCGTAGAAAATTTGGTCACGTTTGGACGGAAGCCACTTTTTTGGCTCTAGGCGACTGCCCCTCTAATTTTGTTTCGTTCTTTGTGAAATGAATTTGCATTAACAATAACACTAGACGGAAACTTCCTGTTTTAATTGAGGTATACGGCGTGCTCGCATTCTCGTTCGATCTTGATTAAAATTTCTTGATTTGTAAGGTTAGAAAATTAAAAAAATGAGCAGTAGACACAGAAATATTGGACGTAATTATGCTTCTGGAAGTGAAAAACGTAAAGCGAAGGAAGAAAAAGAAAGAAGAGATCAACTTATGATATCAAAAACACGTAAGCTGACAGAATATTTTGATGTTCATGGTGGTGGTACTCTAACCGCTGAAGCTGGAAGTACAGGAACAACTAGTACTAGTGCAGGCTGTGCAGCAGAAAACATACAGCAAAACCCAGTAAACACTGAGTCTGAATGTGAAAGAATAAGTGAAACGAAGAAGTACTCTAATGATATTGGTGACTGGCCGAACAATATAGATGACTGTGAGCGTGAATATTGGATATCCAAGGGAAGTGAAAAATGTCAACATGTTGATAGTGCCTTTTTTTATCCGTGCGATTGTATGACACTGAAAAGAAAACTCGATACTGTCAGAAGTCTTATTTTACACATATTCATAAACTTACAGACAAGCAACATGCAAGAAAATGGTTATGCTATTCAGAAAGTAAAGGGCGCCTATTCTGTTTCCCATGCAAGCTTATGAGTTCAGAATGTTCATCAAAGTTTACTGTGGAAGGGTTTAATGACTGGAAAAATGCAAGCAATCTATTGCGTCGACATGAAGAAAGCGCCTCACATAGACAAGTTTTAATTTCACTGTTGATGCGTAAAAACAAAGGTGAAGTGTCGATTCCCAACTTGTGAAACAAATGAACATTCAAGAAAAGTATTGGCACAAACTTCTAGAGCGAATAATTGAAGTTGTGAAGTTTTTAGCAGAACGAGGCCTTTCATTTCGTGGCAGTGATGAAATTGTTGGGTCCCCTTATAACGGGAATAACTGGCCAAGTTTGACCCTTTTCTGGCAGAGCATATAAGTACTCATGCAAACAAAGGATTTGGACATACATCACATCTATCTAAAACAACGTGTGAGGAATTCATCAATCTGATTAGATCCAGCATACTGGATCACATTCTCTGTGAAGTGAAGAAATACAAGTATTATTCCGTTTCATTGGATTCTACTCCAGATATATCTAATATGGACCAGCTGACTTTGACTCTGCGCTATGTTTTGCCATCTGGACCAGTTGAAAGATTTGTGACATTTTTTTGGATATGGGAGGTCATAGTGCTGAACAGCTTACTAAAAGTCTACTTAATTTTTTAAAGGCAAATGACATTTATTTTAAAGACTGCCGTGGTCAAAGTTATGACAACGCCAGCAACATGAGTGGCAAGTTTATAAGATTACATGCACAAATTAATTGATAAGGATAATTACTATGCAAATTAAAAATGTATGTATGTTCAAATATATTTGTATTGTTTTATTGTTTTTTTTTAAATATAGGGCCCCTTTCTTAACATATGCTACAGGCCCCGCACTAGCTTAATCCGGCCCTGTCCATTAGGCCATTAAAAAAAAAAAAAATACAAGTTATTGAAAAAAGATATGAAAATTATTACCATCTTTTAATACCATAACATAATTATTAACAGTTTATGTTAATTGTTACTTCAGTGCAAACTGTCACGTCAGGAAATGCCTTCATTATTTCAATCGCTACTCCACGTTTCTTGCCCATCAAAACTGAAACTCCATCAGAAATATAAGTAATCACATTTTTTTTTTTTTAGGAATTCTATATTCTTTCTCCTAGATTTGACATGCATTTATAATCCAAATCTTATGGCAGTTGCTTTGATATGTTAAGTTAAACAGAAATCTCAACAAAATTATAGTGGTTTTGCATCTTCAGAAAGTGAACATCTTTAATGGGCCAACAATATAGACTTTTTTCTAACGGTCGACGATTCATCAATCATAAAAGTTATTTTGACGCCACTTTGTACTTTTATTTGAGCATTTTTGCTCTGTTGATATCGAAATATGGTCAATGATGCAAGTACAAGTGATATTTTAACGAAGTGCTGAGCTCATATTGTGGCTACTGAGGTTCTTGGGCTGGTGATGTAGGAAGTGCCGCGAAGGAGCGAATCCGTTCATGAAGATATTACAGATCAATACAAATTATGGTAAGGCTTAACGAAATATGTTATTTCAGTCACAAAGCGAGTGAATGTTCAGCATTAAGAAAAAAAAATTGTTTAATATTTCCAGCAATGGGGATCCTGTTCGTACCGGCCACCTTTGAGCATTATTCCATCTTCTTCTTAAAAACAAATCCTATGTTTTGAATTTGTGTAAAAAGGGCGTTGGTTGCGTTGTGTCTGTTTACACCGGAGCTGCGATATCTGCGCCTTTCGGCCGATACATCCGACTTCAGCACGGCATTTTTTGGGACCGGGTCTGCCTTCCCTCTTCGATCCCTACTCTCTAAGCCAGACTGCAGTGATGCAGCCTGTTTCCAGGACCATAACGTGGAGGTGGAGTAGGGTCTTGGTCAGCTCTGGTTCGCTGACCCTGACGCAAGCAGTCAAGCTATGGATCGCTGACTGCATTCTCTATTGCTGCATCTTTGGGTCCCACTTGTCATAGAACAACATGATTATGTATACTTGTCATAGATGCGTGTATGCACGTATATATGGTAAATTGTTGTCATGACTTTTACTATATCTGGTCCTCCATATGTCAAGAGCTCTGCTGGGATATTATTCACCGGGTGTGGATAATATCCCAGCAGAGCTCTTGAAATTTGGAGGACCAGATATAGTAAAAATCATGACAACAATTTGCCAGAAGATATGGAGTAATAAAAAATGGCCAAAAGATTGGACGCAGTCATTAGTAATACCGCTTCCAAAGAAAGGAAATCTAAAAATGTGCAAGAATTACAGAACCATTAGCCTTATTAGTCATCCAAGTAAAGTGATGTTAAGGATACTTTTGAACAGAATAAAACAGAAATCTGAAGAAATCTTGTCCGATGAACAGGCTGGCTTTAGACCAAAAAGAAGTACCTCAGAACAAATCTTTAATATTATATTACTGATCGAAAAACATCTCCAGCATCAACGCGATTTATACCATAACTTCATCGATTTCACAAAAGTCTTCGACCGAGTCTGGCATGAAGGCTTATGGCAAATAACGAGAAAATTGAATGTTGATACCAACATCATAGATATAATTGAAGCACTATACAAGGACGCAAGCAGTGCTGTTTTTGCAAGCAATGACATTGGAGAATTTTTCAAAACAACTGTAGGAGTTCGGCAGGGATGCATCCTGTCCCCAGTGCTTTTTGATATATATCTAGAACATATTATGCAGGAGACTCTCTACGACAATAAAACAACCATATCGATTGGAGGTCGACCTCTTTACAATCTACGTTTTGCTGATGATATCGATCTTATAGCTGGAACAGAATCAGAACTTCAATACCTTACCTCTAGACTGGAGAAAGTAACAAGAACGTATGGTATGAAAATTAATACAGAAAAAAGCAAGATATTGGTGAATAGCCATAAGAAACATGTTCCGACCAACATTACGTTAAATGGGCAAATGTTAGAAGAAGTGAACACTTTTAAATATCTGGGGTTCACGATATGTAGTGATGGAAGATCAAGTAAAGAAATCAAGACAAGACTTGAGATGGCCTCAGCTGCTATGACAAGGCTGAATGTGATCTGGAAAAGTAACATCAGTTTTCCTGTGAAGATCAAATTGTACAAATCACTTGTATTATCTATTCGCTTGTATGGGTGTGAGGGCTGGACACTCACTGCAGATACGGAGCGAAGAATTCAGGCTTTCGAGTATAAATGTTATAGAAGAATTTTGCGCATTTGCTATAAAGAGCAAAAAACGAATGTCTATGTTAGAGAGAAAATAAACACGTATGCAGGCCACTAAGAACCACTTTTGTCAGTAGTGAAACGTCGAAAGCTTGCCTGGTTTGGGCATGTAACTTTTCATGACTCCCTTTCGAAAACGATCCTCCAGGGAACAGTTGAAGGTAAACGGAGAAGAGGAAGGCAAAGAAAATCACGGGCTGATTACATCAAAGAATGGACAGGGCACGGTTTTTCCACACTTGTACGTATTGCTGAGGATAGAGAGCAGTGGAGGACCCTGTCTGCTAATGTTTCCACCATGGCATCTCTACGACCCATGACAGGTTACGGGTTGAGATGAGATGATGAGATGCGTGTTACAAATAAATAAATTAGAATATCGTGAAAGAACTTGAGAAGTACAATGGAAAAATAAGGGACACATCAGAGTAGCCTGACATAGACAATTGTGTTGTCTACACCCTCTGAGAAATTAATAATTACCGCAGCTACATGTATCATTCCAGTTATAATATATGTGTACTTTCATAAATGGGTGCGTGCGTAGAATAGGATTGAAACGGTACAAAATTACTAATGTGGGACTGATGACAAGAATCAGACGGGTACCAATGGAACAAGCGATGAAAAGAAGACGATGACAATGGATAGGGCACCCACTGAGAAACCCTTTTGATAGCATTATAAAGCAGTTCTTTTTCTGGAATGATCAGGGTAAGAGAGGTAGAGAGTGGACCAAAAACACGTGTTGAAGAGAACATGTGACTGGACTTAATATTAAGGGAGTTTCTTTTCTCTTATTTTTATAGTTTCATGTTCTCTACTTAATTCTCATTTTCTTTCCCTCCTGTCTCTTGTTTGTCTGTCCCTGACGAAGGCCTTGTGGCCGTAACGTAGGTTTTTCTTGTCCTTCTCCTTGTAAGACGTATTACTATTTGTGTGTGTGTGTGTTTTTTTTTTTTAAGTGTTGAAGAGAACTGGAGTCAGCAATGAAAATGATAAGGAAAACATGGAAAGACTTGCGCTGATGGCACGGGACAGGAGGAATGGGCATGAGTTTGTTGAAGGCATATGCTTTCTTGCTACGCGTTTCTCGCGCGTGACGAATGAAAGAGTAGGGATTTACAGGCTGCGCAGCCGAGCGAGATCGCCGTGTTTTCTAAAAGTAAAAAGTAATCGAGTACCTAACCACATTGTTTGAACAATAGAGAACTTTGAAAGTTAAAGCTGTTGTATTAGCCGCATTTACGCATTTAATTAAAAATTAAAAAAAAACAAAGAAAAGATTATTCAAATAATATTCAAATATTATTGTTTATATAATCTATCGTTAAAGATTACATTAAATACAGGGAAATAAAATATTTGCTGAATTGCGATCTTATGTATGTGAATCAAAATACGTCGAGACGGAAAGGTATATAAAGCTAACTCCGTAAACGTTCCTTTTACAACTTATTTTGGCGAGGTGAAGACGTGTGTTCACAATACTAGGAAAATAATGGGTAAAAAGGACTCTAAGAAGCAGAAGGTAAACTACATATATCATAGTACATTTATAGTATAATGAAGTAAATGCCTGTGATCTTTGGCCGGGCAAATCAGTGAGATTTGTTGTTTAATTTAAGTTACACTGTAATTCGGTCAGTGTTAAAATCCCGCCTTTGTACCTCATTTCTCAAAAAAGCACGTGGCTGATGTGATTTAATTCATTTTTAGGTAACTGACAATTACTAATTGTTAATCTGCCGTACATGAAAGACGCTAACACGGAATGGAGTTTTAAATATTTACGTGCGGATGTTTAATACATATAGCCTATCTTGGGAGTTCTAGAGCTTGTCCCTGGACAAGGCACTTGTGACCCATGCGGTTTTTCAACTCCTGGGGCAGATGCACAGCTGCAATTTTATCAGTGTCACAAGAATTCAACAGCACTCTTTAGGTTTAGTCTTATTTAATCCACAAGCTCACTGCCCTCGTGGTCTGTTAAATCAAACGATGCAGGTTAAAATTTAAGTCTGGCACATAGGCCTAGCCTATTTCATTTCTTTTTCATTAGGGCTAGGCCTAACTAGCCTAATTTTACTTCATAGGCCTAGGCCTATAGGCTGTTGTTTTCCTTAGAGATCTTTTATTTTCATATTGTTTTCGACTTCACTGAAACGTGAAAAAAATTAAGAACTTTACAAATATTTGATGCAAACAACTTTACTCATGCCTAGTCTAGGCCTAGCCTATATAAATGTCGTGGGTCAGGTATTTCTGGCAGGAGGATATTTTATTAGAGGTAGGATGTTTTTATGGTAAGCCTATAGCCTAACTCTTAGGGTAGGCCCTACTGTATCACTAGCCTATACCAGAACTATACAAACATTTCTCTCTCCCTCGTGGGTGTGTTCCTACTGTTATCTGAAATTCTGTTCTTTGGCCCTCTCGACAACATGGCCTATTGTTCATTTCAACCATGCTTCTTATTCCACAAAAACCCTAACAAAATTGAATAACCAACTCCTGGGGCTGGCAACCTCATATAAAAGAAATTATAAACCACAACTCCAAGAGCTTTGATGCAGGAGTCCTGCATGCTGGCCCTATGCTCTTTAATGTGCAAAAAGGAATCAATTAGGCCTAGGCCCTAATGAATAGTAGGGAGTGAAGAGTTGCCATTTTAGAAATCTAATGACCATACTTCGCCAAGCAGCCACGCTACAGAAAGTAAGCCCTGGACAAGAAACTAAGAAGTCAGATTCTACAGTTTTATTAATCCGTTCCTTAATATTTTGAGTTGCGCTACTAAGAACAATGGAATTTTAATCCATTCTAATTGACTTAGCATCAGTAAAATGAAAAGCAAGACTGCTGACAAAAATCCATTCTAATAGCAATTAGGCTAATAATTCTTATTTTGATATCACTTTTGTCTGTCACTTCAACTTTCTCTATAGGGCCTATTGCTGCCAAGATTCGTTTAAGATTCTACAACTTGTAGTGGTGTTTCCTCAAGTTTGACCCTTTCTTTAGCCTAATGTGAAATATGGGGAAAAAAAGTGACCAATAGGCCTATACCATATGGATAGAAAGCATGGCATAGCAGCAAGTCACTTCTGAGACAACACACAGGCAACATCAGAGATGGGGGTTATAGAAAGAACCCGCAGTAGGCAATTTGTTCATTAATAGTTAATAAAATGAAATAATTTGGGTTTCTCGTAATTCTTAATCTGTGATTAGGCCTAGCACTTTTTTGTGCCCTATCAGTTAATTTAGTGTTGGATGCTTATGTGCCAGTCTAGAAATGAACAGATAAGGATATTTTTCTTTTGCGTCAATTTCTAATAATGTTGCCCTTGTATTGGCTAAATGCGACATACTTATTTTTTCTTTTTACAGGGTGGTGCCCCAGTCAAGACCAAAAAAGCAGTAGAAGTAAAGCCAGTAAAAGACAGCGATGAAGATTCATCTGAGGAGGAGGTAAATATTCATATTTAGACATTTTCATTAGGCGCATGTGTTCAAGTGTCGGGCATTTAAATGATACATATAACACACCCAAAGCTGTTTTGCTGGGTGCCATCTCAGGGGCCGTTTATATATTTACTTTTTTAGCCCTAAGTTTTAGCCCTAATTTTCCTCATCTTGTATCTTTCACTGTCATTCTTACCCTCCAGCTTCTCAAGTAACATAGGCCTTCAACAAACTTATGCCCTGTCTTTCTCCCCTTTGCCATCGGCTGTGGTCCTATCCATGTCTTTTTCATCCGTTACACGTGTTCCTTGGTCCTCCCGTGCCTATTACATGTGGATTCTTGAACAAGGACTGCCTGGTTATGCTTATCAACAGGTTTTAGCTTTCACTATAGTTAAGGCCCTTTTTTAAAGTTCCCAAATTTATATAGCAATTTTGAGAAGCATATGTTTAAAATTTTGTAAAATATTTTGGGGCTGATATATGCATACCATTTGTGTCTTAAAGGTTCAGGTAAAACCACAGAAGCAAAAAGCAGGCAAAGCTAAACCCCCCAAAGTACAAGCACAGAACAGCAGCGAGGAAGAAGAAAGCAGTGAAGAAGAAGCTCCAGGTACATATTTGTTTCCATAGTAGCTGAGGATTATGTTTAAAACTTGGACAATTTGCTAACACCAAAAAAATCAACTGCACATATTACCTTCCACAAATTAGTCACAAATAAAATATTAGCAACATAGTCTACTACTATTACCGTAAGAACGAATAGGCTAGCATTTCCTGCAGCCGCATGACCAATAAACTGGGACTTGCCTTGCAGCGCAAGAGAAAACAAAACTATGCTGAATTTTACGGTGTGAACTGTCAACACCAGTCTGGGCATAATAATACTGAGAATAATACATCAGTGGAAACTCAACAACTTTATTTCACAACAAAGTACAGTAAATCCTCGCTACTCATGGGAATTATGTTCTCTGAAAGCCCAGTGAATACGGAACCTTTGATCTTGTAGGGATAGGTTCCTGCTGAGCCCTGTTTCATGTACCCTTCTTGTAAAAAAAACTGCTTATTTATTATAATGTGCACTTTATAGATGTATTTTGTACACACTCACATTGTCACTACTCATCCACACACTATTACAAAATCCCTGGAGAACATTCAAAACAGAAAAAAAGACATTTTGGTAAAATTGAAAACGTAAAGAAAACACATCCCAGAACGAAGTTTATCTAACACACGTACTTTTATCAGAGGCACATCACATCCTTCTTCTGGACACGCTCAAGTAATGAGATATTATTCCTTTGCATTCTGCAATTAATTATACTCTAACAGTCGCATAATGAACACTCCTTTGTGCCACATGCACATTGTAGTCTAAGGTGAACATTGGATCAGACAAAAAGTCACCACCTAAGCACCAGAATGTTAAATACTCACTATTGTCAAAACAAAATAAAACTTTTGGCATTGTGTCACCAGTGATTAAGCAGATTGTATATGTTCTCCAGCATGGCTTCCTGTGGTCTCTTGACCTGGCATGAACCACCAAAATGATAGCCGGCTAAAATCCCTACATACAAGACAGTTCTCTGGTTAGCCGGTTGTGTGGTCGCTCTTTGGTCACATGCTAATGGATTTAATTTTTAAGCATGACATTCGCTCACATGAAACTGTTGTACATGTAAAGTATGCTGCCTGTGCAGAACAGTTGCACCAACTTACGTCATACAGTCTGCGTTTGTTGCCCAGAAATCTAGCATCGTTAGGGAGTGCTAGCTAGTGTTATATTTGAAAGAATATGCATTTTAAAAAGCAAATTGATCCCCCGTTTTCTAGTTATTCTATTCTGAATTTTCTTATAGCTTTGCAAGTAAAAGCTCCAGCTAAAAATTCCAAAGATGACAGTTCTGACGAGGAAGATGACAGTGAAGAGGAGGAGGTGTCAAAGCCAACAAAGCAGGCTTCAAAGACAAAACAACCAGGTTTGCATGTATTTTGTTTGCTCAACTTTGCACATGCAAAAATCACCAGAACTCTTATTTGGTTTATGAATGAGCATATTGACAAATTGTCACATTACAAATATTGACTGAAATAGTGTTTTATGGCATGTCTTTGGCGTGTAGAGTTAGAATTGTGATGGTACAGTGTGAACCGCCTGCTAATATCATGTTATTTTGAGAGATAGAGAAGCTTCTTGTAAAATAAGATGATGCTAATTAAAATTAGCTTGTTTGTCAAAATCTTCTGGGGTAGGCAAGAAGGCAGTTGTCATAAAACAGAAAGACAGCGAAGATAGTTCTGATGACACTAGTAGTGAGGAATCGTCATCCGATGAAGTGACTGAAGTGCCAGCCAAAAGGCTGCTCAGACACAGAAACCAGTGCCTAAACTGGGTAAAGTTTTAAAGCATAAAAGTATTTGATGTGTTGGTTGACATGTCAGTCAAATCACTTACACAAATGAAAATACTGCTAGAGTAATTTTTACCAAAGTAACAGTTCAATTAATGCTAAAATTGCTAGAAGCACCCTTCATTCATTGTTGGAAACATTTGATCAGTCTTTAATGTCATTTCTTAGCAGCTACACAGAAGAAAGCCGAAGATAGTGATGATGAGGATGATGATAGTGATGACAGTGAAGAGGCTGCACCAGCAAAGAAGGGACCAGGTAGGATGAGAATACTTACATAAATTTATAGTTAGTTGTACAGTTTTGACTGCTGTAAAGTGATAATTTTGTGCTGAATAAGTATTAAAAAGTATTACACAATCATGACCATAAGTTGATAATGGACCTCCGATTTTGAAATTCAGTCAATTCAAAACCGTCACTGTTGCCATTGAAATTTAATTTATATAATTTTCTGCTTCAGCTGCCAAGCCAGTTGACAAAAGGTCTGCAAAGGAGTCCAGTGGTGAGTTAACGTGTATTTTAGTGAAGTTAAGCCGTTAGTAACATAAAGGTCCTTGTAATAGATGATTGGTATCTAACTAGGGCTGCTGAGCGTGTTGCTCTTTTGCAGCCAATAGTGTGCGTTGGTTCTGGGCTCTCCTAATGAATTGTCACGTCCTACACAGAGCCACTGGGAGATCTGTTGCATGCTGCAGTGACTCCTGCAAGCTTAGTGTGGAATGTTTCAAAATGGGGAAATCCCTGGAAATGTGTGGATTTCAAGAGTCATTGAGGGTGTAATTAGCCACACAGACATGTTTACTTCTACATTTGAATACTGTAGCATTGTGCATAGCTGATAATCATATTAGGGTGACTCCAGATATGCCTTCATGCCATGGGAAGTAAGTTATGCTGAAAATATGCATATTATATGTATATAAGAAACTTTTTGACCACTGCAGCTTATGCAATCTGATTTGAGTATTAAGTCCTTTGCAGAGCCTGAAATGAAATAAATATCTTTTCAGATGAGGACAGTGATGATGATGATGAGGAGGAGGAGGAAGAAGCTGTTAAAGTACCAGAAGAGAAAAGAAAGAAAGGCAAAAACGAACCCACTGCAAAGAAGCAGAAAGTTAAAGGTATTTGTTGGATATATATTTTCATGTAATAGAAATGTTTTCAATTCGAGGATGATGGATTTTATTTTACGATGGGAACTCTAGGTCCTCCAACTGACCATTCCCACATTGGTGATCTTGTCAGTTTAAATCCTTTTCTGCTTGAGCACCTGATTAGGAAGTTCTTTGTTTCAAATCCATACTGTGAGAATTTTGATTAATATTTTATGTTACAAACTCAGATCTTATCTGAGGCTTCATTCCTTCATTAGGTAATGAACTTTAGGGGGGGGGCCTCCTTTGTTGCCTTATCAGTTTCCAGTGATTGATCGCCAATGGTATTTTCATTGTGTACAAAGATAATGTAAATTGATAAATTCATTTCTAATTTTGTTAGACACTCATCTGTGGCTTCTATTAGTCTCAAGAATGATCCCATGTAGTATTGTATCTGTAGAGGTGTCTCCTGAAATGACATTTGAACCCACATTAGCTCATTTGGTCTTCCACATTTGTTTTCAGCTAATTTAATTGTACTCATTCCAGATCTCAACTTATTTGCAGATGCAGAAAGCGATGACGATGAGGTTTCAGAGAGCAAAAACAAAAAGCGAAAGAAAGAAAAGAGCACTACTGAACCCACTCCAAAGAAGCAGAAGCTTGAAGGTAAAGGTTGAAATTTGTTAGTCGAAATAACACTTCACTCTGTTGGCACTGAATGTTCTCAACACCTTTTTCATACACGTTACTCTGTGGCATCTTCTTTTTCGGCATTTGACTCGTGCCCAATAAAAGGTTTCTTAAGTTATAAAAATAAAGGAGAAAGTAGAATAAATTGAGTCAATGATAACAGTATCATACAGTTTACCTGATGATCTTTATCTAGATTTAATGTTTATTTGTTTAAAAATTATTTCTTTTCAGCTGCCAATGGGGAGGGAGAGACAGTCACTCTGTTTGTTGGCAATTTGAGTAAAAACACTACAGAAGATGACGTGTCCAGTTTCTTTAGTGAAAAGAGTATCAGCGTAGCAGCAGTTCGCAAACCACCCAACAAGAGGTATGAATACTTACTTAATTACTTAGTCGTTCCCCTTCTACCGTGAGATGTAGTATAATAATAATAATAAATTCTTTAAGCACCAAACACGGCGCATAAGGCAGAAACCAGTGCTCTCCAGGTTGTTCGTTGTGACGCCACTCCTCTTAGCTCTTGCACATTATTTAGGCCCAACGTTCTTCCTTCTCTTATTTATTATTGTTCTTCTGAGTGTTTCTTTTGGTCTTCCTTTTTTCCTCTTACCCCCAGGAACCCAAGTGAGCGCCTGTAGTATGAATACACGAAAACAAAATTATGAACATAATTCAACTATTTTTTCATTGGTTATATAAATAAATAAAAGCTGCTGTTAAATTTATTTAATGATGGCCATTTCAAACTTTGTATGTGTATATATACGAGACACAACTGTATTGCATACAAAACAAACAGGAATAATAATGTGATGATCTTGTAAATCGGTTAATCTGCATATAAATATATGTTTATATCATTTTGTTACAGCAATGCATTTGTAGATTTGGAGGATGCTGAAGATCTGGAAAATGCCTTGGCATTGAATGGTAGCACATTGAAAAAGAACAGTATCACAGTGGAAAAGGCTAAGCCTAGGGGTCAATGGGAACAGAACAACCAGTCGTCTAGCTCACCAGGTGACAGATTTAACAAGGGGGATGATGACAGTAAGTAATCTTTTGATCATATTGCATGTTCATTTAAAATGTTATTTATTGTAACAATTTAGTCATTTAAAGGTCCAGTATTGTTTTGATAAGTCAGTTAATGTTCATGAAATGAACATTGTGAAGCCAGATCCATGTATGATTAGCTAAACATGAGATTGACAGGATCCAGGGAAAACGTTCAGCTTGTTTTCATAGAACTTTGTGTGTTTGTTTGCAGAGGACGATCGCACATTGTTTGTAAAGAATCTTCCAGAAGATGCTACAGAAGAGAGTTTGGGAGCAATTTTTGACACAGCTTCCCAGGTCAGAATTCCACAGAGAGATGGTGTTCACAAGGGGTAAGATAATTTTGTACTGATACATGGTATCGCTATATGGTACCCTGAATTGATTGAATTTAAATAACCTTATACACACTACCCCATCTTGCTAGTCAGTTGTCATACTTTTGCCTCTCGTTTAACTCTCTTCAGACCTGAAATTTTGTATCATTTTCTCATACTCTGACATATCTGACTTCTAATGTTCCTTGATACATTATAATTTGAAGTCTACCCAAGAGTGCTATACATCAAATTGTTTGTAATTGAACAGACAGCCATATTTAGATGTAAAATTAATATTTTAAAAATTTATATTGATGTGAGTTTTAAAAAATTTAAGGAAAGTCAACAGGAAAAATACACAAAAATTATAAACATGATATTTCACAAAGAAGAAAAAAATAAAGTATCAGAACAATTAACAACATTCATATTTTATTGAATAAGGAACCACCAGAGACTCAGCTGAATGTTCCTGAGGCTGAAAGTGACTTAGACGTAAATACAGACATTCCACGAAAAGAAGAAATTATCACAGCTATCAAAGGGCTAAAAAATGGAAAAGCGCCTGGTCACGACAATCTGAATGCTGAGCTATTCAAGACAGACCCTGAACTAGCAGCAGAACTATTAGAACCACTATTTGCACAAGTCTGGGAAACTGAGACAACACCAACAGAGTGGAGTAAAGGAATAATTGTCAAATTGCCCAAGAAGGGCGACCTTGCAGACTGCAACAACTGGAGAGGAATTACCCTCCTCTCAGTTCCCAGCAAAATACTAGGCAGGATAATCATCCAGAGAATTTCAAAAGCAGTTGACCATAAACTGAGGAAAGAACAAGCGGGCTTCAGAAAGAACAGAAGATGTGCAGATCATATATTTGCCCTCAGGAACATTATAGAGCAGCGCTCAGAATGGCAGAGACAGCTGTACATTAACTTTGTTGATTTTGAAAAGGCTTTCGACAGCATACACAGGGACAGCCTATGGAAAATTCTGAGGGCTTATGGAATTCCCAGCCGCATCGTTTCCATTATAAAAAGCCTCTATTCTAACTTTACGTGCAGTGTTGGATTGAGTAATGTAACTTTCGAAGTGAAAACAGGAGTACGACAAGGATGCCCTTTATCAACATCATTATTTTTGACAGTCATAGATTGGGTGATGCGCCAGACAACAGAGGGCAGTCCAAGAGGAATTAGATGGACAACGTTTTCTACACTGGAAGATTTGGAATATGCAGATGACATTGCACTACTCGCGCATTCACACCAACACATTCAAGACAAAACCGATAGACTGAATAAGTATGGCCAGCAGGTTGGCCTGAACATCAATTTGAAGAAGACAGGTCATGACACTAAATGTGGGCAATCCTGAGCCAATAATAAGGAACCAGAAGTTAGAACAGACAGACACATTTACTTACCTAGGAAGCATAGTAACACCTGACGGTGGAACAAGCAAGGACATTAACAACAGAATGAATAAAGCGAGAACAGCCTTTGCTGTTCTCAACAACATTTGGAAGTCTTCCCAGTACAGCACAAACACCAAATTAAGACTGTATGAGAGCTGTGTACTTTCTGTGCTTCTCTATGGTGCGGAATGTTGGAGAGTAACAGAGAAGGAAATGTCGAAACTGTCCTCCTTCCACACAATCTGCCTAAGGAAAATTCTCCGAATCTTTTGGCCAAACACCATCAGCAACCAAGAACTACTTATTCGGAGTAACCAGGAGGACATGCACACCATCATAGCTGGCAGACGCTGGAGTTGGGTTGGCCATGTCCTCAGAAGGGACCCTGATACCATCGCAAGAACAGCTATGCTATGTACCCCCGAGGGAAAGCGAAAGAGAGGCCGACCAAAAACAACTTGGCGGAGAACTGTGGAAGCTGAGATGCAAAGAATGAACCACAGTTGGGGCACTGTACGAAGGATGGCCGCCGACCGAGCAAAGTGGAATCAATTTGTTGCTGCCCTACAAGACGCCACCAGGCGTGATGGCCGCTGACTGCTTTGACGGTTGGCGGTTATGGATCAAAGAAGAAGAAGAAGATATTTTATTGTAGTCTGACCATTTCTGCATTATATGTTACATTTCAAAAACAATTCAACATTAAATAATTAAATTTTGGAAATGTTACGTAACTATGCTTTTAAAAAATTTTTTTAAAATCTTCCACTGAATACATTAGTTATTTTAGGTAGCTGCAACATCTTAGCTAAAATAATGAAATATGACTTCAGTAGACATATTTCTAGTGTAACACTGTATGATCACTAACACAAGTAAAATCAGTTATGAGGGTGACATAATAGACTCAACACATCTTTATATATTTCCAACTAAGGCTTCTGGTATTCTGACAGACAATTCCTACCTGCATGAAAACATTCGAGAAAAAACTGGTGGCTTTGAAGCAAGTAGTGCATCCTCATACAAACTTATGTTCCCCAATTCCGGATTAGTTCTTCTGTAAAATCTAGCTGACCATATCTAGCTGGTCTTCCACATCTGGGTGTTTTTTCTGCTAGTCTTGAAATAAAATGTATCTACCATAGCAATATCCAGAAAATGAAAAAAAGAGTTTTCCAATATTTATTGGTCTTTCTCAAAACATTGTACTTGTTAATTGGCTGGTCACTCTTGTCCACTACTTTCATAACTAACTACAGTATAAGCTAAACCAAATGGTCCATTTGCAGTGATCCTACCTAAATAAACATCAAAGTATATCCACTAACAGCATCAGCAAAAACCCATAATTTCATCCCCCATTTTGTTGGCTTGTCTCTAATATACTGTCAAAAAGAAAACACCCTTTTCTTATATATATTTTCTTATATTCTTTCATAAAATTAGTTTGAAGAAGTCAATGGGTCTCAAAAACAGCTTTGTAATTTCTCTGGTGCTTACCTCTGACAGTTGCAGACTTGAACCCTCTCATGCGAAAAAGGTGGAAGGTGGGCCTTCAAGTCCATCATAACCAAAACATCTGCAAGAAGAACAATTTAAAAT
Organism: Oreohelix idahoensis; assembly: GCA_024509875.1. Classification (NCBI taxonomy): domain Eukaryota; kingdom Metazoa; phylum Mollusca; class Gastropoda; order Stylommatophora; family Oreohelicidae; genus Oreohelix; species Oreohelix idahoensis. Next base: position 188,714 of record JAMPIV010018038.1, read on the forward strand.
TAATTTTTACAGATTAACAATATTAAAAGTTACAGTTTAGTGTACACAGGAAAATTGACACACATTATATTTTCCGTACAAAGGAATACTGTCAATCATAAAGTCATATGATGTAAATAATAATTTTTTAAAAGCAGAGACACAGAGCAAATGAGGTCAGAAAAATCAGCTGATTCAGAAGTTACGTCAGATCCACTTTATATTTATTACCTGGTGCCATGAGTTCTTTGTTAACTGTTTGAAAGGTGAAATATTTGTTTCTTTTTTTCAAAAACAAACTGAAGTTAGCTATACTGACTACAATAGCCCACTAAAACGACTGTTTTACTACTTTTCAAAATCAGCTGTCATTTCGTTAACGAAGTAACATTACCTTTACATGTACGGCTAGGGATCTGAGTTGTTCTGAGCTGTATTTTCGCCATCCAAGTCATCAGATGTTTCCAAGTCCTCTAAATAATCATCAAAACAGGAATCTACATCACTAGATGCATTGTAGTCATTTTCAGACTGCATTTTGTTTACGACCTGTTCGAGTTGATCGGAAAAAATCCAAAATGGCGGACGGACAAATTCGGTGTTTACGTTTTTCTGCGTGTAATTTCAGTCAAAATAAGTGAAAACTGTATATTTTTTAGCACAAATATAATTTTTAACATGTATTCTTAATATAAAACATAGATTTGAAGTCCAAATTAAAAAATAAATGTGCTTTTTGTTTTACTTAAAAAGTCATCGTTCCGTTTGGAACGATTTTTTATATATCTGGTCTGAAGAGTGTTAATGTTCTTTGTATTTTTACATCTTCAGCTTTGGTTTTGTTGAATTTGCGGACAAGGAAGCAATGGAGGCTGCTAAGTCTGAACATCAGGGTGCTGAATTGAATGGAAACTCACTGTACCTTGATTACACTGGTGCCAAAAGTTCATTTAAACAGAGAGGAGGTCCTGGTGGTAGAGGAGGTCGAGGTGGTGGAGAAGGAAGGCGAAGCAACTCGGGTAAGGTTTAACGTGTAAGAATGTAACATTGATGTGGTTATACAAATACAGAAATAAGCATTGTCACTGTTAAATTACCCCAACAAAGAAGACGAAATATTTGTTAATGCAGTGTTTGGACAGGCAACCAGCCAGCAAAATAGAGAGCAACAAAAAGTATCGGTAGAGATGGGGATTTTAAATCTTTCTTTAATAGCGTGATTTTAATATGTCACGGCATAACCTTGTTTTGTAACCTTCATATTGTAAGTGAACATTGTTCCTAAGAAGTACATACTCTTGAATGATATTGGGACAGAAAAGCTATAAAATTCCAGTGTCTATAAGAGAAATATTCATGCAAAGGGAGATGGCAAAATAAATACGTCAACTTGTTTTAGCTTAGTGTGCAAGAAAGACATTTGTGGGGTTTGGCAGGCAGGTACCGACATCTCTCTGTGGCGCATTGTGCTCTTAGAGATGCAGTGATTTAACTTTTTCCAGGGGACTATATCCCTTTTACCCACATAGTGCTGGACGCTTCTGCTTCAGACTATGATGAACGAAATTAGTAAAATCTACAATGATATAAAATGCTTGGTGAGCTACATATATGGGATGCCGCGCTGGTGTAACGGTTAGCACATTGCTCTGGCGATCAGGTGTTCAAGGATCGGCAAAATGTAGGGAGTTGAGGTATTGAAACCGGTTTCTGACCATGTTCTGCGAGAATTTGGTTTCATTGAGGGGGATGCCCAGTGGTCCTTCGAGCAAGTTTGGGGGGTTATTTCCATTGCAACTTTTAAAATCTTCTCTAATGTACAGCCAGTCCATAAAGTCAATTAAAAAAATAAACGTCTTTCATCTGTCCAACTGAAACTCTGCAACGCTATCCCCCTGATTCACACCATGACCAGTGTTCTCAGTTTCACTAGTTTCAAGCTGCCATCAGTCATTGCTCAATAAAGAATAACTACCACAGTACTCATTTACCCCATTTTATTTACGAGTTTGTGGCGAATTGTCATCATTTGACAGTTGTGTACTGATTTATTAACTTAGATTAGAATCAAGAGTACAGCATAAGCTTTAATTAGCAAATGTTATTCCTTTGTTAGGTATGAGAGGGGAGTCCAAAGTCTTGTATGTGAGGAATCTGAGTTATGACACTGATGAATCATCTTTGAGGGCTGCATTTGATGGTGCTGTATCTGCCAGAATTCCAACCTTCCCAGACTCTGGCAAGCCTAAGGGGTAAGTACAGCTTGCTTCAGTTTTGACATTCAGTGGTTTTAGTGGCACATACAAGAGATTCATAATACTTAAGTGAATTCTTTTTTACTCTTCAAAAATTAAAAGGTTTTTTTAAATTTCCTCCAAAGGTTTGCATTTGTTGACTTCAAATCAGCCGACGCTGCATCCGAGGCATTTGATTCTATGAATGGGCAGTCCATTGATGGTCGACAAGTCACATTAGACTTTGCAGTGGACAAGGGCAGCAGCGGTGGTGGTGGAGGTGGCTTCGGCGGTGGTGGTTATGGTCGAGGCGGTGGTGGTAGAGGTGGTGGTTTTGGTAGAGGTAGAGGTAAGTGCATCTGTATTGTCTTAAATGTTTGCAATGTATTCAAACTTGAGAAGCAAATTCTGCTTTTCCACATCTATATATATTTCTGCTGCATTTATGGTTAGGTTAAGTAGTGACGGTGTACTCTCCATAGAAAAAAAAAAAGCGAGTTGCATGATACTGTGGTTTCCGGTGCGCCTTCTGGCCCAGTATCTACGACTTTAGCACCTGTTCAACGGGAGAGTGGGCTCATCCCTAATCTGTTTATGTTCCCAGTAGTAGACTATTCGCAAGCAGCCTGGGGGTGTCACTGCTCTGCGCGGACCTTGTTTACCGAGGCGGCGTCCGAGCTCGTATGGTGAAAATATGGTTGCGTTATCTTCAAAATAGCCCTGTCTTTCCCGTGGCTTTTCTGCCATCCTGCAACTTTGAGTTAGGGAGTTCTGAGCTCCAGTCTCTTTCCCAGGCATTTTATCCTGGCCTGGCACGCATACAGAGGACCCCACTTCTGGTTCTAAGTTAGCAGTTGGGGATAGGTGGGGTAGCACACTGTGCATTCCCCGTCATCCAGGGGGCTCTCCAACTATGCAGAGCTTGCACAATGCTGTGCTCTGGTTCTGGGCTCTCCCAAGGAATCCTCACGTCCTGCACAGAGCCACTTCCCGATACCCACCACCTGCCAACCCTCCATTGTAGAAATCTCCTGCATGCGGCCATCCAGTCAAGAGCCAGTATTAAGTCTGGTGCCCAAGTGATCCCCCCAAGCTCAGTGTGCAATGCTGGGTTCTCATCATGCTGCAACACAGGAGGGATTGTGATGCTCAGCCATCTCTCTCAATTCTGCACCGATAAGTGACATCGGGGACTTAACTTTGCCTCAGTACTGGGAGGCCCCGTTTCCGGGTACACCACACACAGCCAATTGAGGCAACGGTCGCCATGGGCGTGATAGACGACAAACAGTGAAGAATGAGGCAAGAAAGCATTTAACCCATGAAGTGGGGGTGGATTGGTGCAGACCAGAGCATGTACCACTCGCCGGTGGGTTCTGCATCTACACCTATAGGGTTCCACCCACTCCTCAGCCCATTTAGTCTGGCCCCTCACCCAGGACCTGTCCGGCTTGGGTGACCCTGCCAGGAGTAAAACTCCCGCCGGCATAGCTCCCGGGATCATTGAGGCGCTCAAGCTCTCCAACCACGGCAAGGTAGGCTTACATGTGGAGAGAGGTTAAGTAGTAATTACTATGATTATTCCTATCTGGACTGAAAGTTGTTTCCTTCCATATAATGAAACATTTTTCTTTGCAGGTGGAGGATTTGGAGGTGGTCGTGGTGGTGGTGGCAGAGGAGGACCTAGAGGTGGAGGCAGAGGTGGAGGATTCAACAAAGGTAAAGCAGGTCTATATACTTAGTTCATGACTTTGGTATAACTTATGCTAGTTCTCTGCAAGCAGATCTCCTATAACAGTGCAGAAACATTGATATATTTAAGTGACGTAACCAAAGACCTAACGATAACTAATGGATTTTTTTGCGAACACCCTGCAGAACTCTAAATTAATCTGATCTGTACAGAATAGAACATTAATAAAGTAAATTCAATACAGCAAACTCATTTTTACTGATATATATATATACGTTTATTAAGTTCTGCTAATAAACATACAGCATGCAAGTCTGAAACTGAGAAAACAGTAAATTCAGTAAAAATAGAACCATACATATACCTGGCAGCAATATGGATACAGGTTTTTAAAAAATAAAATGTTGCCTCATTTTGGCGAGGCACGTCCCATACATCCTAGATATTGGGGTGTATGTTCACATATAAATGGCCTTTAGGAAGTAGTGAATACAGAAAGTCATAATACAAAAGGCTAGAGAAGCTTTCATTGCATTGGTAAATTCAAATCCAATGACCAAGAAGCTAGACTTTAATAAATGGATGCTTGAATAGAAGGGTGGAAGTGGTATGATAAGATAACTAATGTGAAGCTGATGATAAGAACCATGCAAGTGGAATAAGAAATAATAGATTGATAGGGCGTACATTGAGAAAACCTGTTGATGGCAGTACTAGGGAGTTCAAAGCTGAAAGAAAGATTTCTTTGGAGCATTTGTTCATCATCGTGGAAACTGGGAAGCTAGCTGAAAATATAAATTCTAGATTGCGTAGACAACTAGAACAATGAAATCGCTGAAATGGCTTTATTAAATTAGTGACATGTCAGGGTTTCCCTTGTCCCTCCATATGGAGTATGCAGCCACCACTTTATTGCATCAAAGCATTTGCGCTCTTGCCGTGCTAGCTTCTGTGGTGTGTGTTGTATGCTATGAGGTTGCTAGCCTCACACAAAACCTCATATGAGCCACCTTATGACATGCCTGAAGGAAGTAGTAGCCCTCGTTGCTGGGAAAACGTGACTTGAGCAAGACCACATTTGCTGATTGATATGTACTGTTTTGTTTAAATGATTACATTCCTGTCTTTCATAATTACCCAAATGTATTATACATTTCTCTCTGCAGCCAGAGGAGGAATAGTCCAGTCAGAAGGCAAAAAGACCAGATTTGATGATTCTGATTAGAGCTGTTGTAGTGAGCTATCACTGTATTTTGTGAATGTATATTTGAGGATGAGACTTGGGGGACATAAAACATTGACACAGAAATGTAGGGGTGGGTGGTTGGTCAAAATAAGTTTTTTTTTTTATTGGTCTTGATGTACAGTTAAATCGCAAATCATTCTATCATCTGTGTTCTTTTTAAATTTGGTATTTTAAATGCTGAACAGGTGTTGATGGACACTGCATACCTACAAAAAAAAAAACATTGTGGTGGTTGTTGTAATTTTGTGGTGTTTTTGTCTAGTGATGTATGTTAACATGGACAAATTTGACAACTTTCTATTAAAGCTTTTCATCACACACTATATGATATAAAAATTCAAGATGCACATAATACACACTTAACGGACACAAGGTCTGCATTGCCATGTTTTGTTTTGTATTTGACATGACACAAGTAGTACAGATTGTGGAGATTAGATATACCAGACTGTAACAGAAATATTAAGGACCATGATGTATGTTTTACAAAATGCATTTACTAATACAGTAAAAGTTCTTTAGGAATGCAGGGCCAGTTATGGAATATAAAATAAACACAGTTTGGAAATGTCATGAAATTTACTAGTTCTGAGAAATAAAAAGATATTCATATAGTGTAAAGATGTGACTTTCTTGGTTTCTGTTTGAATTGTTGTAATATTGAGTTTGGAACCTACTTTAATTATACACCTTTTTACATTCAGGGTCATGATCTAATACAGTATATTTTGTATCTAACAAAAAATGCTGTGGCTAAGCTGATATTAAAAGTATATGAATTATCAAGAAGGAATTGCAGCAATTAAAATTTCTATTCAGTGTGAATAAAAAAAAAAAAAGTTATATGTGTCTGTTTCACGGGCCTCTCCATGGCTTCGCTGCGGATCACTTTCAATTCATTTTTTGAAATTATGTAGGAAAATGGCGTTGCTCTTTATATTAATATAGGGCATATGAAAATCTACCATTCTCCGGAAAATATATAGCTTCTTTGTCATAAAATCACATTTTACAATTGCATCATTCTATAAATGTCATTCTTCTTTGATCCTTAGCCGCCGACCGTCAAAGCAGTCAGTGGCCATCACGCCTGGTGGCGTCTTGTAGGGCAACAACAAATTTATTCCACTTTGCTCGGTCGGCGGCCATCCTTTGTACAGTGCCCCCCAACTCTGGTTCATTCTTCGCATCTCAGCCTTCACAGTCCTCCGCGAAGTTGTTTTTGGTCGGCCTCTCTCATTTTCCTTCAGGGGTCCATAGCATAGCTGTTCTTGTGATGGCATCGGGGGTCTCTTCTGAGGACATGGCCAACCCAGCTCTAGCGTCTGCCAGCTATGATGGTGTGCATGTCCTCTTGCTTGCTCCGAGTAAGCAGATCTTGGTTGGTGATGATATTCGGCAAAAAGATTCGGAGAATTTTTCTTAAGCATGTTGTGTGAAAAGAGGACAATTTCGACATTTCCTTCTCTGTAACTCTCCAGCTCTCCGCGCCATAGAGAAGCACAGAAAGCACACAGCTCTGATATAATCCTAATTTTGTGCTTGTGCTGTACTGAGAGGACTTCCAAATGTTGTTTAGACTAAAAAAAGCTGTTCTTGCTTTGTTCATTCTGTTGTTGATGTCTTTGCTTGCTCCGCCGTCTGGTGTTACTATGCATCCTAGGTATGTGAAGGCATCTGTCTGTTCCAGTTGCTGATTCCTTACTGATATGGGCTCAGGGTTGCTCACATTGAGCGTCATGACCTCTGTCTTCTTTAGGTTGATGTTCAAGCCCACCTGCTGGCTATACTTATTAAGTCTATCCGTTTTTTCCTGGATGTGTTGAAGTGAATGTGCTAGCAGTGCAATGTCATCTGCATATTCCAGATCTTCCAATGTAGAAAATGTAGTCCATCTTATTCCTCTTGGATTGCCCTCTGTTGTCTGGCGCATCACATATGTCATAGGCACCGATAAAAAGGCATTCACTGCTGAAGAATGAGACTGTTTAGAGCAGGCTGACATAATTTGCCTCGCATAGCTGGCTTTTTGAAAAGGGTAACCCCCAGGACCGCGAGAAACCCATTTACACATACTTTTTAAACACTTAAAAGACAAAACTATTTTTGCACATACATACAATAAGAAAACAAGCTTTCTGTTACCAGTTTTATTTAAATGTTATATCAAATAAGCAATAATTACGGGCAGTTTGGAGTACCTAATATAATATATTCTTACCCATTCTTTGCTGTCGGTGTCAAATGTGGTTCTTGACAATGGTCAAAGGAGGGGAGAACGACATTCTGAGAGATAGATGATTATGGCCAGCCATTAATATAACCAGGAGCGACCGATTGAGAAATACCATCAGAAAAATATTTGCTCATACATCTATACTTTTTAAACAAATCGTATTACTTCAGTACAGTTACATTCTCACATACATGTGTAATAATACTAAAGATAAAGGTAGTTCTGCCATATTGGGAGTGAAGTGTTCGAGACTTCACTATACTAGGTCTAACATCAAGAGGTGGGGTGACCAGTCAGACTGGAATTTGAATCGAACCCGGCACCTTTGCCAGCTCTCTAAGCACTGTGTCAGTTTGACGCTCATAATAATACATAGACATAATAAAAATTCACAGAATAAAAGGAGAGGAAACGGTTGGCATGAATGAAATGTGCAAAGGCTGCTTATATGTGAGTTGAAAGTTGGTGTTGATTAGAATAACATGGTATAGGTTACCATACTTTTAGCTTCTCTCTTAGGAGCATTATTATTTATTAAATCTATGGCTAGTTTATCATATTTAATTTGGCTGCTAACGCCATTATAGTCTGTAGGTACCACAAAGTGATTTTTGTTTGCACAGAAGCACCATAGAAAACAATGCAGTTTGGAAGCTCTAGGAAAACCATGAAATTGGGTACTTAAGGTAGAAGGCTACCCACAAAAGATTTAAAAAAAAAAAAAAACAACAATTTTCATTTTCATGCTTTAAATCATCGTCAACATGTTCTTGTACTAAAAATAATTCATAGAAGCTTAGAGATACTCTGGTATGATAGGAATTCTTCTTCTTCTTCGTTCGCCCTGAAAAGGACGGTGGTATGATAGGAATCAGTGTTTTCTACACACACCATCTTGAGTGATTTGCATAACAACCAATGTTTATAGTTGGTTACCATGTGAATAATGACCCAACATGAAGGTGCGTAATTGTAAAACTGTGAAATTATAATTATACTGAGGCAACAGGAAAAAGATATTTATAACTTTTCCAAGGGGAATCACTCAATGATTTCTTATGAGTTTTTCAAAAGTGTGTGTCTAGAAAGCTTTGATCGTAAATTTCAGCATTTGTTACATGCATTGTGAATTTGCACCCACATCAACTCTATTTATTGCTAGTTTTATACTGATTCTGTATAATAGTAGTTAGCAGAGCTTCTTTTGTTCACAATGGGAAATAAGACAAAGTAAGTTCCTTGGAAATAGGTACACCAACAAACCGTTGCCTGAAAATGAGACACCTATTGTCGATAGTGACGCTATAAAGCCTCTGTGCTCCTCAGCAAAGAAAGTAAAGGTCCAAGAAAGTGAAGGACATACTAAAAATGACAACAGAGGAAATGTGTATATCCTTATGGATGTAAAACTGCTGTTTGGATTTTTATGCGCTAACTTTAGATGTGACAAATGTTATCAGTACTCACTGACCTGTGAGATCGTCGAAGAGACTCGGGATGGCTTTTGTCATGAAATCAGTATCAAGTGCACAAACTGTGTCGAATGGAATGCCAATTTCAATACTTCTGATGTTTCATCTCCAGCTACTCACAAACACAAAGAAGTAAATGTGCGAATGGTGGCATTTGTATGTTCTATTGGGAATATATCAAACATTCCAGAAATATAAATTGTTGAAAATTCATTAAAAATTAACCTTTCTGTCAATCTCTGTCATTTTAGTTCATGACCTCACGCTATATATAATGATTCAATTTGCCAAGTTTCAGTCAGATCCTTGTACAAATGACATAGTTATGATGTTTTGAAAAAGGTGTATAATTTATTCACTACGGCGGCCATATTGGATAGCTAATTTGCATAATTAATGAGGTCATTATGTGGACAAAAATTTTAAGTCCATACTAACACTATACCGATGGTTGTTTGATTCTGAAAGGAAAATTTGAGTTTTTTACCCTATCAAGGTAGCCTACTACCTTAATTTTTTAAAATCGGACAAAAAATAAAAATGTTACGGCATTTTAAAAAGTGTATGTACTTTCACAAAGTTCAAAAAGTTACATCACACCAACTTCAGAGTGCTCCCGTTTTCTTAAATATAATCTTAGAACCTTCTCTGATAAACAGCATACATTCTGCAATACACTGATCACATACAGAAAACTATAGGGCTATATCATGAATAATTATCAATATATTTTAGACCAAATATAGCAAATCATTACCAAAAAATGTAGTATTTTGCATGATTATCAATTTTCACATCATATTTCAAAAAATAATAAAGGTACAAGCTTTAAATTTGTACATATCAATCTGCATACTACACACATATATCTCAATTTTTTTCACAGGATTTAAACATCTATTTGTTCTTGTATAATTTTTTTAAAATGTGTCCAGAGGCCAATTTGTCCCATGGGAAGAAAAAAATGTGAAAATGAAGAAAAATTTTTTTTTTAAAGATACTGTCCATATTTCATTTTTAAAAATGTGTAGGCAATAATTAACAACATCTAAACAATAATTAGCAACATCTAAACGCTATATTTTTTTAAACAACTGGTTATTAGCATTTAAAAAGACATTTTTAAACTGGAGGAGAATGATCGTGGTGCACTCCTTCCCTGCGAGAGGGCAATGACGCCTCAAAACCTAAATGCTTCAGAAGTCCAAAATACAATTCTTTGATATTTCCTAAAAGTTTAATGTCCTTATCATTCAATATTAATTTTCTGTATCTTAACTGAGCCTTAAGATTTCTATTCTAAGGGCATTTCGTCCTTTACAAATTGTATCCACATCCTCCTTTGTGGTGCACAGACCCCTATGGCTAATGATTGTGTTATATAACTAACTTCTTCTCTGCATTCTTAACATCTTTCTCTTTTTTCCTCCTATTGTCAGTTATTCGCTGTTTGATTTTTTTCTTTAACTGCCCTCTCTGATACTTTACTTCGTTTCTTCCATTCCAGTCTATTATACTAGTATTACATTACTCGTCTTTAGGGTTAACACTAACTTTAGGGTTAAACTAACCCTAATCCTAAACCTAACTGCTACGAAAGAACACATAACTACACATATTCACTATGGAGCAAAAAGGTACGAGTAATAGGAAATTACAATATTATATTATAATATATTATATATAGCTACCGCGGCTCCTATTTTATGAAAGCTGTTTATATATATTTCTTCTTTTCAGGGAATTTTAAGACTGTCAACTATTGGCTGCGTGTCCGGACATTTCAGTACAGCATCAGCAGCTTTAATTATGGAATTGTCCGGTCTCCTAGCCTTGACTCGATATGTCGGCAAATGGCTTTGGCCTTGCGATATCCTTCGCTTTTGAGATATAATTCACCCTATTATGTTGCAAAATAAACCTTCATTCAATTACACATTAATCAAAACATGCATTTTTTATTCAGATTGGTTTCTTTCTTAGCTTTTCAAGCTCGTGAAATAATTAGATTGATGCGTGAATGTCTGAAGTGGTTTTAACACATTCATTTCACGCTGTTACAACAGCTATGTGATCGTGTTAAATTGCTAAATAATATTAAAACTATTGTAAAGTTTACATTTAAAGTTCAAAACATTCTTAATAAGTGATATACTTACGTATATCTTCAAATCAGATGTGATGAAGTTTGAGCACGAACGAACATAAGTGGCATGCCGAGTTTGATCGACATAGGGACTTATCACGGTCGATGTAACAGCCTCGCTCTGCATTTTTCGCTACAATTCTTGACTGAGAGAGCGTTACTAAAAGTAAAATCGCTTCACCAGCAAACATCAAAAGTCTTTGATATTTTACAGGAATAAATAAAAATGGCTCCCGGATCTTCTCATACCATGCAAGGAATTATAACACAACTTAAAATGTCAAATCTTGTAAAATTGCGACTTCACTTCGATAAATCGACGTCTTCCACTTTGTTTTCTCCAGCTTGCATTATACGAAATCAATGCTATGGATTTGACCCGCCTAATGGTGAAAACCGTATGCAAATCAGACGTTTGCTGGTCAAGCGATCCTCATTTGAATGAAGCGGGGTGAGACGAAAACGTTCGGAGCCGTAGCAAACTACGCGTAACGCTGCTGTTCGTTTTTATTAGTAAAAAAATACTTCAATAGCTTTTATTTTTTTAAAATTAATACATTTCAAAAGAGAAGAAGATAAAGAGTATCGTGATATAAATTTTATTACAATCCGCTTAATAGCAAAGGGACAGTGACGACTTAAACTTGACGAATTTCCCTAAGTTTTCTCCACTGGCAACAGCTCAAAGCGGGCGGTTTGGGGTACCTATAGTCTGCCATACTTGAACCTGTTAACCTTAATCTACACACACCGTATTATATTAATTAGTCTATGCGTTATCCACCGATAAAACGCGTACCAATATTCTGGACTCGGACGTCCTTATACTTTACATTTAACATTGGTTATTCAAGCCTACACTTATATCTTTTAGTGGGCTAACCACACATAATCTAAAACACTGCTTTATGCCCTAAGGCCACATGTTGACTCTGCGTAACCAAGTCTAACACGTCATAGTGCGACCATCTCAAATAAAACCAAACGGAGATGCTGGCAAAGCCATGCAGCAGTCCTCAACAATATATATATATACAGTAGAACCTCCATAGTTGACCACATTTTCATAGACCGGACTCGCACCACATGTACTCAATGGAAGACGACCTCTATAAGTTGACCACCTCTGTAAGTTGTATCTTGACCACTTGGACTATGACACACAATAGTAATTTACCCTCTATTACTTGACCAGTTTTAAAAAAAATCAGTGTCTTTGAATTTTGTCGGCACAGGCTTTCGAATGATGCTTGCCGACAAAGAAAATTAACCTAACCTCTTTGATTTTTTCGCAAACATGCAGTATGAAAAGACCAACTTCTAAGCAAAATCTTCATTCTTGCTATGACTGCCCTGCCGGTTGATAGTAATTCAACTACTAAACTGTAAGTTCTCTCAGACTGTTTTATACACTTTATCGTTGACAAAATTAACCTAACCTTTTTGATGGCCCAAAGGAAAGAACTCAAGGAGCTGACAATGAAGGAACAGGTTGATCTTCTACATTTTCTGGAAAGCAGCAGCCAAAGAAAGACGGCAGAACATTTTGGGGTTAGCAAGACCACAGTTAGCAACATCCAAAAACGTAAACATGAGTACTTGGAGAGATGTGGTAAGGAAAGCGGAAAAGGAAGAAAAATCCCCTAGATGAAGTCAATGAAGCCACATTAAACTGGTTCAAACAAATGAGGGCAGTTAACGCCCAAATCTCCGGGCTGATGATTCAAGAAGTTGCTAAAAAATTTGCAAGGGAATTCAGGGTGGTAGAAGATTTCCAAGCATCAAGTGGTTGGCTTGAGAAATTTAAAATGCGACACGCGATCTCCCAGAAAGTGTTGTGTGGTGAATCCATGAAGTTCCAGTAGAAGCTGTGGAAGAGTTCATCAAAAAGTTTCCTTACTTCGCCAGAGGCTTCAAAGACGACATCTTCAATGCTGACGAGTGCAGACTCTTTTTCAATGCGATGCCTGACAGGAGCCTCGCCATGAAGGGTGACAAATGTAAGAGCGGAAAACTTTCCAAAGAATGTTTCACAGTTATGCTTTGCGCTAGCTCAACCGGAGAGAAACTAAAGCCCTTGGTGATTGGTAAATCGGCAAAGCCACGCGCATTCAAGAACCCGAAGACCTCCCCGTCGCTTGGAGATCAAACAAATCCGCATGGATGACTGGCGCCCTATTTGAGGAGTGGGTAAGGGGCATCGACCGAGAAATGAAGAAGAAACGGTCTATTCAGACTATTCTAGTTCTACTGACAGTAGACAACTGTCCTAGCCACCCACAAGTGGAACATCTCACAAACGTGACACTGAAATTTCTGCCTCCAAACACGACCTCAAAAAACCAACCTCTTGACCAAGGCATCATCAAAACATTTCTTCTTCTTCGTTCACCCTCAGATGTCAACTTGAATAAGTTCAAAGGTCGCAGTGGTCAGCCTGAGGCTGTTGATTTCTCCGTAGATTTTCTCCAGGAATGGTACTGTTGATGGCCACATGCGTTTTCTCTGTTCCTCATATGTTGGGCGCCTTTGAAGCAGATGTTCGGCAGTCATTTTATCGGTGCCACAGTCACACTCATCAGCAGTTCCTATCTTTAGTTTGTTGAATAGATGGTATCTCAATCTGTTATGACCTGTACGCAGTCTGAAGATTTCCACTTGTTCTCTTCTGCTGAGCTGGTAATACGGATCATTTTTTGTGTGGCCTGGATGCTCTTCTTCCCACTAGTGCCTGTATCTGCGCTTGATAAAACTCTTGGACTCCTCATAGGTTATATTTGTGTCAAGTTGAGGAAGTTTTCCCCCTTCCTTTGCCAATCTGTCAGCCTCTTCATTTCCAGGGATGTTGCAGTGAGAAGGGATCCACTGTATCACAACTCTTTTGTACTGCTGACATAGTCTGTGAAGTGCTACTCTCAGGTCCCCCGTTCAGCATTACTTTGTCTTTTCAATGCTGTAATCACTGACAGCGCATCTGAGAAGATAGCTACTGGTCTCTGAGCTTTCTTCTGTCATTAGAATTTCTGATGCAGTTTTTAAGGCCTCTGCCTCTGCTCTGAAGTTAGTTGAAAATTTCCCTGTTGCGACTGCTATCTTCTTTTGTGTGCCATTGCTTAAGCTCAGGAAGACTCCTCCACCCCCATCTTCTGTTGCATTAGTTGCTGATCCATCTGTGTACGCATGGATCCAGGTGTTGCTTGGGTAATGTTTCTCTATATATTTTGTGGTTCTTTTTCTCAATACCAGGAATGTTTTCTATCATTTCGGGGAAGCACTGTTGTTTCCAAATTGGTAGCTTGTGTGCAGTACATATTGGTGTAGCTGTTGACATTGCGTTAATGGGGTCTGCTCTCATCTTTGTTTTGACTGTCTCTACAAAGTTGCTTCGCTTCAGTCTTCCCCTTCCAAGTCCATTTATTCTCTGGTGCATTGGGTGATCTATCAGCCTCCTGAATTTCTCGGCTTGTTGCTGGGCTCTGCTTCTCTTCTATCCTCCATAGGTTGGAGGTGAGTAATCTTTTCCAACTCTTTTATGGGCGTTGACTTCATGCCCCCTGTTATGATTCTCATTGCTTGGTTTTGGGTTCTGTTTATTTTGTCAAAGTTCGACTTGGCTGCCGTTGACCATGCTGCAATGCCATATTCTAGGACTGGTTTCACTCGCCCAGTATATAGCTTCTTTAGTACTCTCTCATCTGCTCCCCAACTCGTGCCAGCAAGTTTTTTCATGATTGCCATTCTCTGCCTTGCTCTTGTCCTGTTTTTCTCAATCTGGGTTTTCCAAGTCAAGCGGCGATCAAAGGTAATGTTTAGGTGGTTTGGGTTGTCATACAGATGTAGATTTTTCCCATTTAGCACCAATTTGGAGATCTGTGGTTTGTTAGAGAGAGAAAACACTGTGAATGATGTTTTCCCTTCATTTATCTTTACTAATACTAGCCATGCCTTGGCCCACTCCTCCAATGATGTTAGGGCTTGCTGCATCCGAATGCTTGCCGTAGTGATACATTCCTCTGAGATCCACAGGGCTAAGTCGTCTGCAAAGGAGGCATTGCGGGTTCTTCTTGGAATATTCTCTGATGTGAGGAACAACGTGGGTGACAGGACTCCCCCTTGGGGAACACCCTGCTCCAATACCATCTTCCTACTGGTCTGTCCTGGCAGTTCTATTCTCAAGATAGTAGCTGATTCATTTGAACATTCTCCCACACACTTCGCTTCTTTGCAGCTTGACTTTCAGTCCGTTGTTCCACACTTTGTCAAATGCTTTTTCTAAGTCCACCCAAACCACCAGTGTGTGCTTTTTTTCTCTTGAAAAGCGTCCTCAATTTTCTGAGTTATGTAAGTGATCTGGTCTTCAGTGGATCTGTGTTTTCTGAATCCTGCTTGCTGTGGGGCTAAGAAATGTTTTTCCTCTAGATGCCACATTAGTCGAGTATTTATTTTGCGCTCCATCAATTTTCCAACACAACTAAGTAGACTGATAGGTCTGTAGCCATTTGGTTCTGTCTGAACTTTGTCTTTCTTAGGTATTGGAATCAGTATGACGTCTTTCCATGCCTGTGGTACTATTCCTCTTTTCCAGCTGCAGTTTAGGATGGCCAGAAGCTTCTTTTTTGCCTTTGTTCCTAGACCTGTTAGCATTTCATTTGTTATCCCATCTTTTCCAGGTGACTTCTTTTTCTTTAGCGCCCTCATTGCCTCTTCCATTTCTTGCATTGTTAACTTTGCCATCATGTGTTCTTCTGGTGCAAGCTTTTTGTTATCATGACTCCTTTGTTCATCAGTGATGGTCTTTCTTCTGTCTACAGGGACATCAATGTGGTTTGCACTAGCATAGTGTTCGATGAGTGCATTTGCAGCTTTTTTCCCGAGAGCATATTTTCACCTTGTTTGATTGTGATGTGATTTTTGTAAGGTTCTTCGTTGTTCAAAGCTCTAACTAGTTTCCACAGTTTGTTCCCTTCTTTATCTAGGTTGAGATTTTCTGTTGTTTGCCTCCAGCAGTCTCTTGTTGTTTGGTTTAATGTTCTTCTGTACTTTGCAGTGGTTGCTTTGAGCAAGATGTTTGCCTCAGTTGTTTGTTCTGTTTCTGCCGTGTCTCTGGCTTGTGCTACCTCATCTTCAAGTTTTTGCAGTTCTTCATTCCAGTATGGTTTATAGTTCTTTCTTGCCCCTCTCGGAATAGTCTCAATAGCGGCTTGAAGTATTGCTCTATTAAAGCTTTCAACCATATATTTCATGCTGTTGTTTCGTGTGTTGATGGTCTCGCAAAGGCTAGCAGTCAGCACTGCAAAACTGTCCCGGTCAGCTCTTTTGTAATTCCATCGGGGCAATGGTTTCACTTCATTGGGAGCATACTCCATATTAACCACTAGCTTTATTGGTCTGTGGTCGCTGCCTGCTAGCTGGCCAAGTACCTGTCGGCCAATTTTGTGAAGGATGTCCCCTGTGGCAAAAGCTAGGTCTGGAGTGGAAGTGGAGTGCCATCTTCTAGAGTAGAAACTGGGTTTATCATCTGGCCTGTTGATAAGGTGAAGATTTGTGTCTATCTCCCAGTCCTCCACTTCTTCTCCTCTACTGTCTGTATCCGGATATCCCCATCTTTCCGAGTGGCTGTTGAAATCTCCGACCACTATGCAGTTTGAGCTCTTTATTTCCATACTTGCAAGTGACAGGTCTTTGCTCGGTGGACCATACAAATTGTAGATACGCATGTTTGTGTCCTTTATTTTAATATCAACCCCTAAAATTTCTGACTGGTCGTTGAAGTTCACGGATACCTCGCTACTTGGTATTGAGTTTCGGGTAAGTAATAGCACACCTCCTTTGTGTCCTTCTCGATCGAGTCGGAAAGCCTGGTATCCTCTTATTGAGAATCTGTGGTTGCTGTTGAGATGGTTTCTTGGATGCAAGCCACATCTATTTGATCCTCATAAAGTCGGTTTTTTAGGGGGACTTTTTTGTTGAGAACTCCTGCATTCCACTGCAGAATGTTGAGTGTTCTTGGTGTTTAGTCAATAGCTTTTGCCCTTTCCCTCTGTACCTTGACTCCACAATTCAGGGGAAGGTGACCACCAGTAGTATTGGTTGGACCCCTTCGAGGCAGGGGGGGGGGGGTCCGGCACTCTCACCGCCTGGCGGGACTCCACGGGATGAGCACCACAACGCTTAAATTGTATTCGGGACATCTTCATTAGGCGAAGTACGTTGCACTGTTTCGTTGAGCATGTAGCCCAGTGCATCCGATTTCAACAAGCGTTTCTGTAGGGTTGCATTCCTTAGCCCTTGACTGTCCCCAGCCTACCTGCAAGGCAGCAGGTGGTTTAAAATCAGAGTTTTCCTTCTCCTAGACGAACTGGCTTACAAGCTTCATCTACCCGGGATTTAACCCATGCCTGGGGTTTGGGTTGATGCTGGCCAGAGCATAGTCCACTCGCCGGTGGGTACTGCGCCTAGACTGTAAGGGGTCCCAAACTACTCCCGATAGACGACAAACAGTAAAGAATGAGGCAAGAAAGCATTTAACCCATGAAGTGGGAGTGGATTGGTGCAGACCAGAGCATGTACCACTCCCCGGTGGGTTATGCATCTACACCTATAGGGTTCCACCCACTCCTCAGCCCATTTAGTCTGGCCCCTCACCAAGGACCTGTCCGGCTTGGGTGACCCTGCCAGGAGTAAAACTCCCGCCGGCATAGCTCCCGGGATCATTGGGGCACTCAAGCTCTCCAACCAACGGCAAGGTAGGCTTACATGTGGAGAGATCAAAACATTTAAAATGCACTACCGGGCCCAGCTCCTGCAGTGGGTCATTACTAAAACAGATCTGTGGTCCGCCTGTGGAAGCAACTTCATCCGCTGCATCAGTTAACGCTCTGGATGCTGTCCTCTGGATCAGTTCTGCTTGGAATAAAGTTCAGCCGGAAACGATAAGAAGTGTTTCAAGAAATGTGGATTTGTCACAACCCAAGAGCATGACGTTTTAGCCCCATCGCCAATGGCAGAATTCGAAGGAGTAGATTTTGAAGGTTTTGTTGCAATGGATGATGAGGTGGCAACCTGTAATGAACCTGACCCAGAAGGAATTTTCCAAGCGATATTGACCGAAGTACAGACAAGTATAACAGTGTATGAAGCAGCTGGTGAAGTTGAAGAAGCAAGTGACGATGACACAGAAATTGCAGAGACTCCAAAAGAAGAGGCTGTCAGGCATCTGAAAATGCAGTTGAAGTCATTTGCTGTGGAAAAATGCCCAGGTATGTTGAGTGGTGTAGCCAGCGTTGAGAGTGCTTTCTCCACTTATGTTTATAATAAGAATAAGACACAGACCAAGATTGACTCCTTTTTTTCAGAAAGAATGATTAAAACAGATGTTGATGATTTTATTTGATGTTGTGATTATTTATGATTTCGTATGATACTGTATTCTCCAATATAAGCTGTTCAAGGAAGTAAAGTGTCAGAACAATAGGCCTCGTTCCGTATGTTGACCACCTCCATATGTTGACCGGTTTGCTACAGTCCCTTGGGTGGTCAACCTATAGAGGTTCTACTGTATGTATGTATATATATATATATATATATATATATATATATATATATATATATATATATATATATATATACTGCAGCACATTAAAAAGAGAGGTTAGCCACTAACTATGGTCCAGAGAAAGAGAAATGGAGCCTTAAGTTATCACAACGGCTGAGAGTAGTTTCTTATGACGTTTATGCAAAACTTGGAAAAGAGGACCAGGAAGATTATGAAATCTTGAACAGGCATTGCTGGTTCGATATGAAAAGAACTCAGAATTTTATAGAAAAAAACCTACCACCAATTCTCTGCCAGATTAGAAACCTATTTGGAGAAGTAGACTGCTCTGGGAAAATGCCAAGACCTAAAAAGAAATGGTCATGATGGAGCAAGTGAGAGAGTCTATGCCTCCAGACATGAGAAAATTTCTTATGGGACAAGGTGCAGAGAGATTGGGGAGATTTTAACAGTTGCTGAGAGAAATCAGGCAGCTCAGAAAGAAATAGCAGGAATTAAGAAGCAAGGAGAAAATAGTAAGCCACCCCCAAACCAGAATGAGTATGAAAATAGGGACCAACAACACAGATACAAACAAGGTTATGACAAACCTAAATATGACCATAGAGACAGGAACCCTCAGGTACAAGATAAGAAACCCTACAGACAGGAAGATAAGTGGTGCAAAATTTGCAAAATGAACAACCACAATACTTTGGACTGTGGTAAGAAAATCCCTCCATATTATGCTGCATGCCTTAGAACAGTGGACAAGGGAAGGAAGGAACTGACAGACAGTCAGATAGATCTCCATTATCCCCCCACCTGTGAAGAAGTAACATGTAATGGCACTAAGACAATGTGTCTTTATGATTCAGGTTTCGAAAATGACTCAGTCGTGAGGGCTGCCTTGGTGCACCCTGATTAATACACCACAGAAAAAGTGAAAATACAAGGGGCATTAAAGGGAACAGCCACCATGACACTTTCCATAGCAAAGATCAATGTCAGGACTCGCTACGTGGAAGGAGTGATTAGTGCAGCAGTGTGTGATGATCCTAGTTACCCGCTGGTAATAGGATGGAGATATGTCTTCTTAGGTAACCCAATAAAACCTGTGATCATGGCAACACTCCAGACCAGGTCAAGCCCTGAGAAGGAGGAGGGAATTCCACTAAATATTCATCAGAGAAAGATGAAAAAGGCCCAAGCTAGAGATGGAACATTAAAACCTTGCTTTGGCTAATTGCCAAACAGCCATAACCCCCCAAAGAAAGGACAATTTTATGTGGATGATGGATTACTTTACAGGAAAGCTGGAGCAGGACCCAATGGGCATAGCCAGTTAGTACTGCCATCTTCTTACAGGGACATGGTTATGGAATAAGCACATGTTGTATCAGACGGTGGACATGGGAAAATTGGTACCACCTGTCAACGGACATCAGTGCATTATTATTGGCCAGGCGTTGCTGAAGACTTCTTATAAGACCAGTCTCTTATCTGGCACTATCCTGGTATCGTCTGATACACCTTTTTGTCCATGATATCTCTCTTATTAATTTCAATAAATAAACAACCCTCTCGTGACATATTCTTCATACATTCTCAGACGTCAACTTGAATTTGTTCAAAGAAAGCAGTGTCAGCTTGAGGCTGTTTGTATCTGCATAGAGTTTTTTTTTTGAGGAATGATACTGGTGACGGCCATATATGCTGTATACAGTACAGGCATACCTCGCTAATATGGCGGGTTAGTTTCCAGGCCACCGCCGTAAAACAAAAATTGCCTTAAAGCTAATCACAGCCTTTTTTCACTTGCCATTGTAGATACAAGCCTACAAACATGTTTACACTGTCATTTATTAAGTGCGTGTTGCTGCTAAAAACTTGTCGCAACTTATTCTGACCATGCATTCTGACTATAGTTAATTTTTTAATGCATGGGAAGGAACTCATGGAATTGTAGTCACTTTTATTTCTACAGTTGTCTAATCTTGATAGCTATCGTCAAGAAGTTGTCTTATCTTGATAGCTAGGGTTGCCGATAGTTGTGTGAACGATTTTGAGTCATGTCCATTTATGGAGCGCTCAGATCGTCAGTTCTTTGAAAACAGTTGGCAATCGCAATGTTTCAAGATTCATTTCCTTTTAAGGTAAAAGGTCTTTAGTCGAACATCGTAGAACATTCTTCGTTTCGTAAATTTGGCTGAGTTGTATTCGATTCGCGTGTTCTGCGCATGTCTCTTTTTGTGGCGTTGTTTCAACGATTTCCGCCCAGGTTAGTCTGAGCAGAGATGCTGGTAAGGCGAGACGTAGCAATGTGCTAGTCTTCGCTTAGTTTATTCAGGAAGGAGTCCTCATCATTGTTGTTCCTCTTTTGAGATGATATATCTCTATGTTATTCCTAATGCCTGGAGGCATATGTGATTATGCGATTTAATTCCTAATGAACAGGTAACTAAATCCTTTTTTTTGCTGAGTAACTTTATCGCCATCTTGTGATGTTGACTTTTGCTTAGCCTGCCTTATTATAAAGTCTATATTATGACAAGTTGGCTCAGCTCACGATCCACTTATATTGTCACGCATCGATTGATGCCTGTCCTACGGACTATTTGCTTCCTGAACTTTGTTGATGGATCTAGGTTTGATACCTTTGCTGTATAAGGAACATAGAGGACAATAATGTGACGCTCGTAAGACATGCCTGTCTTGTTGAGGTCAAATCGAGGAGACTAGATTTAATCTCCTAGTTGATATCTACTAGCTCTTATGGAAAGGGGAAGTTTACTACCTGACTACATGTACAGCGGTTTACGATATCCTAAAAGGCATATAATGTACATTAATATTATGCTGTCTGCTGTGCCTGTTGAATCGACTACTTCGATGATACAATGACTGTTGTGAAAATACCTGTGATGTTTTCTGCATAACGATGTCCATGCATTTTGTCATTGTGGCGTACACAATATATGTTGCCAAAAAACCATCACTGCTGTTTAAAGCTTTATTGACTTTTCACATCGTGAGTTAACGTGACGTCCTTGTGTGGATTGCCTTGTTTGTAATGCTCACTGTCTGAATACACATCTACATCCTACACACTTAAACCAGACTAAAGACACCATGTTACTACGCCTCATCATCCCTGGTGTCTGAGGGTGGCACACTACTCTGCAAAGGCCAGGATTATAATACCTTTGGAAAGCAGATAAGATACAACACCCTCAACGTTGTGTGGCAAACGTGACATCATCCACAGAACATTTATACACAACAACACATTTTGCTACTCAACATTTGGTGGCCATAAGCTGGTTTGATCTGGTACCAGCATACTCGGGGTCCCTTACCCGCTTCATTCAACAAGAACTCAACAAACTGCATCGTTCAAAAAATCAACATACAGCGATTTTTCATTCTACATCTACATACAGAATTATGAAAGTACTCGGCGTTGCCCGGAAAAGATCGAAATTGTAACTTTTTGCCAGAAGCAAGAAATTTGACAGTACCCGTTGTTATATATTGCCGGATAACACAAGTTGCTGTCGTTTGTGAAGATCAAGTGCCGGTTGATACAAGTTGTTTCATCAAGAAGGCCAAGTACCGATTTCAAGCAATTTACGGTTGAATAAGAAGGTCAAGTGCCGTTATTTACACTACCTGTACACTTCCTGTACTGTTTAGAAGCTCAAGTACCATCGTCATGGCAGTTGGAGCAGTTCAGATGTACCATCATCGTTGGATCTTCATTCCTTAGGACGCTGATTGTCATCTGTTTTTTCTGCTGTGGCTGACGTTTGGATACCCATAAGTTAAGTGGCCTGTTTGTTTGTGAACTGTGCCCTTATACTTCTACTGAGTCTTCTGTGTTTCATCTCATTCTTTTGTTTACATGTTATATGTTTATATGTTATTTGTATATTTATATTTATATGTCTATGTTTCTGCGGGTTTTTCGGTTGGGTGGTGTCTCCCTTAGATCATACCACGTCATAGAGGTCGTCTATCGTGAGCGTTTTCTGTAGGGTGTGCAAATTTCCGATACTGGAATTTGCAAAGCGACTTCTGTTGCTATTTTTTGTTAGTTGTGATGACATGTGTTAGTATTGTTTTCGTTATTTTTCTGCATTCTTTAGTTCTGTTTTGATTTGTTTGTATTTGCTAGCCTACTCTTTTCTATTGTTTAGTTTCATATACTATTTTTGTTTATACACTGTGGTGTCTTGTATTTGTATTATCTTCTCGTAGATATCATCACATTTTTTGTGATATTTCTTTAATTTTCGCTTTATTTTTTGTTGATTTCTACGAATGTTTTCGTATTGTTGCTAAATCTTTGTTATATTGCAGTGTAATGTTTACATTGTTATTGTTTACATTGTGATTGTGTTTACATAGTCATTGGTTACACTTATAGTAGTTAATTCACATTTAATAGTGGGTTATGCTTATGCATTACTACTACACTGATGATTAATAAATGATGAATAGTATTGTGCACTATTGAATGGGAAGTGCACCTATGATCAAGAGTTGATTGATGATATTTCAAAAAGGTCTATACACAAGTTCTTTGATATAAGAC
The DNA here is from genome assembly GCA_024509875.1 of Oreohelix idahoensis. Lineage (NCBI taxonomy): Eukaryota > Metazoa > Mollusca > Gastropoda > Stylommatophora > Oreohelicidae > Oreohelix > Oreohelix idahoensis. The sequence continues at coordinate 211,851 of JAMPIV010018038.1, forward strand.
TTGTTTCCCACAGAGATTGGGATAATAATATAGTGTTGTGAGTAAACAAGTGCTTCATTTAAGACTTGTTATAATTAAATTTGAAATAAGATAATTAATTATTTCAGGTTGTGGACTCATATTATTACTCATCATGGCTACATTTGAGCACTTTATTGAGCAGGGTAAATTGCTTGGGAAGACTGGTGATAAGTTAGAAGAATTTGCAACTGCTCAATATGATAAAGCAATGGAAGCTGAACAAAAGAAACTGCAGATGCAGGTGGATGAAAAAAGATTCCAAATGGAAATGGAAAAACAAAAAAGAGAAGCAGAAGCAAAAGCTGAAGAGAAAAGACTTGAGGCTGAAAATAAAAGACTTGAAAAAGAGGCTGAAAATAAAAGACTTGAAATTGAGTCTGAAAATAAAAGACTTGAAAAAGAGGCTGAAAGATTAGAAAAACAAGCTGCAGCTGAAGAAAGGAAGTTACAAAGAGAGTCTGAAGAGAGAAAAGCAAAAATGGAGCATGAAGAAAAACTCTTAGCTTTGGAAGTTGAGAAATTAAAGGTGATGAACATGGGTAATGCTAATGATGCAAATAAGGTCTCAGATAAGACTAATGCAAGCACTTTCAAGCTTAATCTACCACCATTCAATGCTTCCATCGACGATATAACATTCTATTTGGACAGATTTGAAACTTCATGTAAAGTACATAACATAGATAAATCATTGCAGGTTTATCATTTGTCCAAAATACTTAGAGGTGATGCTTTGAGTATGTTAAGCATGGTAGATGAGCCTGACAAGAACAACTATGAGGTTGTCAGGGCTATATTGTTAAAAAAATACCAACTTGACGAAGACGGCTATCGTCTTCAATTTAAAAATATGTTACCAGAAACTGGTGTGCAATTCTCTGAATTCATTTCAAAGACACGTCTTACTTTTTTACGTTGGGTGGAGCTGTCTAAGACAGAAAAAACTTATGAAGGACTTATGGACTTAATACTTAGAGACAAAGTCATGTCTTCTGTCAATGAGTCTTTCCTTGCTTTCCTTCATGAACGTAAACCTAAAACAATAAAAGAAATGGAAGATTTCTGTAGCCAGTATATAACTGCGCATCCTCACGTAACCATTGGTAACTCTAAAGTAAAAGAAGGTCTGCCAGTTGCTTCGGCAGCACCTTATGGTCAAAACTCTAGTAATAGATTCCAACAAAATTTTGATAAGAAAAGTAACCGTAGTTACGGTCAAAATTATGGAAATCAATTTCAGGGTGATTCTTCTTCGAAGAATTGGAGACGAGCTGACAGTCCTCGTTACTTCCAACATAATAATTTTAGGCATTTCAGAAGAGGATATGGTAACAGAGGCTTTTCCTCGCGTAGACCTCAAAACCAAACAAATAGATGTTCACATCAATGTGGACATGATAATAATCATGGAAACTGTAGTTCGAAACATGATAACAGTTATAATAGAGACAATAATAACTACAGAGACAATAACAACAGTGATAACTTCAGAGGTAATAGTAGTCGCGGTAGATCTCAATACAAAAAAAAAGAGATATCAGCAGGCTAACTCGGTTCAACAAGAATCTCAGGGAGCCTGTAATCAGGTTTCTGATAATAAAAACTCTGACGCTGTCACTTGTTCTTCTTTTGACTTTGGGAGAGCAAACAAGTGCCCCCAATGCAGTACTTTGTTCGAACCGACTACAATATCGACTTTGAGTTGTGGTCACCCTCTCCCCGCTCTTCCTGCTTCGGTTGCACATGACGGGAGAGGTTCTCTAATCCTACATAAGGGTCTTGTTAATAATACTCCGGTCTCACTACTTTTCGATTCCGGATGCACCACTATTGGTGTTAGACAATCGCTTGTAGATCCATCCTGTGCGACAGGAAGGGTTATCAAATGTGTCACATTTGGCGGCACTCTAGAGAAATATCCTACTGCTGTAATTCACATTGCCACTCCTTTCTTTACGGGAGATGTGCATGCCTGTCTCTTACCTAATCCAATTGCGGACCTTATTATTGGTCGTATCCACGGAGTTAGGGAATGTACCCCACAGCAGATTGCTGCTTGGGAAGATGATAATATGCAAGCTACCAATGCAGTGGTTACAAGAGCACAAGCTCTACAAACACCACAAACTTCGTTGAATAATGATAATGAAGTTCATAGCCAAGATAGTACCTTGGTTATTTCTCGTGACTCGTTCATAAAATTACAAGAAGAAGATCCTACGCTAAAGAAATTCTTCATTCTTGCGAAGAAAGGTGATCCAAATAAGGATACACAAAGAAAATCTTGGATAGAAATGAAAAACGGCGTACTTGTACGTATGGTACAAGACTCGGCTACGTCAGCACATTCGCAAATTCTTGTTCCCAAGAGTATGAGAGTGCAAATATTGCAACATGCTCATGACTCGCAATGTGCTGGACACATGGGATTTTCCCGTACAAAGTCGAGAGTCCTTGCGGCTTTCTTTTGGCCCTTTGTTAACAAGGACATTCGTATATACTGCCGATCATGTCAGGTATGTCAGGAGGTCAAATCTAGAGGACCACGACATGCTGCGCCTATCCAGGCTGCTGACATCCCTATTCGGCCATTTCAGAAAATGGCCATAGATATTATTGGCCCTTTTAAGATAAAGTCGGCCAGAGGACATCAGTTTATCCTTACATGTGTCGATATGTGCACACGTTGGCCAGAGGCTATCCCTCTAAAGAGCATATCTACTACAGATATCGCAGATGCTCTTTGGCTGATATTTTCTCGCTTGGGGTTCCCCAGAGAAATACTGTCAGACCATGGCACTCAACTCATATCTGATACTATGTCTCAAGTAATGTCTACCTTACACATTAAAAGATCTCTCAGTAGCATCTATCATCCTATGTCTAATGGGTTAGTTGAGCGTCTGAATAGAACGCTCAAGACTTTGCTTGGTAAGATAACTGAAGATCATCCTCAAGATTGGGACAGGGTTTTACCCGCGGCTCTCTTTGCCTATAGAGAGGTCCCAAACGAACACACAGGATTTTCTCCCTTTGAACTTGTCTTTGGCGCGCGTCCGCGCGGCCCTATGTCTTTATTACACGATCTCATCACTGCCGATGATATTAGTGATGACACTCAATCTTCATATGAGTATGTCATTGCTCTTAGGCAAAAGATCATTGAGGCATGCAAACTAGCGACTGCTTCGTCAGAAATTGCTAAAGAAAAAGCAAGGCAGTTTGCTAACAAGAACAGATGTCTACGACAACTTTGTCCAGGTGACAAAGCATTCGTCCTACTCCCCAGTAGGGAAAATAGACTTCTGATTGCATGGAAAGGTCCATATGCAATAGTCTCACGAATTTCCGATGTTGACTATGTGGTCGATATAGATGGAAAGCATAAGACTTTCCATATCAACATGCTAACGCTCCACCAGGCAGGTGCAGTGCCGGGCTCTGAGCCTCGACAGAGCCCACCCTCAGCTACTGGAGGACCCTCTAGACCGTCTTGTGGAGTCAGCAGACGGCGGAGGAGAACTACTGACCAAAACAAAACAGAAAAAGAGAAACCCAGAGTGCCACTTGTCATGATGCACTGGAATGCAGAGGGAGTGAACAGCAAGCAGGCTGGATACAGCAAAAAGACAGAGCTGGAAAACATCTTGTATGAGAAGCAAGTCAGTGTTTGCTGTATCCAAGAGACTCACTTGAAAGCAGATCAAACCTTTAAAATAAGGGGATATCAATGCTTCAGATCCGACAGAAAAGATAGACGAAAAGGAGGAGTACTTACTCTTGTAAGGAATAACATTCCTGCACACGAAAGGAAAACCTTCATGGATGGAGCAGAATATCAGCTGTTGCAGATAAAGGTAGACAAGATGGAAATAGAACTCCTGAACTATTACTGTCCGAACAACAAACCCCTGAGTCTCAGCTCTATACAGGTACCAGCCACCAACTTTATAGCAGTTGGAGACTTTAATAGCCACTCCCAGAGCTGGGGCTATAACCATCTGGATCACAGAGGTGAAGAGGTTGAAACTTGGCAAGATGATCACTCCCTAATCCTAGTCAATAATGCCACAGATACTCCTACCTTCTACTCCAGAGGATGGCACACAACTTCAACACCAGATCTTGCCTTCTCCACACCAGATATAGCTGGATCTATTAGTAGAGAAGTAGGAGACCAACTAGGGGGAAGCGACCATCGCCCAATCTTTCTTACTGTCCAGAGTGCAACTCTCAGTACAGGCCCAGCCATTACAAGATGGAACTACAAAAAAGCCAACTGGGGTTTATTCAGGCATCAGGTGAACACGCTGCTGTCTACCCTCAAGGTACAGAACAGAGACATTAATGAAGTGGTAAAAGACTTCAACAGATGCATACTACAAGCTGCAAAAGAAACCATTCCCAAAGGATGCCGGCGTAACTACATACCATACTGGTCCAGCACACTCCAAGAACGTCAGGAAGCTATGGACAGGGCTAGAAAGGACGCAGAGTCTCAGCCTTCACTTGAAACTCACAACAAATGGAAAAAGGCTGTAGCAGAGTTTCAGAGAACAAAGCTAGAAGAAAAACGGAAAAGCTGGAGAACTAAAACGGCATCGCTGAACCTTGAGAAAGACGGCAGGAAACTTTGGAGATTAGTCAAGTCTCTAAATGAAGAGCGTTCCTCACCTAGGCAGACTATCACATTGGATGAAGGTGGCAAACTTTTCAGAGGAAAACAAGCTGCAGACTTGTTTGCTAGAAGATACAGTTCAGAAAGCAACTTACCCATTAACATAGATCATCAGAGAGAGATAAGAAAAGAAATACTGGCAACCATGGGACAGACAGATACTCCTGCCCCAATGAGGGAACCCATCACACTAGGAGAACTACAGAAGGCTATTTCCAAGCTTAAGTTTCAAAAGTCACCCGGCCCAGACAAAATCAGCAACGAAATGCTAGTAAATCTGAGCTCAGCAGCAAAGACAAAACTGCTTGAGATATTCAACCACAGCTGGTTGAAAGGAACGGTACCCCAAGTATGGAGAGAAGCCATCACAATACCCATACTAAAGAAAGGGAAATGTAAGACCGAGGCTGCAAGTTACCGGCCAATCAGTCTCACAAGCTGTGTTGGGAAGACTATGGAGCGAATAGTCAACCACAGATTGAAATGGTATTTAGAGTCTGAGCAGATCCTGGTGCCGGAACAAGCTGGATTTAGAGAATGCTACAGTATAGAAGACCAAGTTACTTACTTGTCTCAAGCAATAGAAGATGCCTTCCAGGAGAAGAAAAAGGTCCTAACGATCTGGGTCGACTTCAAGCAGGCCTTTGACAAGGTGTGGAAAGATGGCCTCATTGCAAAACTTAGGAGAAGTGGAATCCAAGGCAACATGATGAAATGGATCCAGTCATACTTGCATAACAGGAGAACTAGAGTCACTCTTGACGGTCTGCAGAGCAGAAAAGTGTTGCTCCATCAGGGGGTACCTCAAGGAGGAGTAATTTCCCCAACACTCTTCCTTGTTTACATCAATGACCTGGTGAAAGATCTCCCTGCAGGAGTTAAAGCTGCCTTATATGCAGATGACCTAGTACTCTGGTGCGCTGATGAAAATGTCACCACAGCAAATTATAGAATGCAGCGGGCAGCAGACATGCTAGTGTCATGGGCAGAGAAATGGCTTATCACAATAAACACAGACAAAACCTCCACAACACTGTTCTCCCTCGCCCCCAAGGACAAATCAGCTAACATACACCTAGGGACAACCGTGATCAAGGAAGAAAGCTACCCCACCTATCTTGGGGTGACATTTGACCAAAGGCTTACATGGAATAAGCATATTGAAAATGCAGAAGGAAAGGCCCGAAGACGACTAGGCATACTCAGAAAATTAGCAGGTACCAACTGGGGAGCAAATGAACGAAATCTAAAGAAGATTTATAATGGAGTAATAAGACCACACTTAGAGTTTAGCTCAGCAGCATGGTCATCAGCTGCTAACTCACATCTGCAGTCTTTGGACAAGGTGCAAAATCAAGCTCTCAGGCTCATTACAGGAGCCATGAAAACTACACCAATAACAGAGATGCAGAAGGTTGCTGGATTACAGACATTGTCCCATAGAAGAGACACAAAAACCATGATCCAGATGGAAAAGTACAACAGTATGCCAATGCACCCAATGAAGGCAAGACTAGATGATCTGGCATTGGGACGTCTAAAGCGTAGCAGCTTTGTGCATCGGGGAAAAAGACTTATAAGACAGCATCAAGAAGACCTATCCATGAAGACAACACCACTGAAGCCCACCCTATACCCTGTACCATGGGAGCAGGCCAGCAGTGCCCTCCAAATTAATACATCAGTCAGTGGTCTCACAAGTGGATGTGAGTATAATGATCTGCAAAAACGAACTGCTACATTGAGTATGATCCAAGAAAGCTATCCCGATCAATCATGGATACATGCCTATACAGATGGATCAGCAACTAATGCTGTTAGGAATGGAGGTGCCGGTATCTTTATCTCATATCCTGACAACCACTATGAGACTAGGCACATTCCCACTGGTAAATTCTGTTCCAACTATACAGCTGAGGTTCAAGCTCTAGAGCAAGCTGCAAATATGATTTATAACACCAACTCTGACTGCCACCAGGTAGTCATCCTCACAGATGCACTGTCTGTCCTGCAAGCTCTCAAGGGTGGTAAACTCCCGCATCTGAGAAATGAACTAAACAAGGTAGCTGCCAAAAAGAGAACCATACTTCAGTGGGTACCATCTCATTGTGGTGTACCCGGAAATGAAAAGGCAGATAAACTTGCAAAAAAGGGAGGAGAATGTGAACAAGAAGATAATGAAGTCACATACTTTGAGAAAAAGAGAGCTATCCAGACTATCAGAAGAGAACAGAACCAACCCAAAGACGACTATCACACTCTCGACCGGCAGGGACAGATAACTATTTTTCGACTCAGGACAGGGCATAACAAACTGAATAAACACATGCACAAGCTACGATTGTCTGCTTCACCACTGTGCACATGTGGATTAAACGAACAAACTGCTGAGCATGTTCTACAGGACTGTCCTCTGTATGACCAGTTAAGAAAGATATACTGGCCCAATGACTCAACACTAAACTCAAAGCTATATGGAGTTAAAGAGGAACTTCAAACAACAGTCGAATTCATCATGAGAACTCGTCTGACGGTGTAATCATCAAAGATGCGATCGCAAGAAGAAGAAGAAGAACATGCTAACGGAATTTCATGAGCGTCCAGACTATTTGCTGCCTATTTTTCAGGCAACGGACGATTCTTCTGTACCTCATGGTCATTACTCATCTCTGTCTGTAATACAGGATGAGGAATCTGTTTTTTCTGATGTCGATCTCCCTCTTCCAGTGGTTCCACTACATTCTATGGAATCTTGGAAAGATGTGTCCATTTCTCCTAATCTTTCTGTTGATGAACATCGTCAAGTCTCGTCGATGTTACAGACATTTAAGGATGTTCTAACCGACATCCCTGGTCACACGAATGTCATAGAACATGACATAATTCTTACCGACAGTAATCCTATTAGGGTTAGGCCGTATCCTATCCCTATACACTTTCAGTCACAAGTGGAAAAGGAATTGGATGAAATGATCCAATTAAACATAATTGAACCATCGACTTCTCCATATTCTTCTTCCTTGGTTATTGTTCGGAAGAAAGATAAGAACATACGAATTTGCGTTGATTATCGCAAATTAAATCAAGTCACAAAGTTCGATGCTGAACCTATGCCTTTACTAGAAGATCTACTTATTCGACTTTCTAATTCTAGATTCTTCACTAAACTTGACTTGTCAAAAGGTTATTGGCAAGTGCCTTTAGCAGATCATGCCAAACCTCTGACTGCTTTCTCTACACCTAGGGGTTTATTTCAATGGAATGTAATGCCCTTCGGTCTTATGAACGCCCCTGCTACTTTCGTTCGCATGATGCGTCGAATTCTTTCTCATCGTTCAGATGTCATCGCTTACTTAGATGATATCTGTCTCTTCAGTGATTCTTGGGAAGATCACTATCTGGGTTTATATGACCTACTGTCTACTCTACGTGAGTATAATCTGACAGCAAAACCTTCTAAAGCTTATATTGGTTTTGGTGAAATTTCTTTCTTGGGTCATCGTGTTGGTCATGGTCTCTTGAAGACAGAAGACCACAATACTTCGAAAATATTGAACATCTCTGTACCTAAGACGAAGAAACAAGTCCGGAGTCTCTTGGGGTTAATTCAATTCTATGGGAGATTTATTCCGAATCTATCTTCGATAATGGCACCTCTGTCAATGTTGTTGAAGAAAGGGTCGCTAATCTGATTCGTTGGTCTCAGGAATGTCAATCTTCCTTAGACCAGATTAAAAGTATATTTTCTTCTCCTCCCATCCTAAGATTACCTACTCTTGATAGAACTTTTGTTCTTCGAAGTGATGCTTCATCCACTGGGATCGGAGCAGCACTTATGCAGGAATATGCTGAAACTCTGCATCCTGTCATGTACATTTCTAGAAAACTAAATGCGGCAGAGAGGAACTACTCGGTTTTAGACTGTGAATTGTTAGCTATGGTTTGGTCTATTCTCAAACTACAAAGATTCCTCCTGGGCGCACATTTCATTCTAGAAACTGATCAGAAAGCTCTTAAGCTATTCAACTAAGAACTTGAAGAGTTCGAGATCCACTTGATATGCTACTGCTCTTCAACCTTTTCACTTCACGGTGCGAGCTATCCGCGGGTCGGATAATGTGATGGCTGACATTCTGTCTAGATGCCCACATGATTCCAACTAATACTTCTGTTCTATTTCTAGATATACGACAGAGCCATAACACACCTATATTACTACAATACATTAGCACATCTGTCCTCACTTTAGGTGAACACATACTATTGTGCTTTGTTATCATCTTCTTCTGTTCCCATCTTTAATATAAGAAGAAGACTGAGTAGTTAATATAAGGGCCGAAAGTTCACTTGGCAACAATTATTAATAATAATGTATTGTATGGTATGAAACATAATGGCTATTAAATAGAATTATATTGGTTGTTTTTTCTCAGCACGTTATTGTTGATCTGAGAAGCTACCTTTCTATTGTCAAACATGGAGAGTTCCACATTGTACAGTTTCTTTGGAACGACAGGAGATGTGTCCTGGATCGTCATTTATGTTTAATTTCATTACGTAATGGTATTATTAAACATTTATATAATGTAATATTTAACATTCAATATCAGATGTGTTAAAACTCTTTTTGTATGTGTAGTTGTTAACTCATACTGGCTACTAGTTGTTGAATCATGCTTTATTTGCTAAATGATGTGAATGTCCACCAGTGGATAAATGTAGATGTTGGGACTGGTGTAGTAAAGTGTAACGATTGTCAACTCATCAAACCCAGCACAGTTTTGGTCATACAGGTCATCTTGTCCTGGAACGTGATGAGGCTCCGACAAGAATGTGAGTGTAAACAATGAGTGTGTATCTGAATGTCAGTACGCGAATGGTAGAATGATTCGATAGAGTTGACAGGTTGGTAGTACATCACTCATACTCACACTGTTCGAATTCAAGAAGTACTGGAACTACGGTGGTCTTTTTATAACATTTAATGGGACGCACACTTGGACAGTACGTGTATGGTTACAGGAACAAATGTCGACATAGACAGCATAATGTTGATCACAGGAATATCATCTTAAGTTAGCATTCATGCTTGGCAAATATCATAATGGAGCATTCGTAAATAAGCATTCAGCGTTCCATCATGTAAATCATCTGGCTTTACTGACTGGGCACGTCAGACCATAACCAATACATAGGAAGGCTCCTAGACCTAACCTCGTCTAGCGAATATTCCTTCACGTAAAGTTCAATATATATATATTTCATAATATAGGAATCCCAGACATGGGTTCTCACATGTAGCAGTGATCTCTTGGTTCATCGAGCGATAGTACAGGCATCCCTTTTTCTCACTCGATAAATACAAAGTATATGAATTTCAACATGGCTGTTCTCTCTCTCGTGAGCTTCACTCACTATAGAATATAGACCAAAATTAGTCATTCATTAAATGTCCTCATTTCTTCATAGGTTCTCTCATAGAGGTAATTGAATAATATCATACAATCCAGTGCTGATACATAGGAATGTCTTCTTCCTTTGAATGGATATTCTTTTTAAAAGTACCACTGTGCATCTGCTTATCAACAACGATGGCGAAGCCCAAGTTCATAATAAATTGTGGTTTTACCTTTTTATGCGAAATATAACTTTGCCATTCCTTGGCAAAAGAGAATAAACACTGGGGTAAAGTACATACAACATGTCTAAATGATTATCACTTTTCCCCATCCATATATAGATCACTATTTCGGCAAAAAGCCTGCTACAACAAAACTCGGCATCCTCACAGGATGACAGCCATGGATCACACCCTTGCTAGCGATACTTCCGCTGCATAGCCTTTGACCTTTTCTAGCGACAACCAAATTAGTTCGACTTAGAAATGCAAAGATATCCATATATAAGACAGACTCGTCCTACTCATACAAACACTACGTATAAATTCAGGCCATAGATATACTGAAGCAAGAACAATCTATTCCTACCCAGCCACAGAATAAATCGCAGTAGGCCTAGAGTCGTCTGCGGAGTCCGATCGAAGATGACAGAACTATTTTCAAGGGAAGCAACCCAAAAATGACTTCTCCTTAAGCACTTAAAAAGGAAATACTTTGCTTACAAAATATTTGCGAACATAATAAGAATATAAATGTATTATATTGCAAGATAGTAAAAATTGCCCTTTACAGTCTTACCACACCTCCCGGGAAAAAAAAAATAAATTTTTTTTTTTAAATACATCTAGGAGCACCGTAGAATAGGCTCACAACGCAAGAATACTGCGCAGATGAAAATATCAGGAATAACTATAATTCCTAATATGACTGGTGAGAATATATATCTCAAAATCTGAGAGAAATTGTTTCCCTACGAATAAATGTTTCCAGGAAGGTGTGATGTACGTATAATACAATTCTGGTAATTATACAATGCATACCAAAAATTCACACTATAATCTTAAATTTATGATTTATGAAGAAACAATCATCAAAGAACAGCGGTGAATTAACATCAATAAACCGCTAAGTAGCGATACCATCATTCTATTATTAAATTACAAATGTGTATCTTAGTAAAGAAACAAAAAATAACTGTTGTAAAGTTATACATATTAAAAAGATCCAATATTTAACAGTTAAGTGGCATCATGTGGGCATCTGGACAGAATGTCCGCCATCACATTTTCTGAACCACGGATAGCTCGTACCGAAAAATGAAAAGGTTGAAGAGCGATTGCGTATCGAGTTGATCTCGAGCTCTTCAAGTTCTTACTTTGGATAGCCGTAAGAGCTTTTTGGTCAGTTTCCACTACGAAATGCGCGCCCAGAAGGAATCTTTGGAGTTTGAGAATTGACCAAACCATTGCCAATAATTCACGGTCTAAAACCGAGTAATTCCTTTCTGCAGCATTAAGTTTTCTGGATATGTACATTACAGGATGCAGAGTTCCAGAGTACTCTTGCATTAGTGCCGCTCCAATCCCAGTGGATGAAGCGTCACTACGAAGAACAAATGTCTTATCTGTTGTAGGTAACACTAAAATAGGTGGTGATGAAAACATAGTTTTGATCTTCTCTAGTGAAGATTGGCATTCATGAGACCAGTGAACCATGTTAGGCGACCCTTTCTTTAATAGTGTAGAGAGAGGTGCCATGATAGAGGACAGATTCGGAATGAAACGTCCATAAAATTGTATGAGACCTAAAAGACTTCGCACTTGCTTTTTAGTCCTAGGGATAGAGATGTTAAGTATCTTAGTGATATTATGGTCTTCTGTCTTCAAGAAACCGTGACCTACTCGATGGCCTAAGAAAGCAATTTCGCTAAAGCCAATACAAGCTTTAGATGGTTTTGCTGTCAGGTTATACTCACGCAGAGTTGATAATAATTCAACTAATCCTGAATAGTGATCTTCCCAAGTATCGCTGAAAAGACAGATGTCGTCTAGATAAGCAATGACATCTGACCGATACGATAGGATTCGACGCATCATGCGTACAAATGTAGCTGGTGCGTTCATAAGGCCGAAAGGCATAAAATTCCATTGGAAAAGGCCTCTGGGAGTAGAGAAAGCGGTAAGAGGTTTGGCGCGTTCGGATAATGGAACTTGCCAATATCCTTTAGACAAATCAAGTTTAGTGAAAAAATGCGATTTAGAAAGACGAGTAAGTAACTCTTCTAGTAAAGGCATAGGTTCAGCATCGAACTTCGTAACTTGATTCAATTTGCGATAGTCAACGCAAAGACGTATGTTATTGTCTTTTTTTCGAACAATAACCATCGGCGAAGAATATGCAGAAGTGGATGGTTCGATTATTTGTAAATCTATCATTTCATCCAACTCCTTTTCAACCTGTGTTTGGAAATGTATAGGGATAGGATAAGGCCTAACCCTAATTGGAGTATGTTCAGTTAGAACAATGTCATGCTCAATGACATGAGTTTGTCCAGGGATGTCAGTGAGGACATCCTGAAATGTTTGTAACATAGACGAAACTTGTCGCCGTTCTCCTAGAGACAAATCAGGAGAAACAGTAACGTCTTTCCATGATTCACTAGAATGAAGTGGGATCATTGGAAGCGGGAGATTAACATCCGAAAAACTTGTTTCCTCATCCTGTATTACAGACAGTGATGAGTAATGACCATGTTTGACATGAGAATCGTCCGTTGCCTGGAAAATAGGCTGTAGATAGTCAGGACGTTCATGGAACTCCGTAAGCATATTGATGTGGAAGGTTTTATGCTTCCCGTTAATATCGACGATGTAGTCAACATCTGAAATTTTCGATATTATATCGTACGGACCTTTCCAACTAATAAGGAGTCTATTTTCACGACAAGGTAGCAAAACAAATGCTTTGTCACCAGGACAAAGTTGTCGTAAAGTTCTCTTCTTATTAGCAAATTGTCTTGCCTTCTGCTTAGCAAATTCAGAAGAGGACGTTGCCAATTTGCATGCTTCGATAATCTTTTGTCTCAGCGCGATGACATACTCGTAAGAAGATTTTGTGTCATCGTCAATATTGTCAGCTGTTATAAGATCATGCAGCAAAGACATTGGGCCGCGCGGTCGCGCGCCAAAGACAAGTTCAAAGGGAGAAAACCCTGTATGTTCATTGGGGACCTCTCTGTACGCGAAGAGGGCCGCGGGTAAAACCCTATCCCAATCTTGAGGATGATCCTCAGTTATCTTCCCTAATAAGTTCTTAAGTGTTCTATTTAGTCGCTCGACCATCCCATTGGACATAGGATGATAGATGCTACTCAAAGATCTCTCTATCTGTAGAGTAGACATTACTTGAGACATGGTATCCGATATCAGTTGGGTGCCATGATCTGATAATATTTCTCCGGGGAATCCCAGCCGAGAAAATATAAGCCAAAGAGCATCTGCAATGTCAGCGGTAGTAATGCTCTTTAGAGGGATAGCCTCTGGCCAACGTGTGCACATGTCTACACACGTTAAGATAAACTGATGTCCTCTAGCAGATTTGATCTTGAATGGACCAATGATGTCTATCGCCATTTTCTGGAATGGACGAATAGGAATATCTGCAGCCTGAATAGGCGCAGCATGACGAGGACCTTTGGATTTGACTTCTTGACATACTTTACAGGATCGACAATAGATCCGTATGTCCTTGTTCACAAAAGGCCAAAAGAAAGCCGCAAGAACTCTTGACTTTGTACGGGAAAAACCCATGTGACCAGCACACTGAGAGTCGTGTGCATGTTGTAAGATCTTAACTCTCAAATTCTTGGGTACAAGAATCTGAGAATGACTTGACTTAGTGGAGTCTTGCACCATACGTACAAGTACGCCATTCTTCATTGTAATCCAAGATTTACAATTTGAATCTTTATTCGGATCACCTTTCGTTACAAGAGTGAAGAATTTCTTAAGAGTCGGATCTTCTTCTTGTTGTTTTATAAACGAGTCACGAGAAATTACCAAGGGATCATCTTGGTTATGCACTTCATTATCTTCAACAGATGAAGTTTCAGGCATATTGAGAGCTTGAGCTCTAGTGACTACTGCATTAGCAGATTGCATATTTTGATTTTCCCAAACGGAAATTTGCTCCGGAGTGCATTCTTTGACTCCGTGAATGCGACCGATGATAAGATCAGCGATCGGATTCGGCAAAAGACATGCGTGTACATCTCCTGTGAAGAAAGGAGTAGCAATCCTAATGATAGCGGTAGAGTATTTCTCTATGGTGCCGCCAAATGTTACGCATTTGACTACTTTGCCTGTAGAATGAGAAGGATCTATGAGTGACTGCCTAACCCCAATAGTTGTGCATCCAGAATCAAAAAGTACTGAGACTGGATTGTCATTTACTAAACCTTTGTGTAAGACAAGAGAACCTCTCCCATCATGCGCGATTGACGCAGGAAGAGCGGGAAGAGGATGGCCACAGCTTAAAGTAGACACTGTGGTTGGCTCAAATAATGTTTTGCATTGGGGGCACTGAGATGCTCTCCCAAAATCAAAAGCGGCACATGCCATATTATTAGAGTCATCATTATCTTTATTTTGTTTATAGGCTTCGTGGGACTCTTGCTGTGCAGAGTTCGCCTGGTAATGAGCTTTATGTTTTTTGAATTGTGCTCTACCTCTGTTATTATTGCCTCTGTACTTATCATTGTTTCCACTATTATAACCTCTACTCGGGTTTGAATCATAGCTCCTTTGGTTACTATCATCATATTCATTATAATGAGTATCTCGGTAATTATGATCCTGTTGTCTCCATGAAGGAAAACTTGGATAGTTTCTAGAATGACTTCCTTTGCGAAAGTTCCTGTAATTATGACCACCCCTGAATCGAGGGCTGTCAGCTCTTCTCCAGGTATTCGAAGAAGAACCCTGAAATGATTGGTTACCTTGGTTCTGATAACTGTAATAGTTACCTTTTTTATTAAACCTATTTTGAGGTCCTTGGAATTTGTGAGAGTGATTAGGGTTGTATGGTGTTGCAGAAGCAACTGGCATACCTTCTTTAACCTTACTGTTGCTAATAGCTACGTCCGGATGTGCAGTGACGTATTGGGTACAATACTGTTCCATTTCTTTTAGAGACTTAGGTTTACGCTCATGTAAGAATTCGAGGAAAGGTTTATTTATACTTGACATAATCTTGTCTCTGAGTATCAAGTCCATAAGGGCTTCATAAGTCTTTTCTGTTTTGGATAGCTCAATCCAACGATCAAATGTAAGACGTGTCCTTGCAATGAATTCTGAGAATTCTACACCTGCCTCAGGCACCATTGTCTTAAACAACTTCCGATAACCCTCTTCAGACAACTGATACTTCTTTAATAAGGCTGCCCTAATAACATCATAGTTATCTTTGTCAGCCTCTTCAACCAAACTTAAACTAGTCAGAGAATCACCTTTCAGATTTTCTGATAACTGGTTAGCATATTGTGATTTGTCCACATTATGTGCTCGACACGAGCGTTCAAATCTGTTTAGCCAGAATGTTATGTCATCACTGGAAGGGTTGAACGCTGGTACCTTGACCTTGTAAGTAAAGGGTTTACCATTACCACTAGATGCTTGATTAACATTACTTATGTTTGTTAACTTTAACTTTTCTAACTCAAATGCTAAAAGTTCTTTTTGGTGTTCATGTTCTCTTATTGCTTTTTTTTCTTGAGCTTCAGCTTGTAATTTTCTCTCTTCTGCAGCAGCCTGTAATTTTTTCTCTTCAGCAGCAGCTTCATCTTTTCTTTTCTCTTTTTCCATTTCCATCTGGAATCTTTTTTCATCAGTCTGTATCTGCAATTTCTTTTGTTCATCCTCTCTTTGTAATTTTCTTTCCTCAGCTTCTAATTTCTTTTCTTCAATCAATGCTTTTCTTTCTTCAGCAGCCAATGCTTTGTCATATTGAGCAACTGCCCATTCTTCTAATTGCTGACCAGTCTTATCAAGAGCCCTGCCTTGTGTGATAAAATAATCTAAGGTAGACATCTTGTCTAATAAGATCAGTAATTTGCAAAAGTAAATAAATTCACTTTCTTAGTCTTAATCAAAGACTTTGTATGATAACTTTGTAACCTGTGAAAAATAGTACTTAACTATCCCAATCACTGTGGGAAACAAGCCTTACAAAGGTCTTGTATAAATCCTTATATAATAACAGCTATAAGTTGCTGGTTCACTCTATAATATAAGTGCAGTGCACCAGAAATAGTGTTTTATATCATCAACTGTGTACCTTTAGTAATAGCAATTAACTATCAGTTGATTCTTGTACATCAATTTATATGATCAACTATATTTTAAATAGTGTATGTCGATCAGGCACAAAACAAAACAGTTATACAGAAAAACATGAAAACATTTGCGGAAATGAAATAAATAAAATTGGATAAACAATAAAAGATAAACCGCAAGAGGATAACAAATACAAATAACGCCACAGTATATAAATATAAATTGAGAATAGAACTGAAAGATAGAATAGGGTAGACCAACAAATTACAAACAAATCAAAACAAACTAAAGAACAGAGGAATATTACAAAAACAACAATGAGTACAGACTTCACAGCTAACACTAATAGCAACAGCTGTCGCAGCAAATTTTCAATGAAGAAAATTGCACCTATAGAAACGCACACATCAGACCCTCTATTACGTGGGATACTCTGCTGTGTGACACCGCCCAACCGAAACAACAACCCGCTGGATACAAACAAATATCACATATAAATAGTTAAACATAAATACATAAATGCATAAATAGTATGGCAATATGATGTAAATAGAGTGTTGCAGAAAGAATGTGTTGGAATGAAGGCTCAGTTACACTGCCTAATAGTACAGTACTGTGGTACTTTATTAAACAAATACTTCTGGTCTAATTATTTTAAATTCAACACAGAAATAGAAGCTCCATCGTTGATTTGAATGATAACAATCAATGTAGGACTTCTCAGTTCAATAACATTTTCTTTCGCAAACACTGTCAAATATTCTCCAGTCCTGATGTGTAATGTTCTATGTTTCAACCAAGCTTGCTGTGTAACACTGTCAGTTGTATGGCAAATGTCCAATGAACCAAATGTCAACAAACCCTGACCTAGTTACTGCATACTCTCGACAGGACAGGTCACGCTGACATCACTGTAGAGTTGTACTGCTGATGTATTTGTGTGTCGTAACAGACCCCAAGGAACGTCTGGTCTCAGTAGTTTACTTCTCAATATGGTCACTGTGCAGGTTGACCCAGGAAGCTGGCACACCAGTTGTTAAACTCTTTTTGTATGTAGTTGTTAACTCATACTGGCTACTAGTTGTTGAATCATGCTTTATTTGCTAAATGATGTGAATGTCCACCAGTGGATAAATGTAGATGTTGGGACTGGTGTAGTAAAGTGTAACGATTGTCAACTCATCAAACCCAGCACAGTTTTGGTCATACAGGTCATCTTGTCCTGGAACGTGATGAGGCTCCGACAAGAATGTGAGTGTAAACAATGAGTGTGTATCTGAATGTCAGTACGCGAATGGTAGAATGATTCGATAGAGTTGACAGGTTGGTAGTACATCACTCATACTCACACTGTTCGAATTCAAGAAGTACTGGAACTACGGTGGTCTTTTTATAACATTTAATGGGACGCACACTTGGACAGTACGTGTATGGTTACAGGAACAAATGTCGACATAGACAGCATAATGTTGATCACAGGAATATCATCTTAAGTTAGCATTCATGCTTGGCAAATATCATAATGGAGCATTCGTAAATAAGCATTCAGCGTTCCATCATGTAAATCATCTGGCTTTACTGACTGGGCACGTCAGACCATAACCAATACATAGGAAGGCTCCTAGACCTAACCTCGTCTAGCGAATATTCCTTCACGTAAAGTTCAATATATATATATTTCATAATATAGGAATCCCAGACATGGGTTCTCACATGTAGCAGTGATCTCTTGGTTCATCGAGCGATAGTACAGGCATCCCTTTTTCTCACTCGATAAATACAAAGTATATGAATTTCAACATGGCTGTTCTCTCTCTCGTGAGCTTCACTCACTATAGAATATAGACCAAAATTAGTCATTCATTAAATGTCCTCATTTCTTCATAGGTTCTCTCATAGAGGTAATTGAATAATATCATACAATCCAGTGCTGATACATAGGAATGTCTTCTTCCTTTGAATGGATATTCTTTTTAAAAGTACCACTGTGCATCTGCTTATCAACAACGATGGCGAAGCCCAAGTTCATAATAAATTGTGGTTTTACCTTTTTATGCGAAATATAACTTTGCCATTCCTTGGCAAAAGAGAATAAACACTGGGGTAAAGTACATACAACATGTCTAAATGATTATCACTTTTCCCCATCCATATATAGATCACTATTTCGGCAAAAAGCCTGCTACAACAAAACTCGGCATCCTCACAGGATGACAGCCATGGATCACACCCCTTGCTAGCGATACTTCCGCTGCATAGCCTTTGACCTTTTCTAGCGACAACCAAATTAGTTCGACTTAGAAATGCAAAGATATCCATATATAAGACAGACTCGTCCTACTCATACAAACACTACGTATAAATTCAGGCCATAGATATACTGAAGCAAGAACAATCTATTCCTACCCAGCCACAGAATAAATCGCAGTAGGCCTAGAGTCGTCTGCGGAGTCCGATCGAAGATGACAGAACTATTTTCAAGGGAAGCAACCCAAAAATGACTTCTCCTTAAGCACTTAAAAAGGAAATACTTTGCTTACAAAATATTTGCGAACATAATAAGAATATAAATGTATTATATTGCAAGATAGTAAAAATTGCCCTTTACAGATGTGTATATCCATTCTAATCGGTATTAGATTATGACACTGCTATTTGATTATAATGATATGAACTTGCATATTTATATTGTATTTTCATGCAAGCGTAGTGTGTGTTGGTGGCACCTCCCCGATATATTTTTGAATCAGATTTTTTATCTGTTGAGAAATATTCTCACCAGACACTTTATGTGTCAATTTAGCCTCATATTAGGCAGTGCAATTAGTTATCCCCGCATAATTCGTGCGTTGTTAAACCGCTTTTGGTTTTACTCTTGGATATTTTAAAAAAAAATGTTGCACATTTATTTTATCGGGAGGTGGCGGTAATGTTGCTGCTAAAAACTTGTCGCAACTTATTCTGACCATGCATTCTGACTATAGTTAATTTTTTAATGCATGGGAAGGAACTCATGGAATTGTAGTCACTTTTATTTCTACAGTTGTCTAATCTTGATAGCTATCGTCAAGAAGTTGTCTTATCTTGATAGCTAGGGTTGCCGATAGTTGTGTGAACGATTTTGAGTCATGTCCATTTATGGAGCGCTCAGATCGCCAGTTCTTTGAAAACAGTTGGCAATCGCAATGTTTCAAGATTCATTTCCTTTTAAGGTAAAAGGTCTTTACAAACATACCCATTGCCCGTTCCTTCCGAAAAGTGGGTGAAATGTGTTCACCATAGTCACGACTTGCACGTGAAAAGCAAATTTCAGCAATGTTATCAACAGGCTTTGCCATAGGAAGCATTTTCAAACATGCATTATTTTCCTTTCCACCACGTGCATTTGATTGACCTTGGAGGTACACAAACGTAACACAGATTTGATTTATTGTCAGATTAACAAACATTGTTTAAGCATGCAACAAAATGCAGCACAACTTTTTTGACTGAGTGTTCAGGTTTAAAAAAAACAGCGTAGTTGAAATGACCTAAAAATTGAAAGTGGCCTTTAACTTTTTTTGAGCAGTATATAATTGATTGGCAAACTGTAAAGACAAGTGAAAATGTCATTAAACCTGAGCTCAGAGAAATGTGTATACATTTCTGTGTGCACTAGGTTATTTTTTTTTAAATGTCCAAAAACTGGGCCACTTTAACCCGCAAGTGAAAAATGCCATAGTTGCTGCAAAAACTCGTGGTTTTTGCAACACGCCCCACTAGTTCAAAAGGTGAAAAAGTGAGTTGAATTTCTTTCTGTTAGTAAGTTACACATTATTAAAAAAAACTTGACTGATCTTTTCCACGGATGAATCAACTTTATTTTGTAATAAATTGTTTACACCTGGTTGCATTTATTTGGTCCATAGTGGAGTTTTTCTTGGTGGCCCTTAACTTTTGTCCAGTAGTATATTAACAACTTCAGACAGGATTAATTAATATTATCATCACAATCAGAAACTGAGCATACACAAGTACATTTACTCATAGTCATTCACGCACAAAGAGAGAGATAGAGCAATAAAGCAATAAAATGAGACAGAGTAGGAAGGGAGAACACGAATAAGATGAAAGGGGGGCTCGAGGTGAAGGGTGGAGTAAAGGAGAGTTTCATTCTTCCTGCAACGCTGGGTCAACGTTGTAGGTGTAAACAGCGTAAATAACCATGTGTTGATATTCACATTATACTTAACTAAGGGTGTGTGAACAAATTTAACAGTTCTAATAGAGAATCTGCGAATTAGATCAATCGCCGTATTGAAAATGGCCATTACACAATCAGGATGGGTCTGAACTTTGTAAAAAGGACTATCAATATTACAAAATGGAAAAGGTGTGTTTATACAATCATAATATATCTGTGGAGAAAGGATCGTGGCATAATATGTACTTTCTTTATTAATTACAATAGCATGGGCGTTCCATTTATACGCTTCCAAGGGATGAGTGATACAATCGCTATGATAAGTTGTCGTAGATTTATAAAGATAGGTCAGAAGATATTTATGGTCCCGTCTGAGCAGAGGTGATAGTGATAAATAAGTGAGGTTAAAGGTATAAGAAATAGCTTTCACGAGTGAATAGTTTAAGGGTAGAATCTGTCTCTGGATTGAGAAGATACTCTAGTCCAGCCTATCTTTACGACTGTAATTTACGAGTATTATCAGACAATCCTACTCTCCATACATGTAACATATACGTTTAACCACTCACACACACACACACACACACACACACAAATATGTGACTACACAACCGTGAAAAAAACTATGGTTATTGGGTATGGGTCTGACCGACACACAAAGTTTAGTTAGTTTGTTGTTTATTATCATTTAAACTTCACACCATCGAATATCAAATAATCAAATACATCAAAATTACGTATAGAGAATTAACAGAATGCCTATGCCCTCCCCCCTCGGTGAGATGATAAGAACCCAGCCAAGTTAATAACCCCAAAGGTCAAAAAGGTTAGCAATAGGTTACAGTATATAGACAGTAAAGTGAGCAAAATTTCTAATACGTGCTATCCCGTAAAGTAAACAATTGTTAAAGCCAAATAAGATAGTTTGGTTCAAAATACATTAACAAGAAAATGTTCAATCTCTCTCTCTCTCTCTCTCTCTCTCTCTCTCTCTCTGTCTCTCTCTCTCTCTCTCTCTCTCTCTCTCTCTCTCTCTCTCTCTCATGCGTGGCCATGTTCTCTCTTTCCTTACCTAAACTGGTGTCATTTCCAGTCATGCTAAATTATCCTGGATATAGTTATCGATATTGGAAATGTCAGGTTTCAGTGGCAAACTTGGCCCCAGTCCAGCCTTAACAGGAACTTTATAAAGGTGGACGCCAAGTTTGATGAGGTAATCCTGGATCGATATTGTCACTTTGACTAGTTAATGCTAGAAAAATCGAGATAAGTGTTCACCACAAGGAATGGAAAACGAATACTTCTGGTATTTGGACACAGCTGGTTGCAACAAATCGTTACTGATATTGGTATGCGATTGATTAGATAGATCCTACCGGCTAACTCTGGTGGGTGCCGATTCAGAAATAGCGTGATTCGTCTAGATAAATATCCTCTTGGAACAAAACGACTATCAGAAGTCGGGAGAACAATTATTGTTATTTCACCACAATCTTCTTATTCTTTGATCCATAACCGCCATCCACCAAAGCAGTCAGCGGCCATCACGCCTGGTGTCGTCTTGTAGGGCAGCAACAATTTGATTCCACTTTGCTCGGTCGGCGGCCATCCTTCGTACAGTGCCCCAACTCTGGTTCATTCTTTGCATCTCGGCTTCCACAGTTCTCCGCCAAGTTGTTTTTGGTCGGCCTCTCTTTCGCTTTCCCTCGGGGGTCCATAGCATAGCTATTCTTATGATAGTATCAGGGTCCCTTCTGAGGACGTGGCCAACCCAACTCCAGCGTCTGCCAGCTATGATGGTGTGCATGTCCTCCTGGTTACTCCGAATAAGTAGTTCTTGGTTGCTGATGGTGTTTGGCCAAAAGATTCGGAGAATTTTCCTTAGGCAGATCGTGTGGAAGGAGGACAGTTTCGACATTTCCTTCTCTGTTACTCTCCAACATTCCGCACCATAGAGAAGCACAGAAAGTACACAGCTCTCATACAGTCTTAATTTGGTGTTTGTGCTGTACTGTGAAGACTTCCAAATGTTGTTGAGAATAGCAAAGGCTGTTCTTGCTTTATTCATTCTGTTGTTAATGTCCTTGCTTGTTCCGCCGTCAGGTGTTACTGTGCATCATAGGTAAGTAAATGTGTCTGTCTGTTCTAACTTCTGGTTTCTTACTGTTATTTGCTCAGGATTGCCCACATTTAGTGTCATGACCTCTGTCTTCTTCAGATTGATGTTCAGGCCATCCTGCTGGCCATACTTATTCAGTCTATCGGTTTTGTCTTGAATGTGTTGATGTGAATGCGCGAGTAGTGCAATGTCATCTGCATATTACAGGTCTTCCAGTGTAGAAAACGTCCATCTAATTCCTCTTGGACTGCCCTCTGTTGTCTGGCGCATCACCCAATCTATGGCTGTCTAAAATAATATTGTTGATAAGGGGCATCCCTGTCGTACTCCTGTTTTCACTTCGAAAATTACATTACTCAATACAACACTGCACGTAAAGTTAGAATAGAGGCTTTTTATGATGGAAACAATGCGGCTGGGAATTCCATAAGCCCTCAGAATTTTCCAGAGGCTGTCCCTGTGTAGGCTGTCGAAAGCCTTTTCAAAATAAACAAAGTTAATGTACAGCTGTCTCTGCCATTCTGAGCACTGCTCTATAATGTTCCTGAGGGTAAATATATGATCTGCACATCTTCTGTTCTTTCTAAAGCCCGCTTGTTCTTTCCTCAGTTTATGGTCAACTGCTTTTGAAATTCTCTGGATGATTATCCTGCCTAGTATTTTGCTGGGAACTGAGAGGAGAGTATTTCCTCTCCAGTTGTTGCAGTCTGCAAGGTCGCCCTTCTTGGGCAATTTGATAATTATTCCTTTACTCCACTCTGTTGGTGTTGTCTCAGTTTCTCAGACTTGTGCAAATAGTGGTTCTAATAGTTCTGCTGCTAGTTCAGGGTCTGCTTTGAATAACTCAGCATTTAGATTGTCGTGACCAGGCGCTTTTCCATTTTGTTACCCTTTGATAGCTGTGATGATTTCTTCTTTTCGTGGAATGTCTGTATTTACGTCTGTCACTTTCAGCCTCAGGAACACTCAGCTGAGTCTCTGGTGGTTCCTTATTCAGTGTTTCTCTGAAGTGCTCTGCCCATCTTGTTTCCTGCCCCTGTGCTGTAGTGATGAGATTTCCTTGCTTTTCTCTTACTAACGTTATGTTGTTTGCACCTCGTTTTCCACTGATAGTTTTAGTTATTTTATAAACTGTGCTTTGTTCATTTCTCTGTGCTGCCTCTTCTGCCTGTCTTGCAAGGTCATCCAGAAATGTCCTTTCGTTAGCACGGGTTTGACGTTTTACTTCCTTGTCCAGCTGACTGTACTGTTCACTATATAATGCCTTTAACCTGGGAGACTTAGCTTCTGTTTTCTTTCTTTTCGTTTCCTTTCCCTTCGCTATGGTGTTTAGCGTTTCTGGTGTTATCCAGTCTTGGCTCAGTCTTTCCTGGAATCCCAAGCATGATTTGCTGCTTTCCTTGTATATTGTTGAGATGGTGTTGAATTTCTGGTCGACATCATCGGTCTCTGTTATTTCCTGGCTTTTGGTAATCTGATATCATCTATTTACGTCGACCACGAACGCTTTTCTGGTGAGGGGGTCCTTAAGTTTCGTGATGTTATATCTTTTCTGTTTGACTGCAACTGGTCCAGCAGCTCTGAGTTTCACCTTCAGTCTTGCTACTACTAGGCGATGATCACTTCCCACATCTGCGCCTTGATGCGTGATGCCATATGATGATGGATGGCATCCGCATGTCTGGTTTTGTGTAGTGTGCAGATGTGTTCAGTCAAACAATATTCATACAAAAATAACAGGGCAATCCACATAGGACGTCAGTAAACTCACGACGTATAAAGTCAATGATTCTTGTAACAGCCGTTGACGTTTTTCTTCATTATTTATTGTGGACGCCACAGTGACAAAATGGTTACGCGAATATGTAGGCACATCAAACAGTCATTATCACAGCAACATTCAATACAGCAATAGACGGTAGACAGCATTACAATGATGAGTCAGATGCATGTTATATTTCATAGTGCTGTAAATGTAGTCAGGTGAAAAACTCCATCCTTTTCTATAACAGCCAGGAGATAACCAGATGTATGAGATCAGTTCACTCTCCTTAGTTTGACTTCAGCAAGACAGACACGTCTGCCGAAGTATAAATAATGTCCTCAAAAATATCCTCTAGATAAAAAAGGCTTTCCAAACCCAGTTCATGTAACAAAGGAGCAAGGAATGGTCCTTGGTACATGCATCAACCGATGCAGTACAATACAGCGACATGGGAGCTGGGAAAACATCTCGTGACGACGACTTTCGAAGACAGGCTATGAATCGAAATCGCTCACGACCCAAAATCGATAGAGTTAATGAAAAGTCAATTTACCTTGCTTTCAGGAAATACACAGAAATATCACGCCTCCCGACATGTGGGAAACACTAGAGGTATTATCTCGAATAAACGAAATATCCATTAAGAGGACTACACATCCCTGACAGAACAACAATAGCGGAGATCCCCTCTTCAACGAGGCATCTCTTTCGCCATTCCAAATCGCTCACTCCACTAGTCGTGGGCGGAAACCGATCGACCAAAAAACAAGACAAGTCATGCGCAGTCCAGCGCAAAATGACCACAGCTCAATCTTAACTGCATTCGATACCAACGCGAGAAGACAAATGCTTACCGAGAAAAGTGACTATAAATTTCAAGCAGTTGTTGCCCTTGCGTTATAAAATAGATATTGAAATAAAACGATGTTGCGAGAATTTATCACGCAACATATCACCACCTCCTCCCGATAAAAAAAAATGTGGAACATTTTTTTTTTTTTCAATATCAAAGAGCAAGCGATAAGCGGCTCAAAACGCACGAATTATGCGCTGATAATTAACTAAATTGCCAAACAATAGGCTAATTATAGAGTGTCTGGTGAGGATATACCTCAACAGAAAAATAAATATGTCTCAAAAAATATTCACATCGGGGAGGTGTCACCAACACACATCACGTTAGCATGTAAACACAATATACGTATGCAAGTTACTATAATCATCATTAAACAGCATACTCTAATATTGTCTTTAAAAATGGATGTACAAATCTGATAGGAAAATTTAAATAGTACATTCTTTGACATGTAATGACATAAGTACATAGTAAAGTTAAACTACATGACGATCCAGGACATATGCTCTGGTATTCCGAGGGTAAGTACACAATCTAGAACTCGTCATGCTTGATACTAGTAAGGTAAGTCCTCAGCTCAACAATGACATTCTGAGAAAGTACAAGCAATATAATGCTAATTAATAACTAATATGCTTCATAAGGTACAATACATTATTAATAATTGTGGCTGTTTAGTAAACTAACGGCCCTTATATTAACTACTCAGTCCTCCTCTATCATCTTAAAAAACGAACAGAAGAAGATGACAACAAAGCACGATAGTGTGTACATATAAAGTAAGTACAGATGTGCTAATCTATTGTAGAAATATAGGTGTGTTATGACTCTGTAATATATGGAAATATAGGACAGAAGTATTAGTTGGAGTCATGTGGGCATCTAGACAAAATGTCAGCCATCACATTATCCGCACCACGGATAGCTCGTACCGTGAAGTGAAAAGGTTGAAGAGCTATAGCATATCGAGTGGATCTCGAACTCTTCAAATTCTTAGTCTGAATAGCTGTAAGAGCTTTCTGATCAGTCTCTAGAATGAAATGTGCGCCCAGGAGGAATCTTTGTAGCTTTAGAATTGACCAAACCATCGCTAACAACTCACGGTCTAAAACCGAGTAGTTCCTCTCTGCCGCATTTAGTTTTCTAGAAATGTACATAACAGGATGCAGAGTATTTGCATATTCTTGCATCAGTGCTGCTCCAATCCCAGTGGATGAAGCATCACTCCGAAGAACAAAAGTCCTATCAAGAGTAGGTAATCTTAAGATGGGAGGAGAAGAAAATATATTCTTGATTTGGTCTAGTGAAGATTGGCATTCTTCAGACCAACGGACCAGATTAGGCGAACCTTTCTTCAACAATGTTGAGAGAGGTGCCATGATCGAAGATAAATTTGGAATAAATCTCCCATAAAATTGAATTAAACCTAAGAGACTCCTAACTTGTTTCTTCGTTTTAGGAACAGAGATGTTCAGTATTTTGGAAGTATTGTGGTCTTCTGTCTTCAAGAGACCATGACCAACACGATGACCCAGGAAAGAGATTTCACCAAAACCAACAAAAGCTTTAGAAGGTTTTGCTGTCAAATTATTCTCACGTAGAGTGGACAGTAAGTCATATAACCCTAAATAGTGATCTTCCCAGGTATCACTGAAGAGACAGATGTCATCTAAGTATGCGATGACATCCGAACGATGTGACAGAATTCGACGCATCATGCGAACGAAAGTGGCAGGGGCGTTCATGAGACCAAAAGGCATAACATTCCATTGAAATAGACCCCTAGGTGTAGAAAAAGCAGTAAGAGGTTTGGCATGCTCTGCTAAAGGCACTTGCCAATAACCTTTAGACAAGTCAAGTTTAGTGAAGAATCTAGAATTAGAAAGTCTAATCAGTAGATCTTCTAACAAAGGCATCGGTTCAGCGTCGAACTTTGTGACCTGATTCAATTTGCGATAATCAACGCAAATTCGTATGTTCTTATCCTTCTTCCGGACAATAACCATGGAAGAAGAATATGGTGAAGTCGATGGTTCAATTATATTTAATTGAATCATTTCATCCAATTCCTTTTCCACTTGCGACTGAAAGTGTATAGGAATAGGATACGGCCTAACCCTAATTGGATTATTGTCGGTAAGAATTATGTCATGTTCTATGACATCTGTGTGTCCAGGAATGTCAGTGAGAACATCCTGAAATGTTTGTAACATCGACGAGACTTGTCGATGTTCGTCACCAGAAAGATTAGGAGAAACAGAAACGTTTTTCCAAGATTCCGTGGAATGTAATGGAACCACTGGAAGGGGAAGGTTGACATCAGAGAAGGTAGCTTCCTCATCCTGTATGACAGACAGGGATGAATAATGACCGTGAGGTGCAGGAGCATCATCCGTTGCCTGGAAAATAGGCAGCAAATAGTCCGGACGTTCGTGAAATTCCGAAAGCATGTTTATGTGGAAAGTTTTATGCTTTCCATCAATATCGACCACATAGTCAACATCGGAAATCCGAGAGACTATTGCATACGGACCTTTCCATGCAATAA
The DNA here is from genome assembly GCA_024509875.1 of Oreohelix idahoensis. NCBI lineage: Eukaryota > Metazoa > Mollusca > Gastropoda > Stylommatophora > Oreohelicidae > Oreohelix > Oreohelix idahoensis. The sequence goes on from JAMPIV010018038.1 coordinate 239,752, forward strand.
GAAGTCTATTTTCCCTACTGGGGAGTAGGACGAATGCTTTGTCACCTGGACAAAGTTGTCGTAGACATCTATTCTTGTTAGCAAACTGCCTTGCCTTCTCTTTAGCAATTTCTGATGAAGCAGTTGCTAGCTTACATGCCTCAATGATCTTTTGTCTAAGAGCAATGACATACTCATATGAGGATTGAGTTTCATCGCTAATATCATCGGCAGTGATGAGATCGTGTAATAAAGACATAGGGCCGCGTGGACGCGCGCCAAAGACAAGTTCGAAGGGAGAAAATCCTGTGTGTTCATTAGGGACTTCTCTATAGGCAAAGAGAGCCGCGGGTAAAACCCTGTCCCAATCTTGAGGATGATCTTCAGTTATCTTACCAAGCAAAGTCTTGAGCGTTCTATTCAGACGCTCAACTAACCCATTAGACATAGGATGGTAGATACTACTGAGAGATCGTTCAATATGTAAGGTAGACATTACCTGTGACATAGTGTCAGATATGAGTTGAGTGCCATGGTCTGACAATATTTCTCTGGGGAACCCCAAGCGAGAAAATATCAACCAAAGAGCATCTGCGATATCTGTAGTAGATATGCTCTTAAGAGGAATAGCCTCTGGCCAACGTGTGCACATATCGACACATGTAAGGATAAACTGATGTCCTCTGGCCGACTTGACCTTAAAAGGGCCAATAATATCTATGGCCATTTTCTGAAACGGCCGAATAGGAATGTCAGCAGCCTGGATAGGCGCAGCATGTCGTGGTCCTCTAGATTTGACCTCCTGACATACCTTGCATGATCGGCAGTAAATACGAATGTCCTTATTGACAAAAGGCCAAAAGAAAGCCGCAAGGACTCTCGACTTCGTACGGGCAAAACCCATATGTCCAGCACATTGCGAGTCATGAGCATGTTGTAATATTTGCACTCTCATGCTCTTGGGAACAAGAATTTGCGAATGTGCCGACGTAGTCGAATCTTGTACCATACGTACAAGTACGCCGTTTCTCATTGCAATCCAAGATTTTCTATTTGTATCCTGATTCGGATCACCTTTCTTCGCAAGAACGAAGAATTTTTTTAAAGAAGGATCTTCTTCTTGCAATTTTATGAAAGAGTCACGAGTGATTACTAAGTGACTATCTTGGCTATCAACTTCATTATCACTATTCAGTGAAGTTTCGGGTGTTTGTAGAGCTTGTGCTCTTGTAACTACTGCATTTGTAGCTTGCATGTTATTATCTTCCCAAGCAGCAATCTGCTGTGGGGTACACTCCCTAACTCCGTGAATACGACCAATAATAAGGTCCGCAATAGGATTAGGTAAGAGACAAGCATGCACATCTCCAGTAAAGAAAGGAGTGGCAATGCGAATTACAGCAGTAGGATATTTTTCTAGAGTGCCGCCAAATGTGACACATTTAATAACCCTTCCTGTAGCACAAGATGGATCTACAAGCGATTGTCTAACACCAATAGTGGTGCATCCGGAATCGAAAAGTAGTGAGACCGGAGTATCATTAACAAGACCCTTATGTAGAATTAAAGAACCCCTCCCGTCATGCGCAACAGCAGCAGGAAGAGCGGGAAGTGGGTGACCACAACTCAAAGTAGTTATGGTACCCGGTTCGAATAAAGTACTGCATTGGGGGCATTTGTTTGCTCTCTCAAAGTCAAAAGCAGAACCAGTGACAGCGTCAAAGTTTTTACTATCAACAACATGATTACAGGCTCCCTCAGTTTCCTGTTGTACAGCATTAGCCTGCTGATATCTCTTTTTTTTGTGTTGAGATCTACCCCGACTATTATTACCTCTGAAGTTATCAGAGTTATTATTATCTCTGCAGTTATTATTGTCTCTATTGTAATTGTTATCCTGGTTCGAATTCCAGTTTCCACGATTACTATCATGTTCACATTGATGCGAACATCTATTTGTTTGGTTCTGAGGTCTTCGGCAGGAATAACCTCTATTACCATATCCTCTTTTGAAATGCTTATAATTATTAGGGTGATAGTAACGAGTACTATCAGGTTGTCTCCAATTCTTCGAAGAAGAATCACCATGAAATTGATTTCCATGATTTTGACAGAAATTACCGCTACTCTTTCTATCAAAATTTTGTTGGAATCTACGAGCAAAGTTTTGACCATACGGAGCTGCCGAAGCAACTGGTAAACCTTCTTTCACCTTAGAGTTACCCATGGTTATGTGTGGGTGCGCAGTTACGTATTGGCAACAGAAATCTTCCATTTCTTTTATTGTTTTAGGTTTACGTTCATGAAGGAAAGCAAGGAAAGACTCATTGACAGACGACATGACTTTGTCTCTAAGTATTAAGTCCATAAGTCCTTCATAAGTTTTTTCCGTCTTAGATAGTTCAACCCATCGTGAGAAAGTAATGCGTATTCTTGCAATAAACTCGGAGAATTCAACTCCATTTTCAGGTAACATGTTTTTAAATTGTAGACGATAGCCGTCTTCGTTAAGCTGATATTTCTTTAACAAAGCGGCCCTGACAACCTCATAATTGTTCTTGTCAGGTTCATCCACCATATTTAATATACTTAGAGCTTTACCTGTCAGTATCCCTGATAACTGATAAACATATTTTGCTTTGTCTATGTTATGAGCTGTACATGCTTGTTCAAATCTGTCCAGATAGAACATTATGTCATCACTGGAAGGACTAAATGTTGGTAACTTAATCTTAAAAGTATCATTATTAGCCTTACCAGAAGATGAACCCTTGTTTGAATCATTACCATTACTCATGCTCGTCAATTTCAATTTTTCCAACTCTAAAGCTAAGACCTTTTCTTCATGTTCCATTTTTGCTTTCTCTTTCCTCTCATCAGACTCTCTCTGTAATCTTCTTTCCTCAGCCTGAGCCTCTTTTTGAAGTCTTTCATTTTCAGCTTCTAGCTGTAGCTGGAGTTTTCTCTCCTCAGCTTCTGATTCCCTTTTTTGTTTTTCCATTTCCATTTGGAATCTTTTTTCATCCACCTGCATCTGCAGTTTCTTTTGTTCAGCTTCCATTGCTTTATCATATCGAGCAGTTGCAAATTCTTCTAACTTATCACCAGTCTTCCCAAGCAATTTACCCTGCTCAATAAAGTGCTCAAATGTAGACATGTTGTCTAACATATGAGTCCAAAACCTGAAATAATTAACTAATTTATTTCAAACCTAAGTGTAACAAGTCTTAATTAAGCACTTGTATATTCACATCACATTATATTATCCCAGTCTCTGTGGGAAACAAGTCTCCAATCAAAGAACTTGTATATGAAATATCAGCACTCAATTCTTGATCATAAGTGCACTTCTCATTCAATAGTGCACGACACTATTCATCATTCATTTATCATCAGTGTAGTAGTAACAGTGCATTAGCATAGCCCATTAACTAATTACTATAACTGTAAACAATGACTATGTAAACACATGCAGAATGTAAACATTGAAAATGTAAACAATACAAACAATGTAAACAATAACAATGTAAACAATAACAAAGATCAGCAACAATACAAAAACGTTCGCAGAAATCAACTAAAAATAAAGCAGAAATTAATGAAATATCACAAAAAATGTGACGATATCTGCGATATAATTAAACAAAATACATGACACCACAGTGTATAAACAAAAATGTTGTATGAAACTAAATTATAGACAAGAGTAGGCTAACAAATACAAACAAATCAAAACAAAACTAAAGATGTGAAATAATAACGAAAACAATATTAAAACATGTCATCACAGCTAACATAAATAGCAACAGAAGTCGCTTAGCAAATTCCAGTATCGGAAATTTGCAAACCCTACAGAAAACGCTCACAATAGACGACCTCTATGACGTGGCATAATCTAACGGAGACACCACCCAACCGAGAACCCGCTGAAATATAAACATATAAATATACAAATAACATATAGACATATAACATATAGAATGAGATGATACACAGAAGACTCAGCAGAAGTATAAGGGCACAGTTTACATACAAACAGGCCACTTAACTTATAGGCTTCCAATCGTAGAACAGCAGAAAAAACGGATGTCAATCAACGTCCTAAAGAGCGAAGCTCCAACGATGATGGCACATCTGAACTGCTTCCACTGCTAACACGATGGTACAAGAGCTTCTGAAATACTGTGTGTTGAGTTGTTTCGGCACTTGACCTTCTAATCCAAAAGTAAGTTGATGGAAATCGGTACTTGGCCTTCTTCAGAAAACAACCCGTTTCAACCGGCACTTGACCTTCACAAAAACGACAGCACTGGAACCTTGACAGCAGCAACTTGCTTGACTTGCGTAAAAGATAACAGCAGTCCGAGTTATCCGGCAACATGTAACAACGCCGGGTACTGTCAAATTCTTGTTTCCGTCAAAAAGTTGAAATTTTGACTTTTACCGGGCAACGCCGAGTACTTTGAAAATTTTGAAGATGTTGACTGTATTGAAGAATGTTAATTTCTTGAAGGATGCTGATGAATTCTTGTTGAAAATGAAGTGGGTAAGGGACCCCGTGTTTGCTGGTACCAGAATCAAACCAGCTTATGGCCACCAAATGATGCGTGATGCCATATGATGATGGATGGTATCCGCATGTCTGGTTTTGTGTAGTGTGCAGATGTGTTCAGTCAAAACAATGTTCATACAAAAATAACAGGGCAATCCACATAGGACGTCAGTAAACTCACGACGTATAAAGTCAATGATTCTTGTAACAGCCGTTGACGTTTTTCTTCATTATTTATTGTGGACGCCACAGTGACAAAATGGTTACGCGAATATGTAGGCACATCAAACAGTCATTATCACAGCAACATTCAATACAGCAATAGACGGTAGACAGCATTACAATGATGAGTCAGATGCATGTTATATTTCATAGTGCTGTAAATGTAGTCAGGTGAAAAACTCCATCCTTTTCTATAACAGCCAGGAGATAACCAGATGTATGAGATCAGTTCACTCTCCTTAGTTTGACTTCAGCAAGACAGACACGTCTGCCGAAGTATAAATAATGTCCTCAAAAATATCCTCTAGATAATAAAGGTTTTCCAAACCTAGTTCATTTAACAAAGTAGCAAGTAATGGTCCTTGGGACATGCATCAACCGATGCAGTACAATACAGCGACATGTGAGCTGGGAAAACATCTCGTGACGACGACTTTCGAAGACAGGCTATGAATCGAAATCGCTCACGACCCAAAATCGATAGAGTTAATGAAAAGTCAATTTACCTTGCTTTCAGGAAATACACAGAAATATCACGCCTCCCGACATGTGGGAAACACTAGAGGTATTATCTCGAATAAACGAAATATCCATTAAGAGGACTACACATCCCTGACAGAACAAAAAATAGCGGAGATCCCCTCTTCAACGAGGCATCTCTTTCGCCATTCCAAATCGCTCACTCCACTAGTGGTGGGCGGAAACCGATCGACCAAAAACAAGACAAGTCATGCGCAGTCCAGCGCAAAAAGACCACAGCTCAAAACTTAACTGCATTCAATACCAACGCGGGAAGACAAATGCTTACCGAGAAAAGTGACTATAAATTTCAAGCAGTTGTTGCCCTTGCGTTATAAAATAGATATTGTAATAAAACGATGTTGCGAGAATTTATCACGCAACAGCCTCTTCTTACTTTCACGTCTTGTAGTGCATGTCTCCATCTGCCATTGATCATTATGTGATCTGGGACCTCAAGACGCAGCAATAGAGACCGCAGTCAGCGACTCATAGCTTGACTGCCTGCGTCAGGACCATCGAACCAGAGCTAGTCAAGACCGCACTCCACCTCCACGTGGTGGTCCTGGAAACAGTCTGCAGCTGTGCAGGCTGGCTGAGCGAGTGTGGATCGAAATGGGAAGGCAAACCCGGTCCTAAAAAATGCCGTGCAGAAGTCAGATGTGTCGACCGAAAGGTGCAGATATCACAGCTACGTTGTAAACAGACACAACGCAACCACCGTCCTTTTCAGGGCGAACGAAGAAGAAGAAGATTATGTGATCTATTTGGTTTCTGTCTCGTCCGTTTGGTGATTCTCATGTTAACGTGTGCACTTCTTTGTGTTGAAAAAGTGTTCCTCCAATGACCAGGTTGTTAATACTGCAGAAGCTTATTAATTTGTCCCCATTCTCATTTACTGTTCCACTGCCGCATTTCCCCATTACTCTTTCGTTATAATTGTTGTGTGTTCCAACTTTCGCATTTAGATCTCCCATTACTATAATAAGATCGTACCTGGGTACAGTTTCCATTTCCTTTTGTACCTGTTGATAGAACTCGTCCTTGATCTCTTCATCGCTGTCGTTCGTTGGTGCACAGCATTGTATAATTGTGGTGTTGGTGAATCTCCCTCTCAGTCTTGCTCTTATCAGTCTGTTGTTAATGGGTTTCCATTCCAGTAAATACCTTTCCATTTCTTTCTTCAGGATAATGGCTACACCTTCGTTGTGCTGACCATCCTCATCCTCTCTACCAGAATAAAGTACTGTTTTTTATGTAGCTGTTTTTATTCTCCCCATCCCTGTACATCTGCTCTCGCTTATTCCCAGGATATGTAATTTGTAATTCCTCATCTCTGATGTGATTTGTCTCAGCTTTCCTGCCTCATTCATAGTTCTGATGTTCCAAAAACCAATTCTGGTTTCGTGTTTTGCGGTCAGGGCATCCGTTTTCATGCCAGTGGCTTCCTTTCGGCCTTTACCACTGTCAGTCGTACGAGCCTGAGACTCCGGATGTCCGTCCCGCATCAAAGTTTTTTCATTTGTTGCCGTTTCCGTAACATGTGCGATTTTTTTACACAGACAGGGGTGTCGGCCCTGTGCTAAAACCCCCAACCTGGAGGACCAGGGTACCAGCTTTTGTCTGACCCCTACCCACGCAGACCAGTCCAGCTTGGTTGAACCTACCAGGAGTAAATCTCCCAATGGCATAGCTCTGGGGATTGTCAGGGTACACAAGCTGCCATACCGCTACAAGGTATATGTACCATTGATGGCAGTTCACTACAATGGGCTGATAAAATGCAAGAAAATATATCTGGGTATTTGGTCAGTCCCCGTTAAAATTTTACTTATTACAATGTTCGTTCGTCTCTGTGGCCCGTCCTGTTCACAACTGAAACTTGGAGACGCGTCAGCCAACAGAAGACAACTTTACTTTCACTCAGTAAAAAGTCGAGATACGGCTCAAGATATGGCCAAGTAAAAAACGCTGGTCGCTGTTGAACAAGTTGCCTAAAGTATATAAGAACATTATGAAACACTTACTGCTAATTATATATATATATATATATAAATATATATATATATATATATCTATATATATATATATATATATATATATATATATATATAGTCACAGTATAATATCTACACTTTCATGACATTGTCCTCTAAGGTCGTATCAAACTGCGAGAGGTCACACAATCAACATACTTGTAAACGCCATTCACAAAGCGTACACGAAGGCGTGCTGACAATCTCCCTTTTTAATCATAACAATGAAACACGTAGGAATTCAATAATAATAGCAATACATTGTCGGCAATAACCATATGACTGGATCAACAAGTCCTACTACCACTGGACTATACAACAATGCTGTACAAAACCCAGCACCCTTAAAGAGAGCACGATTAATATGCAATGCGGCTTCTAAAGCCGGCCAACTGACATCTTTCTCTGTCAGGCTTCCTGTTCACTCCATTCCATCCCTTTGCACCATTTTCTCTGAAAGCTGATGTGCGCACCAAAATATTGTTTTATTCCACCAAAGTCCATGTGCGCAACAAAAGATATTATGTGACATCTACCCCCTTCCCCAGAAAAGAAAACGGAGTTTTCTTCTCTCTGAGAGTAGTAGATTGCACACCAAACAACCTAATATTATACAAGTTCACCCCCCCCCCCCCCAAAAAAAAAACAATTTTACACTGGTGTACGTAGACGTCGTGCCTACGAACACATATATCTCATGTCCCAAAAATTACAATCTAGACAGAGCATCTGCCACGACATTAAGTCTACCCTCTAATGGGATAATTGTGAACTGGAACTGTTGTAGCAACAAGGCCCAACGAGTCAACCGTGAGCTCGTCGACTTCGAAGATTTCAAAAACAGTAGAGGTCGATGATCTGTCTGAAGTATAAACTGGGACCCTATCAAGTAACGGGACAGTTTTGACACTGCCCATACTATAGCCAGGCATTCTCTTTCGATTGTTGAGTACCTGGTCTCTGCCGGTAACAGTTTCCGACTACCATACATCACAGGATGTAGTGTACCCTCGTGGTCTTGCATAAGACATGCGCCAATTCCCACAGATGACGCGTCAGTCCGCAGTATAAAGGGTTTGCTCAAATCAGGCAAAAGAAGGATTGGTCGTGTGGAAAATAACTCCTTGATTTTTGATAATGCTTTCTCGCATTCTGCCGACCATACAACCCTGTTAGGCATCCCTTTACTTGTAAGAGAGGTTAAAGCATCATAAATTGTAGAAAATTGAGGGATGAACTTGCGATAAAAATTGACAAGTCCCATCAGGCTTCTGACCTGCTTCTTAGTCCTTGGTGCTTGTAGTTCCATAATTTTTGTAACTGTGTCAGTCTCGGGTTTTAATAGATTATTACCTACGATAAACCCCAAAAAACTCAACTCACTAAAACCGACACAAATCTTACTAGGGCGTGCCGTTAAACCATGCTTACGTAAACAACGCAACAGGGAAGACAACCCCGACATATGTTGTTCCCATGTTTCATGGAACAGGCAGATGTCATCGATGTACGTAATCACATCCGTACGATGACCTAGTAACTTTCTCATCATTCTGACGAAAGTTGCGGGCGCATTAACTAGCCCGAAACACATAAAATTAAACTGAAATAATCCCTTTGGGATAGAAAATGCCATCAAAGGTTTAGCCGACTCGACAAGAGGAACCTGCCAGTATCCCCGAGATAAATCCAGTTTACTAAAAAACCTGGCATGGGAAAGTTGCGTAAGGAGGTCCTCTTGGTTCGGTATTGGCTCAGCGTCAATCACAGTGACACTATTTAATTTACGGAAGTCGATGCAGACACGCAAGGATCCATTTTTCTTTCGTACCACGACCATAGGGAAGGAGTAAGTAGACTCCGATGGAGAAATGATCCCCAACCGTAACATGTCATCTAGTTCTTTTTCAATCACCGACTTGAAATGTAATGGCTGCGGATACGGCTTTACCCTGATCGGTTGGTCGTCCGTCAGGATGATATTGTGGCAGATCAAATCGGTACGTCCTGGCAAATCAGTGAGAACATCCTTAAACTCTCCAATGACCGATCGTGCCTCCGATTTCTGTGTTATCGTTAGGTCGTTACATATCTGCACATTCTCCCAAGACTCAGAAGGAGCAAGGGGAACGAGAGACAGCTGGAGATTAATATCATCTCCTATGTCACCCAATTCATTAATGACCACAGAACATGCCATCTTCGGGGTCTCCCCAGACAACCTAGTGTCCACCCCTTTTAGAGCCTCTGGCCGTTCCATATAATGTTTTAACATGTTAATGTGGAATGCCTTCTCCTTGTTCCGAACCTGGATTAAATAATCCACATCCGTTACCCTTTTAAGCACTTTAAACGGTCCCTGCCATGTAATGCTCAAACGGTCTTCCTTTGATGGCAGAAGAAGCCATACCTCTTCACCGGGAACCAAGAACAGTAGTTTTGATCCGCGGTTAGCGTATTGTCGGTACCGCGCCCCCGCCACGGATAAATTATCACGTGCCACGGCACACGCTTTGACAATACGGTCACGCAGGTTTATGACGTATTCGTAACTGGAGACGGAGGACCCATCAGAACGCCCACCAACCAGTATATCTTTCAGAATGTGCATTGGGCCTCTCGGATTCGCCCCGTATAATAGTTCAAATGGGGAGAACCCGGTGCTCTCCTGAGGTGCCTCTCTATAGGCAAATAATACTGCTGGAAGGAATTTATCCCATTCTTGGGGAAATTCAGCAGTGACTTTGGCCAACATATCCTTCAATGCACCCTTAAAACGTTCACATACCCCGTTTGACTGTGGATGATAAGGGCTAGTGAACGATTGGGAAATGCCCAACAATATGTCACAATATAATATCTACACTTTCATGACATTGTCCTCTAAGCTCGTATCAAACTGCGAGAGGTCACACAATCAACATACTTGTAAACGCCATTCACAAAGCGTACACGAAGGCGTGCTGACAATCTCCCTTTTTAATCATAACAATGAAACACGTAGAAATTCAATAATAATAGCAATACATTGTCGGCAATAACCATATGACTGGATCAACAATTCCTACTACCACTGGACTATACAACAATGCTGTACAAAACCCAGCACCCTTAAAGAGAGCACGATTAATATGCAATGCGGCTTCTAAAGCCGGCCAACTGACATCTTTCTCTGTCAGGCTTCCTGTTCACTCCATTCCATTGCACCCCTTTGCACCATTTTCTCTGAAAGCTGATGTGCGCACCAAAATATATGTTTATTCCACCAAAGTCCATGTGCGCAACAAAAGATATTATGTGACATCTATATATATATATATGTCGTGGAATATTCTAATCCACATATATAAATTATCAGGTAAATATAAAGCCTAACAAATACATTTAATAACGAAAAGAAAAATGGTAAAAGAACAGTGCTGTCACAATAACTGTACTCGAAATCCCCCTTGTTTTCTGCTTCGTCTGCTAATTGTAACGCTTTCACGTTGATAGTAAAAGCCTACTATATTATTACCCGCTTTCTTCAATGAAACGTGTACTAAACTTGAGATACGCAAGCTGAAACAATGACCTAAATTTAATATTTCATTCATCCCATACACAGCGTAACTAAAAGACAGATAAAGCAGGATAGAGAGAAGGGAGAGGCAGAAAGCCGAACGCATGCAAAATTAAACACGCGTCTCGCTATTAATGCCACCCCAACAAGCGTAACGCGATACACAATTACTACTATCACGCGTGTAAGGCCACATGCACTAACTTTTTTCGGACGGACAGTGATAAAAACACTAACCTTCCCAGAGTTAGGTTTTTAAATCCTGAAAAACGCTTATTAGAAAAGATGACAATAGATGGGTTTACGTTTGAAAACATTACAGTACCCAGACAGCACATCTTCGAAACAGGAGGTAGAAGAAATTGCATATTTTGAACGCAGCCACTTAGCTCTTTTAAATTTGTATATTTGGGTTCCTTAGGGCTTGCTGACAAAGAATATGTAAAACGTTACGCAAATAGTCTAGGAATTAACAAGTTATAGCCAAAATAAAATGATGGTGCTGTCAGACAACACCCAAAATCAGAATCGCTCAGTGGTAGATTTTTTAAACCTTATTGTACGGGAAATGGGCCACAAGTTACATTTGAACTGATTGGCTGGAATGATATGTAAGGCTAAACACGATTAGTCGGACTATAAATACTATCCTTGGTTGTTAGGGGAGACGTAGGAAGGTAAAATTTTTTCAAACACTTGTCGAAACGTGGCTCCATTGGCCAGACTCGCTGATATAATCACTTAGGAGCGTTAGTTCGAGACCACTAGTTCAAATAAGCTTGATAAAGCAACAGTGCGTTGAAGCCAGCTCATATTTTTGCTAAATAAAAGCCTGGAACATAAGCAGATGGGAATTTGTGCCAGTATTTGTGCCAGAATTCATTGCTAGTCAACGTATCTGTGTTTATTCTATGAATTGTGGTAAGCTTGAAACATTCAGTATCTTTTAATGAAAATTGAATGTGAATTGTTAATTTATGCCTGTATATATGTGTAGTTCAGTAGCAAACATGATGTAAAGCCTATAATGCTCCAGCCTGAACAGAAGGTGTCGGAGGAAAGTAAAACGGCATGGAATGGCCAAACAGTACACTGACACCTAGATGATTGACTAGAAAGAAATAATGCTGGAAGTGCAGAGGCGTAGTAACCATTAAGGAGGTTAATACTGGTATAAAGTATTTCAGATGAAGCTGACAGTTGGCCTAACGCTCTGAACTCAATGTTTGTGATGTATTGTGCTCAGTGTAGAACTAGAGTATCAATTAGTTATGAAGTAGAAGGTACATCCTTCTTGTTTTCAGGGACCGTGGTCTTGATGTTATTGAGCAGCACCTGGTCAGAGCTTTGCTGAATCCAGAGTCGGACAGCATACTCCTTGGTCCATTTAGCTATGAGTGAGGTGTCTCCAGAGCCCAGGGGAGAAATCGAGCAGAGGAGTCTTTTCCTGCCGCCATCACGCAAGATAAGCTGATGTGGCCAGCTGAGCTCAACATTATGTACCCCCATCTTAAAATAACATTGTAACATAAACTTAAGAGGGGAAGTAAATTGTTTTAATATCAGGAACTGAGAACATCTCCAATACTAGTTCCAATAAAGACAAACTATTGAAGTCATGATGACAAATACCAACAGAGCTTGAACAAAACAAAACCAGTATTACCTCATATTACTACTACACAACTGACACACATAGGATACTTTTAATAATATATGTCACTACAATATTCATATTGATAAATTCTGTACATATAACTTGTAATTAAAATTGATTGTGATTCCTGGTTCCCTTTGTATTTGAATCAGGACACATATTCATTCATGACAGCAATGAATACATATTGTTATTTGAAAAGTTATCAGTGACTCCTTTAAGATATCCTTGTAGAGTGTTTTATGTATGTGAGTGTCACAGTGTTGTCAAGTGTAGTGGAATAAATTAAATTGTTTATCTGTCTGTTGTTGTTTTGACTTACACTTCATCATACACATACCCTAGACATATAACGTAGTCATCACACTATTCCAGAATAATTCTGACTGAGGTATACATATGTGGCAGCAAGTAAGGTTATCTATAATACACTACTCTTATTAGATATATATACCTTCACAGCTGATCTCAGTCAGTACACTAAGTCCCCTATAAATATTTATAACATCCCACTTCACCACATATATTGGGGTCTCGCTCTTGGGATTTTGAATCTTTCCCTATTAAAAATATTGGGGGTAATTCACTTCAGGGAATATAAGAATTAAAAGGTATCCTTGGGTGGAATTAAATAAGGTTGAGCTCACGGTGCCTGTGTTGTCCATTAGATATATATTTAGAGATTGAATTGTTGGTTAGACATTGTATAAATTTACCTGATAGACAATGGCGGACCTGGCCAAGTTTCGATCTGCTGCTGTTCAGACTGCAAAAGAGTTAGGATTAGATGGGCAAGTTATGGTTGCCTATGTCACTACGGAATGTGACAAATTTATTGAACGCGAAGAAAGAAGGTTTGAAGCCGAAAGAAAGTTAGAGGCTGAAAGGGAAATTAAGAAGTTACAATTTGAGGCTGAGGCTGAGACTAAGAGGTTGCAGATTGAGGCTGACAAAGAGGCTAAAGCATTGGAAGCCGAGGAAAGAAGACAGGCTGCAGAAAGGGAAGAGAAGAAATTAGCTGCAGAAAGGGAAGAGAAGAAATGAGCTGCAGAAAGGGAAGCAGAAGAAAGAAGATTAGCTGCAGAAAGGGAAGCAGAAGAAAGAAGATTGACTGCAGAAAGGGAAGAGAAGAAATTAGCTGCAGAAAGGGAAGCAGAAGATAAAGATTACAAAGGGAACATGAGTTACGACTAAGGGAGTTTGAGTTTCAAGGCCATGCTCCTGAAAATGGTGCCAGTCCCTTTGCCTCTGATGCCACTGCTAGCCAAGGAGCCTCAACCTCAGCTATGAATTTTCATTTAGATCATTTTGTTGAGAAAGACGATGATATAGAGAGCTATCTAAATAGGTATGAACTATTAGCTACCACGTATGGGTTAGAGAGAGAAAGGTGGAGCTTAAAGTTATCTCAAGGACTTCGTGGGGCAGCTTATGAAGTTTTTGCAAAAATGAGCAGAGGTGATCAGGAAAATTATGACATGCTAAAGCAGGCTCTTTTGTTAAGGTATGAAAAGAATGCAGAATTTTATAGGAAAAAATTTAGGAATGCTAAACTACTGTCAGGTGAAACCTATCACCAGTTCTCTGCACGAATAGAGACATACTTGGAGAAATGGACTTCTCTGGGGAAAACCCAAGATCTTAAGGAAATGGTCCTTATAGAGCAATTAAGAGAGTCCATGGCTCCAGACCTGAGAAAGTTTCTCATGGAACAAGGTGCAGAGAGGCTGGGTGAGTTGCTAAATGTTGCTGAAAGGTATCAAGCAGCTCAAGCAGAGGTAACAGGTAATAAAAAGAAACAAGTGGATAACTTTAGGGCACCACAGAACTTTAATAAATTTGATCCTAGGATCAAAACAAAGGTAAGCACCAATTTGATAGGCCACGGTATGAAAATAAAAATAAATTCCCACAATTCGATGAAAGGAAATATGATGAAAGAAAATCTTTCAACCAAGGAAAAAGGTGGTGTAAAAATTGTAAGATGAACAATCATGACACTGACCATTGTAGAAGGAAACCTCCTCATTTTGCTGCTATGACATCGGGGAAAAAGGAAAAGAAGGTCAAACCTGAAGAATTACAGGAACCATACCACCCCCCAGTGTGTGAAGATGTCATCTGTAATGGTGTCACTATAAGGTGTTTATATGATACCGGTTTAGATTACGATTCCGTTGTGAGTTCTCACCTGGTGCAGGCCGATCAATACACCACAGAAACAGTGGAGATTCAAACTGCAACCAAGGATGTAGCTACCATGACACTTCCCGTCGCCCGAATAAAAGTGAAAACGCGATATGTGGAAGGAATCATAAAAGCAGCAGTGATAAATGAGCCAATCTACCCTCTAATATTGGGGTGTAGATATGTCTTCTTGGGGAATCCCAAGAGACCTGTGATATTGGCAACAGTGCAGACCAGATCACAGTCAAAAAAGGAGGAGGATAATCCCATAAATACTCACCCAGATGAGATGAGGAAGGCACAGGCTGAGGACAAAACACTCAAGCCATGTTTCAAGAAGTTGCCCAAATCTCATACACCTCCAGGCAAGGGAGAGTTTTATATGAAGAACAAACTGATATATAGGAAGGCTGGATCTGAATCCAATGGTCACGGACAGCTGGTCCTTCCCACTTCATATAGGACTAAAGTGTTGGAACTAGGGCATGCGATTCCCTTCAGTGGTCATATGGGAATCAGCGCAACAGGACAGCGAATAGCTTGTCACTATTTCTGGCCAGGAATAACTGAAGATATCAAACGATATGTAAAATCCTGTCCAGAGTGCCAACGAGTAGCACCTAAACATTGGACTGCACCAGCAACTCTGGGGGAAATGCCCATAGTGGGAACACCCTTTGAGAGAGTTGCCGTGGATCTTGTGGGACCTCTCACCCGAACCAAGAGAAGGAACAGCTACATTCTGACTCTGGTGGACACTTGTTCTATGTGGGGAGAGGCAGTAGCCCTGTCATCGATTGATTCTAAACATGTGGCAGAGGCATTGCTCACAATTTTCACAAGGTTAGGCTTTCCCAATCAAATCTTGACTGATAATGGCTCTCAGTTCAAGGGGAAACTAACTGAAGAAGTTTTCAGGATCTTCCAGGCCAAACACTTCCATTGTAGTGTGTATCATCCCCAAGGGAACGGCCAAGTGGAAAGATTTAACGGCACATTGATGTCGATCCTGAGAAAGTTGGCACACGAAAAACCAGATACATGGGACCAGTACCTGCACGCCGCCCTCTTTGCTTATCGGGAGGTACCCCATAGTTCAACCGGTATGGCCCCGGCAACATTATTGTTTGGAAGGCCAATAAAAGGTCCACTCGAAGCTTTGTTAAGAACGTGGACTGATGAAAAGGCAGAGGAAAACATTACATCTTCATACCAATATGTGAATGAGCTGACCACTCGTTTAAAAACTGGCTGGAAACTTGCCAATGAAAATTTGAAACAAGCCAGGAAGAAACATGCTGCCTATTATAACAGGAAGGCGAAAGACAGAAATTTGGCTGTGGGAGAGAAAGTACTGCTTCTTTTGCCCGGGAGTCAGAATAAGTTACAAATTGGATGGCAGGGTCCATATACAGTTTTAGAGAAGGTGTCTAGAACAAATTATAAGATAGATAAGAAGGGGAAAGAAAAAATCTATCATGTGAATCTCCTGAAGAAATATTTGGAAAGAGAACATCAGGAAGAGACACACTTGTTGACCTTGTCCATCGCCATGGAGATGAAAAAGGAACCACTTTCATCATTTGAATATCCATTACACCCCTGTGAGACAGCAGCACAGGTGAAAATCAGTACACATTTAACGAAAACTCAGAAAGAGAGAGTGCAACAGGTTCTAAATAATCATGCAGAGGTGTTAACAGACCGACCAGGGCATACAAACCTATTGGAATATGATATGAAACTGATAGACCCCACACCTGTCTGTATGAAACCATATTCGATTCCGTTTGCTAAGGAGAAAGCTTTGAAGGAAGAGATAGACTATCTGTTGAAGGAAGGAATTATTTCGCACAGTGAATCTTCGTATAGTTCCGGTGTTGTATTCTTAAGGAAGCCCTCTGGAGAACATAGACTCTGTATAGATTACAGGAGACTGAATGCTATTACAGAAGGACAGGTGGATCCATTGCCGGATACAAATCAGCTGTTTGCCAGACTAAATAAAGCTAAATATTTCTCAAAAGTGGATCTGAGTAAAGGATACTATCAGATTCCAGTAAAGCCTGAGGTTAGACCATACCTAGCTTTTAGTACCTCAGAAGGACACTATGAGTTTAATAGATTGCCATTTGGATTGAAGAATGCGCCTAGTGTCTTCTCTAGAATGATGAGAAAATTATTGGACCCTCTGAATAATCCCTGTATAACAAATTTCATGGATGATATCCTTATAGCAACAGAAACATTTGAGGAACACATTGACTCTCTGAACATGCTGTTTAATCGACTTAGGGAGGCAAATTTAACAGCCCGACCAACCAAATGTTGCGTTGGATGTAAAGAATTGGAATTTTTGGGACACACAGTTTATCAGGGAAACATGACCCCTGACCCAAAGAATTTAGAGAAACTACAGAAAGCCCCGAGACCACAAACCAAGAAGGACGTGAGATCCTTTGTCTCATTATGTGGTTTCTACCAGAAGTATATCAAAAACTTTAATTCCATATGTGCACCGTTAACTGATTTGACACGTAAAGGACATCCAGATCGCATTACATGGACACCACAATGTGAAATGACTTACCAAGAATTGAAGGAAAAGCTCACAAGTAAACCCATTTTGAAATTACCTGACTTAAGTCAAGAATTCATAGTAAGGACGGATGCAAGTAATATTGGGTTAGGTGCAACTCTACTACAGAAATCAGATGCATTGGATGGGGAATTAAGCCCAGTGGCATATGCTAGCAGAAAGTTGAATAAAGCTGAAATCAACTACTCAACTAGCGAAAAAGAATGTCTTGCAGTAATATGGGCAATAAAGAAATTCAATATTTATCTGTATGGGAAGGCATTTAAGTTGCAAACAGACCACAAACCTTTATCGTTTCTAGCACAGGCTAGGCATGAGAACTCTAGGTTACTCCGATGGTCTTTACTTTTGGCTCCATATAATTTTAGCATTGAGTATATATCTGGAAAAACAAATTTGGGAGCGGATTTTTTAAGCCGCCATCCGTGTGATGAGAATCACCGTAAACCCCAGAAATAATAATAAATTTCTCTATGTGTATATAGAATAAAGGACTGACATATAATGTCTGTTTTAAGAGGGGAGATGTCGTGGAATATTCTAATCCACATATATAAATTATCAGGTAAATATAAAGCCTAACAAATACATTTAATAAAGAAAAGAAAAATGGTAAAAGAACAGTGCTGTCACAATAACTGTACTCGAAATCCCCTTGTTTTCTGCTTCGTCTGCAAATTGTAACGCTTTCACGTTGATAGTAAAAGCCTACTATATTATTACCCGCTTTCTTCAATGAAACGTGTACTAAACTTGAGATACGCAAGCTGAAACAATGACCTAAATTTAATATTTCATTCATCCCATACACAGCGTAACTAAAAGACAGATAAAGCAGGATAGAGAGAAGGGAGAGGCAGAAAGCCGAACGCATGCAAAATTAAACACGCGTCTCGCTATTAATGCCACCCCAACAAGCGTAACGCGATACACAATTACTACTATCACGCGTGTAAGGCCACATGCACTAACTTTTCGGACGGACAGTGATAAAAACACTAACCTTCCCAGAGTTAGGTTTTAAAATCCTGAAAAAACGCTTATTAGAAAAGATGACAATAGATGGGTTTACGTTTGAAAACATTACAGTACCCAGACAGCACATCTTCGAAACAGGAGGTAGAAGAAATTGCATATTTTGAACGCAGCCACTTAGCTCTTTTAAATTTGTATATTTGGGTTCCTTAGGGCTTGCTGACAAAGAATATGTAAAACGTTACGCAAATAGTCTAGGAATTAACAAGTTATAGCCAAAATAAAATGATGGTGCTGTCAGACAACACCCAAAATCAGAATCGCTCAGTGGTAGATTTTTTTAAACCTTCATTGTACGGGAAATGGGCCACAAGTTACATTTGAACTGATTGGCTGGAATGATATGTAAGGCTAAACACGATTAGTCGGACTATAAATGCTATCCTTGGTTGTTAGGGGAGACGTAGGAAGGTAAAAATTTTTTCAAACACTTGTCGAAACGTGGCTCCATTGGCCAGACTCGCTGATATAATCACTTAGGAGCGTTAGTTCGAGACCACTAATTCAAATAAGCTTGATGAAGCAACAGTGCGTTGAAGCCAGCTCATATTTTTGCTAAATAAAAGCCTGGAACATAAGCAGATGGGAATTTGTGCCAGTATTTGTGCCAGAATTCATTGCTAGTCAACGTATCTGTGTTTATTCTATGAATTGTGGTAAGCTTGAAACATTCAGTATCTTTTAATGAAAATTGAATGTGAATTGTTAATTTATGCCTGTATATATGTGTAGTTCAGTAGCAAACATGATGTAAAGCCTATAATGCTCCAGCCTGAACAGAAGGTGTCGGAGGAAAGTAAAACGGCATGGAATGGCCAAACAGTACACTGACACCTAGATGATTGACTAGAAAGAAATAATGCTGGAAGTGCAGAGGCGTAGTAACCATTAAGGAGGTTAATACTGGTATAAAGTATTTCAGATGAAGCTGACAGTTGGCCTAACGCTCTGAACTCAATGTTTGTGATGTATTGTGCTCAGTGTAGAACTAGAGTATCAATTAGTTATGAAGTAGAAGGTACATCCTTCTTGTTTTCAGGGACCGTGGTCTTGATGGTATTGAGCAGCACCTGGTCAGAGCTTTGCTGAATCCAGAGTCGTACAGCATACTCCTTGGTCCATTTAGCTATCAGTGAGGTGTCTCCAGAGCACAGGGGAGAAATCGAGCAGAGGAGTCTTTTCCTGCCGCCATCACGCAAGATAAGCTGATGTGGCCAGCTGAGCTCAAAATTATGTACCCCCATCTTAAAATAACATTGTAACATAAACTTAAGAGGGGAAGTAAATTGTTTTAATATCTGGAACTGAGAACATCTCCAATACTAGTTCCAATAAAGACAAACTATTGAAGTCATGATGACAAATACCAACAGAGCTTGAACAAAACAAAACCAGTATTACCTCATATTACTACTACACAACTGACACACATAGGATACTTTTAATAATATATGTCACTACAATATTCATATTGATAAATTCTGTACATATAACTTGTAATTAAAATTGATTGTGATTCCTGGTTCCATTTGTATTTGAATCAGGACACATATTCATTCATGACAGCACGGAATACATATTGTTATTTGAAAAGTTATCAGTGACTCCTTTAAGATATCCTTGTAGAGTGTTTTATGTATGTGAGTGTCACAGTGTTGTCACGTGTAGTGGAATAAATTAAATTGTTTATCTGTCTGTTGTTGTTTTGACTTACACTTCATCATACACATACCCTAGACATATAACGTAGTCATCACACTATTCCAGAATAATTCTGACTGAGGTATACATATGTGGCAGCAAGTAAGGTTATATATAATACACTACTCTTATTAGATATATATACCTTCACAGCTGATCTCAGTCAGTACACTAAGTCCCCTATAAATATTTATAACATCCCACTTCACCACAATATATATATATATATATATATATATATATATATATATATATATATATATGACACAGGGTATTTTGTATTAAATACACATATGCCTTAGTCCTCGATATACTACACATGAGAGACAGAGGGGTGGAGTGGAACACATTCAAATAATAACGAACACTAGCAATGTTCCCAACTCTGTCTAATGTATTCAAATAATTATCACCACAAAATCACATTATATGTAGTTAGCGAAGTGTAACACATTGATGAAAATCTCAAATAACCGAATGCCTTATCTTCTCACAACCAAATATCCTCTTGCATTCGACAATACGAGTCAGCCATCATCACCTCAAAAACCTCCTCGCTTTCCCTACTCTCTCTTCTTCACTGCCCAATCCGAACGCCCCTTGCGTTGACCCCTGACCTGCTGCCCTCGCAGTCTCGCGTTGTTAAGTTAAGTGTATGAAAACCCCTTTCACACCCAACTGACATTATGTACCCGCCCCCAGTGGAGCACCACCAGTCTACAGCTGTGTTAATCACACTTTGACATCTCCCCCCCCCCCCCCCCGGGAAAAAAAGTTTTTTTTTTCCTTTTGGAAGGCGACTGAACGCACTCCAAACACCCAACATTCGGCTTTTGAGCCAAGTATACATTCATATCCTTCTTGTCTTCACATATCTTGCATACTCATTTAAACATCGTGTGGCGGGAAAAAAACCAAGAAAAAACAAGCATTCTACAAACGAAACAGAGTGTCAGCTACAACGTTGAGCTTACCCTCTAGGGGTAAAACAGTAAATTTGTACTGCTGCAGTAAGAGAGCCCAACGAGTTAACTTCGAGCTTGTCGATTTCGACGATTGTAAAAACGAGAGTGGTCGTTGGTCTGTCTGTAATACAAAATGTGCACCTATCAAATACCGGGACAACTTTGAAACTGCCCACACAATTGCCAAGCACTCCCTTTCAATCGTGGAGTACCTAGTCTCAGCCGGCAACAGCTTCCGACTCACATACATCACTGGATGTAAGGTACTCTGGTGGTCTTGCATTAAACAAGCTCCAATTCCTACAGAAGATGCGTCTGTCCGCAAAACAAAGGGTTTGCGTAAATCTGGCATCAGTAAGATGGGTTTCCTAGAGAACACCCTCTTGATTCTAGATAAGGCTATCTCGCAATCTTGTGTCCACACGACCCTATTTGGCATCCCCTTCCTCGTTAGCGAGGTAAGTGTAGCTGCAATGGAAGAGAACTGAGGGATGAACTTGTGATAAAAATTCACAAGTCCAATTAGACTTTTCACTTGCTTTTTTGTTTTAGGTGTCTGCAACTGTAAAATCTTTGTAACTGTTACATCTTCCGGTTTCAGGTGCTTATGACCTACAGTATGTCCTAAGAAACTTAACTCTTTGAAACCTATGCAAACTTTACTCGGCCGTGCCGTTAAATTATGCTGCCTTAGACACTGTAATAGGGAAGATAACCCCATCATGTGATCCTCCCATGACTCATGAAACAAACATATATCGTCGATATATGTAATAATATCTGATCGATGTCCTAACAATCTTCTCATCATCCTCACAAATGTGGCGGGCGCGTTCACTAAGCCAAAGCACATGACATTGAACTGAAACAATCCTTTGGGGGTGCTAAATGCCGTAAGAGGTTTCGCAGCCTCCGCGAGGGGTACCTGCCAATAGCCTCTGGAAAGATCGAGTTTGCTGAAATATGTAGCGTGGGTGAGTTGTGTTAACAGATCTTCCTGATTAGGTATTGGTTCAGCGTCAATGACGGTGATGCTGTTCAATCTCCGAAAGTCAATACATATACGAAGAGATCCATTCTTCTTGCGAACCACAACCATTGGAAAAGAATATGGTGAATCAGACGGAGAAATGATCCCCAGTCGTTGCATGTCATCAATTTCTCTCTCGACAGCCGATTTGAAATGCATGGGCAATGGATACGGTTTTACCCTAATAGGCTGATCGCATGTCAGAGTGATATCATGACAAATCAGGTCTGTCCGTCCTGGCAGATCTGTGAGGACATCCTTAAACTCCGCTAATATAATCTGTACTTCCGACTTTTGTTCTACTGTTAGGTCATCTCCGATTCGCACCATATTCCATGACTCCGAAGGAACCAGGGGTACGAGGGATAACTGGATATTCCCTTCACCTTTTTCATCTCCCGTGTCATCAATGACTGCCGTACATGCCACTGTTGCTTCAGTCTGTGCTGCCCTTGTGACTGCTTTCAATGACTCAGGTCGTTCTACATATGGCCTCAGCATATTCACATGAAATACCTTTTCCTTATTTCGGACCGAAATTAGGTAATCGACATCTGTCATTTTTTTAACCACCTTGAATGGTCCTTGCCACGTAATGCTCAAGCGATCCTCTTTAGCTGGTAAAAGTAGCCAAACTTCCTCACCTGGAATCAGGGATACTAGTTTGGAGTTTCGATTTGCGTACTTCCGATACCGTGCTAACGACCCCGCCAAACAATCACGTGCCACCAAACAAGATTTTACAATACGTTCTCTGAGGCTCACTACATACTCATAACTCGTAACTGAGGTGCTATTTGCACATTTTCCAGTTAATAAATCCTTCAATATGTGCATCGGCCCCCTTGGGTTTGCCCCATACAGTAATTCGAAAGGGGAAAATCCTGTACTCTCTTGGGGAGCCTCCCTATAGGCAAACAGGACCGCTGGGAGTAACCTATCCCATTCTTGTGGAGATTCTGCGGTCACTTTTGCCAGCATGTGTTTTAATGCACCGTTAAAACGCTCGCAAACTCCGTTTGACTGAGGGTGATATGGACTCGTGAATGTTTGGGCAATACCCAACAGCCCAGTGATTTCTGACATCTCCTTCGAAATGAACTGACGGCCCCTATCCGATAATATCTCTTCCGGAAAACCAAACCTGCAAAACAACATCTGCAAAGCCTCTGCGACTGCTTGTGAAGTAATACTCTTCATCGGCACCGCCTCCGGCCACCTGGTGCACAAATCTACCATCGTTAAAATGAAACGATATCCCCTGTCTGAAGTGACCGAGAGGGGGCCTATAATATCAATCGCTACTTTCTGGAAAGGTCGTACTGACAAGTCCGTAACCTGCACTGGAGCTTTGGGAGTTCTGCCTTTATGCCTCATCTGTTGGCATATCTTACAGGACCTACAATATAGTTTAATGTCCTTGCTAAACAATGGCCAATAGAATTGTGACAGCACCCTCTGGCGCGTTCGAGCCACACCCATATGTCCCGCGAAAGGGGAGTCATGTGCAACCTCTAACACTTTTGCTCTAAAACTACACGGTACCACCACTTGGCGCTGAGTTTGTACTCCCTTAGCGAAACACCTAGTGAGAACATTATTCTTGAGCTCGAACCAATGTCTGGCCAACTTCGTGCACTTTACATCACCTCTCTCGGCAAAGTTGTAAAATTTACGCAATGATCCGTCTGACCGTTGGTGCTGGATAAAGTCCGACACCTGTGTATCCTAACTTCCATTGACCAATTCCGATGTCTTAGCTTCATGATGCGTCGCTTCTAATGAGTCATCTGCCTTTGACTGCGCCCTAGTAATCACCGCATTGGCACTAAGCACACGATTGTCCCTCCATTTCCTAATGTCCATCTGAGTACATTCCTGCACACCTTGCACATTACCCACAATCAAATCCGCTATCGGTGCTTCGAGTACACAGGCCTGTACTCTACCAGATATGAAGGGTGTGTCTACCTCAATAATGGC
The DNA here is from genome assembly GCA_024509875.1 of Oreohelix idahoensis. NCBI lineage: Eukaryota > Metazoa > Mollusca > Gastropoda > Stylommatophora > Oreohelicidae > Oreohelix > Oreohelix idahoensis. The sequence goes on from JAMPIV010018038.1 coordinate 263,779, forward strand.
AAGAGGGTAATACTCAATGTTACCCCCGAAAGTGACACATCTTGCTGTCTTACCTATCAAGCATGAGTCGTCAATGCAGGATCTACGCACTCCTATAGTTGTGCTGCCCGTGTCTCTCAACACAGACACTTCCTGCTTTTGCACAAATCCTGGATGCAATTCCAAATGACCATTTTCTTCAAGAGAAGAGAGACAAGGCAGAGTGTGACCACAGATAAGCATAGGCTTACCGTCTGGTTCAAATAATGGCCTACACCCTTCGCAATTCTCATTGTTAAAGGTTTCTAATATGCAAGCCGAATTCGCTCGTTCTGAATTATTAGCACAGACCTTTGCCAAATGTCCTGTTCCATTACAAAGACTACAGTGTAGCTGAGTATTGCTATCCTTTTTCGGACTATTGTTTGGAGAGTGTCTGACTACTCGGTCTGACTCCTTTTTCTCAAAGGATTTGTTTCTTTGGTAAGGTGAGCTTTTGCGAAATCGTCTTTGTTCCTGCTCGTTTGGCGCATCTATCTGGATCTGATTCCGCGGGTACCTATCCTGTCTGTCTCCAGTATATCTGTATTGATTTCTATCAGATTGATAGTTAAATTTCTTCCTCGGTGATCTATGGTCCCGATAATTGTCATACCGTGCAGGAGATCTGTCTCCTCGAAAGTAGGGTCTATCATAATTAAATCTTCTGGGGCCAAATCTATCGGCACTCTTCGATCTATGTTGATTGTAAGGTTTTCTAGTAATCTTTCCTATACTCGCTGAGAAAGTCTCAGAGATACTCTCCCTGTGTATGACCTTTCCTGGATGCGCGGTCACGTATTGGTGTCCTAATTCTGACATCGTACCGATGTTTTTGGGCTTGCGTTCCTGGAAAAACGCAATAAGCTCAGATGAACACGATGACAATACCTTGTCCCGTAACATAAGGTCGAAAAGCCCATCAAAGTCTTTAGTAATACCTTCCATCTCAATCCATCGATTTAATAGCTGAGCAATTTTCGCAATGAAATCCTCAAAATCCTGATTGACGCTTGGTCTCACGTCTCGGAAACGAGCTCGATACCCTTCCGCCGTTAGACGAAATTTCCTTAACAACCTCTCCTTGACTATGTCATAATTTGCTCTGTCGGCTAAAGGGATACTATACACAGTTTCTAACGCAGATCCTGAAAGCAAGTTTCCCAGCAGAACAGGCTATTCCTCCTTCTTTATCTTCCAAGCCAAAACTTCTGCTTCAAAACGTTCCAAATACACGTCCATACTGTCCAAATCTTGATTAAAATAGGGTAACCGTAGTCTATAGGGACGTGAGAATTCTTTCCCACCTGAATCCTGCTTCCTGGACTCATTATCTAACTTCTTTAGATTTATTTCTTTGTCAGCTTCAATTTTCTTTATCTCTTTCTCTGCTTCTATCTTCTTCATCTCTTTCTCTGCTTCTATCTTCAATTTATCAGCTTCAATCTTCAATTTATCAGCTTCAATCTTCAATTTCTGGAATTCTCTCTCCTCATACCGTTCCATTCTATCATTTTCCAGTTTTTCTTTCCATTTTTTTTCTGCCCATTCCTGTAGAGCAGGGCCTGTTAATGCTAGCTCTTTATCAACCTCAACAAATTCTAAGAGGCTAGCCATCGTAATATAATGTAATTAAATTACAATTTCTTAAAGCAGTACTCAGTGTACAAAAAAAAATACCTTCAGTATTCCCCACTGGAAAATTATCAGATATTGTACTAAAAAAAAGAAATCAAAATTATATGTAATGCCTAGTCAGAAATACTGACTGTACCACTCAAATAGGTGTATTCAATATAATTGTGTGAAGTTATTCAACAGCATACTTTGCTGTACCCATTACACCCATAATATTTAAGCAATATATAATTAATGGCATAAACATACATGTGATTCTCAACCAAACCAGATAACTACGTCTACACAAGCAAAAATACACAACCTACTCTTATGCTATCGGTACTGGAATTGAAATTGAGATACACTTCACTAAAACAAAACAAACATAAATACAAACAATGATGACAATAATGAAGATGATCAAGACGACCTTACTACACGAACGAACACAACAGTACTGTGGAATAAGAAAAAAAAAATCCTCAGACAGCAGCAGATGTCTAATTATAAACCGTAGCTGTTAACAAATGAAAACAAGAGTTTGGGAAATTAACATATGTACATGATAGTAAGAAGAATACAAGAGAATACTCCAATTAAACATGACAAAGAGACACTATTACAAATATGACACCGTGCAAACAAACCAGACCTGCACCACTAATACACTAAAATGTGCAACGTGAATTATGCAGGGCAGCCAATAGGGTCAGCTCTATGTGCCCGTGCTCCAGCACACAATTCACCTAGCAACAGTCCTAAAGAACAGTTTAGCATAATCTCTTTCCGCAATGCAAACGAGAAAATCCTAAACCCACACAACACCCAAATGACACCAAAATTATACTTCTACGAAGACACAACAAAAACCTACAATAGACAATGAAGTGACCAAAGGTAGTATGTTGCAACACCACACCAGTTGGATGACGTACTCACCAACCAAATGGAAAAGAGGTCACAGGAGAATGATTACTAATTATATACTATTATAAAGTAGAAAGGTACTAAAAGAAAGATAATTGTCCAATAATATATAATAATAGTAATAATACTACATTAAAAAAATTAACTATAAATCAATTAAATTGATGATCTCCGAAGGTCTGGGTTCCTGATGATGACGTTGATATCCACAGCACCTTAGTCACTAATGATCCAATGGTCTACACAACGAACGACACGTTACAAAGTTACGTAAAGTTACAAATATTGTCCATTAGGGTGACCCCTGAGTAAGGCACGAAGTCCACGCTTGTCACCAGATAGTGCCTTGTCTTCACTGAAATATCACAGGGATGTCAAGCAAAAAGTTAGACCACACGCATCAAAGTTATACCACAACTGTATACTAACTCGTTGTCAGCCCAAGGCGAGGATTTGCCAGCTCCACTCCAATAACATCTCACGAGTTCATGAAAGTTACCACCGTTTGCAAAGGTGTAGTGCAGCCTTCTACGTGAGAAAAAGTTCAGTACAGTTTGTGATGATGGACTGCAGTGTTTTGTATAAGGCAAAGATCGTAACGTAAATCTAGTACTGTTCAGCTTCTGTATATATATATATATATATATATATATATATATATATATATATATATATATATATATATATATATATATATATATATATATATATATATATATATATATATATATATATATATATATATATATATACACATACACACACGGAAAGGGACGAGACGTCTCTCATCCTCTCCGTCATCCCTGATTAAGTTAACAGGCGCACGTTATGTCTAGCCTATCCTTTCTGGTCAGTTATTAGTTAATCTTTAACCAATATCGCGCTTATACAAATATCGCTTGTCGTTACTAGCTATTTGTTTCGCCACATGATATTACCCTAGTCACTTTATATAATTACACTTAATGAATTAGAAGTGAATTGTATTCCGTCAATTATCATTCGCCTAGTGTATTTATAAGTCAACTAAACCAACTCTGTCTGGGTGATAGCGGGTGATTAAATTTACATTACGACTGAAACATCTGGAATAAAAATAGCTATGCGTTATTTAATTAGCTACTCTTAACACCTAGAAAATCACAGGGAATTATAATGGTAAACTTAACACATCAAATCACGTAAATGTTAATTTTTATTACCACGATCAGAAATGAAACAATCTACACAAATTGCTAATAACACACTTTCACAATGGCTCTAGAATAACGAGCTAGATTATCCCAAAAAATCTGAGCGACAACTGATAATGGTTGGAGGCAAACGTTATATAGGATCATCGTATTTTGATCTCAGAAGGCTGTTACTTTTTGCACTTCTCGTGCGTAGCAAAAATTCAGGAAACTGATTCCCCCGATCAAGGGTTCTCGTTCGCTTTTGTCGGCCGCTGCTAACGACAAAAGAGATTAGTCTATGTAGCGGGCTCCGGTCTGAGATACCTTTCCCTGAATGTATGGACATCACAGAATTTGCTCCCCCTCGTAGAGAAACTTCAAAAGCTGTTACCTCCCACGTGTTCTGCACGTGCTGTCTGCCAGTTATCATAATATTGACAAATCAGCTCGCGTGAGAAACTCGGGTAAGCAAACGTGATTCGCTCCCCTGAATAAATGACAGTTTGCGGAGTTTGTAAACAAGCTGGCCAGCTCGTTTGGTAAGGTCAAGTAGACAAAAAGAGGCGTGGATTAAGATGTGAGTCAGACAGTCAGAAATTGCGTGGTTCTGCTTTAGCAAATGGTAGGCATTAAATGGGAAAGCAAAGGCTGTCAGAATACGGTATCGTTATTTACATTTCCACGTCACATAAGTGAGAAGGGCTGGTACATGTGAAGGTGAAGGAATGGAATGTACTCGATAGAGATTGTAGACTTCATCAAATATAATTAACGGAATGTTAATCATGATAGTTAGTTCAGAATGCGAAAGTAGAGCGTAAATGTCTAAAGATTCATATAAAGAGAACAAGTTTATCTCTGGAACGACAGGGGGACGAAGAATATTAGTGTGATAGGGCCGGAAAGACACCCGTCTTACCCCTTCAGCTTCCCCTTCATTGTGAGTGGCACATTTATCGCCCATATTTTCGATGTGCGCGAAGCATGCTGGGATGTAAAAAGTCTTCAAGATTGATGAAAAGGCCATAATAATACCTAAAAATTAAGTTGTGGTGTAGAATTGTATTTTTGCTCTAGAAATAGTTGTGTATATTTCTGTTTTCGGGCCTTCTAAAGCAATATCGCGAGTGTTATGTATGCGGCCAAATCAATACGCCTAGCGCGCAGTAAATTGAGTGATTCGACCTGGGCTTATAAAAGAGATAACGGCCAGCGGACGGGCCTATTTTGCAAGAACCGCCCAGAGAAAAGAAACGAAGTTAGGCTAGCCCTGTGTCGGTAGAAGAGGAACGAAGACATGATACGTGAGTTTGATTTAAAAGCAGATTATATTATTTCCTAGTGAAATTACCATTATTTCCCTGTAGCTTTTGAAGTTATATTCAGCGTGAGGCTGTTTTTATGTTTAGTGAAATAAATAGATAGATGTGTTCCCAAAGGAAATGTCATCAACACGTGGTCCTCCCGGTTGCCATCTTCCCAACTAGTTAATATTATCTAATATAAATAGGCCCGTCCGACGGCCGCAATCTCTTTTATAAGCCCAGGTAGATCACTCAATTTACTGCGCGCTAGGCGTATTGATTTGGCCGCATACATAACACTCGCGATATTGCTTTAGAAGGCCCGAAAACAGAAATATACACAACTATTTCTAGAGCAAAAACACAATTCTACACCACAACTTAATTTTTAGGCATTATTATGGCCTTTTCATCAGTCTTGAAGACTTTTTACATCCCAGCATGCTTCGCGCACATCGAAAATATGGGCGATAAATGTGCCACTCACAATGAAGGGGGAAGCTGAAGGGGTAAGCCGGGTGTCTTTCTGGCCCTATCACATAATTGTGATAGGGTGGGCGAGATGATGATGATGATTATATTGTGATATGTTTGATCACTCTCTTTTCACACTCGCACCGACCCGAACAACAATAAAACTCTTGATTCTAGAGGCAGGGGCTGTATTTATTTTTACAACCCATTCAGTGACTAAGCAAACATTAAACAAATAAACCAACGAACATAACAAAACACCCAGCTAGTGCTCATTTGCTAATCTGAAGAAGCAAACAAAGCAACGAACTAGTTAAAATCATTGTTGAATAACGATACTCTCACCTGTCAAACAGTCCTTCCATGCCACCTGACACCCTCAACTATCACACACGCACACACTCATGCGTGTCGTCCAATGCGACTAGTAAGGTGTTGTGCATGAGGCTGACAATCTCACCGTGTAACATCGGTTGCTACCAAAACCACTACTGCAAGAGCACACACTTAACTATCCCACACACACACACACTCATGCATGTCGTCCAATGAGACTAGTACGGTGTTGTGCATGAAGCTGGCAATCTCACAATGTAACACAGATTGCTACCGAAACCACTACTGCACGAGCATATGAATACTTCATGCGGAGGCAAACCACAGTGGTGGCCCCATGCTCCCTCAGGAGCGGAGAAGAGAAATATATATCTCCAAGTGAGCCCACGTGCTCTCACATTCTACACATAACCATAATTAAATAATAATAACATGGACATAAAATAATATTCTTCAACTACATGTACATTGCCCAATGGGCTGATCACCCGTTGGCTTGTCACACCGATTACGGAAACAATGGCAGATGGATCTATTTGTTGTTGCCCTAAAGACGCCGCTAGGCGTGATGGGAAACTACAACAGAGAAAATCAATCTGCTGTTGCCCTTAAGACGCCACAAGGCGTGATGGCCTCTGACTGCTTGGTCGGTCTTTGGCTAAGGACGGAAGAAGAAGAACATGTACATCAAATACTCTCAATAATAAGAGTAAACCACCACCTCGAACTGATCCATCTCAATATTCGTCACTGCCCTCTGAACATGTCGTAAGTGACGACTGGTGCGCCTGGTAACAAGCGTGTCGTATATGACCCCTGATGAGATTGGGAACTCATCACACGAAACACATCGTTACCGTCACCGAAACAACCACAGCAATAGCCTCAAAATGCTTATTATGGGCCTGTAATTGACACCAGCTGCATTGGTGTTTCCATGCTCCGCCGGGAGCAGCCAGAGAAACACATGTCTCAACGTGCCTACGCACCAAGGAGTGGCTCTAATCTCCCCAGAAATCTAAATGACTATTCTCACTTCAAAGTAACCCATAAATATATACAGTAGAATAATCAACAATCGTGACATACACTTAATTACTCTTACAATAAAGAATAAAATAAAATTATTCTTAACTTTAACAACTAGAACTAGTCATCACATAAAGGAAATTTACCACGAAAACTCTCTTCTATTACTGGGGAAAATTACATTTAACCTACTTTCACCCACGTGTCGATTCACGCGATATAAAACTGCGTAACATAAAGTGATAACTAAGAGTGTTAAATGCAGACTCCTTGGCGTCTTCTTTTACAAGTTTATAAACTAATAAAACGGTATTGAATCAGTTTTACTAATAACAGTTCACATGAGACAAGGGACGTTTCGGGTTTTACCCTTCGTCAGCCACAAACAGGTGACAAAGACAAAAATTACATATCGGTACTACAAAACTATACGATGATGAGAAACAAACAACAAATGGGCGATCGTAAAATCTAAAAGAAAAGAAATACTGAAACAAGAAAGTAAATAATCCAAAGAAACGAAAAAAAGAAGAATAAACAAAACTGTGGAACTAGTTAAAGTTAGCTTAGCTCGATGCAAAGAATCCGTGCAAGAAAGCGGTAGTCTCTTGTCACAGAATTCACAAGGAAGTGACGTGCGATAGCGACAAAACAAGAGATATAAAAAGATACGAAACGAACCAAAGCAAAAACACAAGAAGATAGATCATAAAGACAACGAATAAAGAATGAAAAAGAGAAAAGCTACCAGAATTTATGCAAAATGATGTTGTATATTTAAACCGCCGGGAGCTAGAACGCCCATTTTAAAAATAAGGCGGTTCTCCAACGAAAAGCGAGTCTTGTCATTACCGGCACATGAACGCAGGGCAGTGACATGTATATCGGAATTACCTGAATGGTCCGGTCTATTGAAATGAAGGGCCACCGGTAAATGTTTGTCCTGATAGATGTCATTCAAGTGCTCACGAAACCTGTCTGCCAAACGCCTACCAGTTTCACCAATATAGGTCATGCCACATCTCTTGCAGATGATAGCATAAATCAGGTTTCTGGATTCGCACGTAAAAGACTCTCTAATGATAAATTTTCCTTTAGGAAAAGTGACTGTCTGAGCTTGGAGTACAAACGGACAGGTCTTGCATATCCGGCGTTGGCACGGTTTAGTACCAAAGTAAGATGGGCTAGAATGTCGCAAGCGACTGTGTACAAGAATATCCCTAAAATTCCTATCCCTACGATAAGCTACCAAAGGTGTATCACGAAATAACTCTTTGGTATCAGGATCAGAGTTGAGAATAGGCAGATGTCGAAACAGAATTCTCTTTACCGCCAGGCAGTGAGGATGGAAAGTTAGAACCAGTTTGAGTCTGTCAGATTGGACAGAAGGTTTAGTAGTGAGTGCCGTCTGACGAGTGACGCGTGTGATACGATTAAGGGCATCAGATAACACATGTTGACAGACTCAAACTCAAGAGAAAAGCTACCAGAATTTATGCAAAATGATGTTGTATATTTAAACCGCCGGGAGCTAGAACGCCCATTTTAAAAATAAGGCGGTTCTCCAACGAAAAGCGAGTCTTGTCATTACCGGCACATGAACGCAGGGCAGTGACATGTATATCGGAATTACCTGAATGGTCCGGTCTATTGAAATGAAGGGCCACCGGTAAATGTTTGTCCTGATAGATGTCATTCAAGTGCTCACGAAACCTGTCTGCCAAACGCCTACCAGTTTCACCAATATAGGTCATGCCACATCTCTTGCAGATGATAGCATAAATCAGGTTTCTGGATTCGCACGTAAAAGACTCTCTAATGATAAATTTTCCTTTAGGAAAAGTGACTGTCTGAGCTTGGAGTACAAACGGACAGGTCTTGCATATCCGGCGTTGGCACGGTTTAGTACCAAAGTAAGATGGGCTAGAATGTCGCAAGCGACTGTGTACAAGAATATCCCTAAAATTCCTATCCCTACGATAAGCTACCAAAGGTGTATCACGAAATAACTCTTTAGTATCAGGATCAGAGTTGAGAATAGGCAGATGTCGAAACAGAATTCTCTTTACCGCCAGGCAGTGAGGATGGAAAGTTAGAACCAGTTTGAGTCTGTCAGATTGGACAGAAGGTTTAGTAGTGAGTGCCGTCTGACGAGTGACGCGTGTGATACGATTAAGGGCATCAGATAACACATGTTGACAGACTCAAACTCAAGAGAAAAGCTACCAGAATTTATGCAAAATGATGTTGTATATTTAAACCGCCGGGAGCTAGAACGCCCATTTTAAAAATAAGGCGGTTCTCCAACGAAAAGCGAGTCTTGTCATTACCGGCACATGAACGCAGGGCAGTGACATGTATATCGGAATTACCTGAATGGTCCGGTCTATTGAAATGAAGGGCCACCGGTAAATGTTTGTCCTGATAGATGTCATTCAAGTGCTCACGAAACCTGTCTGCCAAACGCCTACCAGTTTCACCAATATAGGTCATGCCCATCTCTTGCAGATGATAGCATAAATCAGGTTCTTGTACTACAACTGATTTAAGTTCGTTTAACTGGAGTCTATTTGATTGTATGGCATTCACTGTGGTATAAACTATAGTAATGCTTTTTCTTAGTACTTGTCTAATCTTCTCTTGGTTTGATGCTAAGAGATTAATAGTAAGCTGTAAATCATCGTAACTATCATCTGTAGCAGTGCCAAATAAAATTACAAGAAACAGGGTGGCATCCCTTAATGTTATCTGAGCGTCAGCGGTTACCTCACCGGGGAAGGAATGGATACCAGGTATGGCTGTTACAGTACCAAACAAGAACTGGATCATCGGGGGGAACTGTCATCTTCAAGCAAGCTGAAAAAGAAACGTTCGTGGCACGATATCGGCCCCAAAAAAAATTTGTAAAGAAAAAATAATAATAAGCGTTGGTAAAAAGAAAATATAACACAGAAGCGATGAGGGGTACTTGTGTTGACAAGTACAGTAGGACACAGCTGGTGTGCCTATAAAAACTTCGCTAGTTCCTTCAGTTCCTTCGCCATTTCTAGCATCGCTATTTCTCGACTGGACAATCGAGAGTCGTACTGTGAAGAACATGCAGAATGTGACGTGGTGTTAATGGTTGGTCTGCATGATGATGGAATTAGCGATGGTGGGGGGTGATATAGTGGAGGTTTGACTGGAGGATCGTTTTTCTGTCTGTAGACTGGACGACGTTTTGTACGCATTTTCGTTTGTACATGCTTCTGGGGAAGCTTCACAAACTTTGCAAGTGGAGAAGAGTCATATGAAGAAGATAAGTACGGTCGTTTCACAGCTGTGCGCATTTCAGGGGGCGGATTATCGTCAATGGATTCTTCTCTGCTGTCAGGATCAAGAGTATCGATATCAGACTCTTGCTGATACAAGTACGTTGTCGCTTCGCTGTTAGTTTCATCTGGGAAATTATTTGATAATTCATTAGTGTGGAAGCGTTGTTCTGTTTGTTCTTGAGTATCATGATCAGAGTCTGGCTGTCCGTGATAAACAACAGTATTCTTGAGGTTTTGTAGCGGTTCGTTATCAGCGATATCCCATTCTGAGTTGGAGTTATGTTGATTGGTGGATGGGTGTTCACTGCGCGAATACGTCTGAGTACGTATCAAGGTGGTTGTATTATCATCTTCTTGTGCTGTTGGTAATCTGTGTGCATCATTATGCAAACGAGAATCTCTGTATTGCAGACGTTGTCTTAATTCAGTGATGGGGATGACATTTTCGCTTTCGGAGGAATCTCTGCAACGTCTAAGTCGTTGTATGTCATCTGATGGTGGTGCAGGTATTGTATAACACTTTTCCATTTCAGAGTCTGTTTCATCAGAGGAGGTGTGACTTGAGGGTTGGTAATTCAATGTAGCTTTTCTAATTGGTCTGGTAGATGTCATCTTGGATGCAATAGGACGATGGTCATCACGCCGAAGTTGTTTCGCGTGTGCTTTCGTGGTTATGTCTTTCTCTTCTTGCGATATTACGTAATTTGTGGGGGACGTCTGTTCTATAACCTTGTAACCATCAACCCAACGGTTGTCAAATTTTGTGTTTCTGACATGCTTTTTGTAATAAACTTTTTCACCAATTCTGAATGTCTCGAGCTTTGCCGATTTATCATGCTGCCTTGTTGTCTTGCGAAATGCCCTCTCAGTGTTTTTGTGAGCAATTTGATGTGCCTTATGTTTCTCTCTCAAAATGATTACAATGGGGTCTTCTCCCATATACTTCCTCTGAGGATGGAGAAGGTTATCAAGAGGGAAATTGGGTTCACGGCCGTACAAAATAAAAAAATGGAGACATGCCAGTGATGTCATTAACATTGACTCTTATGGCTTCGAGGGCTTGGTTTATGTAAACATCCCAATATTGGTGATGTCCCTGGATGTATTTGCTGATTACATCATGGAGGGTGGAATGCATGCGCTCATTTCTTCCATTGGATTCTGGGTGATAAAACTTAGTTGTAGTGTGTTCTATGTTCAATTTCTTGATGGTGGCCTTAAATGGATTACCAGTGAAATGTTTCCCATTATCTGAAATGTGGACAGCCATGCCTGGGAAGAAAATCCTGAAGGAAAAATTATGTAATGGATTCTGAGGTGGCATCTCTAAGAGGGTAGCTCTCCGGCCATACTGAGTATTGATCTACGAGATGTAATAAATATCTGTTTCCTGAGTGAGTGAGTGAATATGGACCAGATATGTCAATACTCACTGTCTGCAAAGGGAAATGTGAAGGCTTCATTTCTTGGAGAGGTATTGAGTGAGGTTTCATATTTCTCAGTTTACATACTGTAGCTACATATTCGATAATGTCCTTGTACTTGGTTTGCCAGAAGTATCTTCTCTTGATTACATCTATGGTTTTGTCGCGGCCCATATGACCGTTCTGATCAGGAAATTGTGACAATATTTCAGGGATACGGTTCTTTGAAATGACTTTCCTTAAACGACCATCTTGTTTTTCATTAATAAAATATAGTGCCTCATCATAGGGGAGAATAGTGAATTCTTTGACCTTAGAGGGATTCTCCCTAACACGTTTCATGATCTTGGCTATTTCTATGTCTTCGGCCTGTTCTTTGCATATGTAAATGTGTCTGGGTGTTCATCCTCTAATAAGGGCGTTTGCTCTGAATAAACACCTGTTTGTGGTGAAGCTATGGCATTTGTTTCTTTGGTGTTATCGTCAATTTCAGTTGATGTTAGGTTAGTTGTGTCCTTGATGTTATCGTGATTGAGATCATCAGCATACGAGATTCTTGACAATAAGTCAGCGCATGTGTTCAGGGTTCCTGGGATATATTCAATGGTAGTATCGTACGACTGTAAGTTCATTGTCCATGTTTGAAGTTTCTTCGGTTGTTCTTGAGTTTTCGTAAGCCAGTTGACAAGGGGTTGGTGGTCAGTTCGAATAAGGAGTCTGGTTCCACGAACGTACAAAATCAAATTTTCCTATCCCACGCTTTATCCTGGCCACGGAACCATTTAACACCATATTTGGCAGTGTTAGCTAATAAGGACTAATTGAGTGTGGTTTACTTGTATATTCCAAGTTAGAACTTTACTGGCTTAGTCCGCCAGAGATATACATTTCTTGGTTTCATTTTTTTTTAATAACCCAGGTAGGTTCTTTCCTCTTATGGTGTGTTTGTGTGAGACAGTAGTGGTGATGATGATTGATACAGTACAACACTTGGTACAGGTTCACAACTAAGTGTCTAGCTCAACTGTAAAGAATCCCCAGTAACTTCTTTGATATAATATCAAGTTTTATTTAACCATTGAAGATTTTCCACATAACAGCAACATTTGTACACATTCAGAAGTTACATTGGTTTTCAGACATAGAATCTATTTCATGTTTGATAAGTTGTCCCTTTCTTGTTTCTATCCAGCAGGGATTATAAAATTCCTTAACTTCTGTATCTTCTTCAATCTTCTCTATTGAAGGTACACTCATATTTGGCACTTTGGGTTAAGAGCCTCTACTTGCTTTATATTTGTCAATACTGGCTTCATTCGTTTTTTACTTGATTATAGCATTTCTTAGGCATATGCTGAAATAAACATGTTCGTACGAATCGTACTTACTTGTGTACCCCAAAGGAAGAAAATCTGTTTCATACAGAGTTTTCTTGAAAATGAAGAAAATACTTTCTTGCGTCTGCAAATAATTTAAGAGTAAGGAAATACACTGAGGTTCTTGTTGTATATCTCAGCAGAGGAGCCAGGACGTATGTGACAGACCGGGGATGGCGCCAAATACCTTCCTCGAACAGTTAAAATCACGTCCTATGTGCAAGGCTCTGATTTTACAACTGACTTTCATAAAATTATTTCTGAGCGTCTTTCGGTGGCGGGCGATTCTGGCCACCGTTTCATTGGACAAACTATTATTTTGTTAATTTATTTACTGGTCATTCTATCAAGCGATCTTACATGGAGTAAGGCTATTCCCATTTACGTCACTATTTTATATGGCAACTCCCGCCGATGTTAGCGTGGCTATGCTAAGCTTGACATAGTTTTAGTTAATCTTATGTCATCCTATACTCAATGTATCTCGTGTTTATGATTCACGACGAGATGTCATAACTGCACTGTTTATTTTCTAAAGTAGTAAATAGTAATTTCTATTATTTTATTATAATTAGTTTCTAGCACTAAAAATGCTATGGTAGTAGGTCATGCGGCCACATTCACATTTGAGTTGAAGATTCTTATTTTCGTGTTGGATCCGATTTCTCTTGATCTCCATATATTTCCAAATGCAATGAAAGCTCCTCTTGCTTTTTATATTCTTATTTTGATATCACTGTCTGTCCTTCCAACTTTGTCTATATTGCTGCCAAGATATGTGTACGATTCTACATCTTGTAGTGATGTTTCTTCAAGTTCAACACTGTTATCAATACTTGCATTTATTCTCATTATTTTTGTCTTTTTCTTGCGTATTTTCAGACCCAATTGCTGTGACCTCTCATCGAGTGTTTTTGTGAAAGCATATTTCCATATAAATATATACCATAAAGCAACTTGGATATCACCAGACCACAGAACATAAAATCAGATAGATCGTATATGTAAACACAAGAAATAGGAAGTGGTAGAGAGGAATTTAAAGAACAAACAATATGACTTAATTAAAATATTTTAGTTTGATTTTCATAAATGTGAAGCTGTAAATTTATGTAATTGTTATTAGAAAACCGTGCAACGCCGGGTACTTAAAGATGGAATATAAATGTTTTAAAATGTGAATACTAATAAATTTAAGTAGAGGAAAGTTAGGAAAGTGGAAATTACAAAGTGGAGAATACTTGCGTGTATGTGATAGCTAACTGATATATTGGAATATAAATCAATAATATTAAATAAGAGAAAATTAATGTACAGTATTTAAAAACAAAAAGAGGACGCTTGTCTTGGGGGTCTATCGACGGTTGCAAATACTGCCCAAATATTCGTTGATCCCCGCAATCTACTTCTGACATTTCTTGTAACGGATCCGTATTTCATGGGGTTGTTACCAACAATATCTAGTGCATCGTACATACATGCTGACATTCCACCTGATTCAGAAAGATGATCTCCATTCACAAATGTAGGATTGCGGCCACATTTACCCGCCGCAGTCTTAGAGTTTGATGTTACAGGAAGCAGATATTAGAAAATGGTTCAAATGAGATCCATACCGTGTTTATTATAACTCACGTGTATGACATGTCGAGAATTAAGAGTGTGCGTGCACGTTGTTTGTGTTACATGAACAATTGACTCGGCAAGCGCGTAGTTAAGCAAAGAAAACATTTTATGTACGACACAAACGTGCATAATTTCCCGCTCTGTAAGCAAAACTGTCGTACGTGAAAAAATCGCAGGCAGCACATAAATGATGAAAGGCACGTTGAAGCTATGAGTGCCCGCCTTTGCTAATGTGTTTGTTTTGCATGCACAACAGCTGAATTTTTGGGGTATCGTTAATAGACAGTAAAAGGCAAGTTTTGCAGTTCTGAGAAGGAAGAAGTACTGGGAGCTTTCTGCACGCCATATGTGAGTGCCAGCATAATACGCGCGTGCCAGCCATTATGTTGTCATATTAACATTCATATTACGGAGTATTTCAGACATGAAGTGAAGTGTGTCTTACTTGGCGCATTTCCTTGGGGTTACTAACCTGCCACCCAGGGCCGGATTAAGCTAGTACGGGGCCTGTAGCATATGTTAAGAAAGGGGTCCTATATTAAAAAGAAACAATAAAACAACACAAATATATTTGAACACATACATTTTTAATTTGCATAGTAATTATCATTATCAAAAGTAACAACACAGTCAACATTATTGTTTAAATATTAATGTTTCTACATTTAGCATGAGAAAATTTGTCGATGATATAGGATGTATCAATTTCACGCAGAAGTTTATGTTCAATGCTCATTAGTGTGAGATTGTTCAATCTCTTTTGACCCATGGTGCTCCTTAGTTCATTTTTAATAAGTTTAAGTTTTGAAAATGATCGTTCTCCACTGCAGTTGGTTACCATTAGTGACAAATAGATGCGCAAGGCGATTTCTACATTTGGAAAACAAGACTCCAAAGAATTGTCAATTATCAAACGGTAAAACTGTAACTCTACAAGGACTAGAGTAGTGCCAATATGAGAAGCAAGATCAGTTTTCAACAGTTCTGTAAACTGCACAAGTTCTTCACAGACTTTCTTCCAGATCTTCCGGATATGATTTAATAAGATTCGATGATCTCGTTACCACCTCTTCAGGTGTAAACGACTGTAACTGACGAAGGAATCCAAATACATCATTCAACTTTTGATAAGCTTTCTGGCGTTTTGACAAGGCAGAGAGCAAGCTATCAATAAGGACAAGAAATGTTCGGCTTTTAAACTGCTGAGAAGGCGTTTGAGATTCAACAAGTGGATCAAGTGTGCTGGAACCACTGAAATCATCATACTCTCGATTTCGTTTGTGTTTTCTTCGAGTTTGTTCTTGATAATGTTCACACTCAGTCAGATCCTTGGCCTTTTGCACTATGTCTGCAAAAGTAGACCGCATAGCTTGAATATACCCCCGCAGGGATTCATAGAGTGCACAAGCTGTATTCAAATCTTGGTCAGAAGATTGCAAAAAAGCACTGGTCATTTGAAAACGCTGTAATACTTGATCCCACAGTATGATCATTATTCCTGTTTCTAACTTCATCATGGTTGAAAGTAGACCACGAGCCTGTTCGCGACACTCTGCCTTCTGATCATTGTTATCTGAAACATCATCCAAGACTTGTTTTATTGCAGAAAAACTGTGTAAAAGTGCTTTTGTTGCATCTGCCCGAGCGGACCACCTGGTATCTGACAGTCTTTTCACAAAGGGCAAATGGGACTTATTATGAGTACCGCCAGCACATAATGCAATAGAAAGGATACCCCACCGGTAGGTATAAGCAAAAAAGAAGGTGTACAGGCTTTCAACAAATCCAAAGAAAATTACTGCTTCTTGACAACCTTCAGCAGCACATTTTCCAACAAAATTTAGTGAATGTGCAAAACACGGAATGTAATGCGCAAACTTATTCATCTCTTTAATTCGTGCTTGTAATCCTATAAACTTGCCTCTCATGTTGCTGGCGTTGTCATAACTTTGGCCACGGCAGTCTTTAATATCAATGTCATTTGTCTTTAAAAAATTAAGTAGACTTTTAGTAAGCTGTTCAGCACTATGACCTTCCATATCCAAAAATGTCACAAATCTTTCAACTGGTCCAGATGGCAAAACATAGCGCAGAGTCAAAGTCAACTGGTCCATATTAGATATATCTGGAGTAGAATCCAATGAAACGGAATAATACTTGTATTTCTTCACTTCACAGAGAATGTGATCCAGTATGCTGGATCCAATCAGATTGATGAATTCCTCACACGTTGTTTTAGATAGATATGATTTATGTCCAAATCCTTTGTTTGCATGAGTACTTATATGCTCTGCCAGAAAAGGGTCAAACTTGGCCAGTAATTCTAACAACCCTAAGTAATTCCCGTTATAAGGGGACCCAACAATTTCATCACTGCCATGAAATGAAAGGCCTCGTTCTACTAAAAACTTCACAACTTCAATTATTCGCTCTAGAAGTTTGTGCCAATACTTTTCTTGAATGACCATTTGTTTCACAAGTTGGGAATCGACACGTTCACCTTTGTTTTTAATCAACAGTGAAATTAAAGCTTGTCTATGTGAGGAGCTTTCTTCATGTCGACGCAATAGATTGCTTGCATTTTTCCAGTCATTAAACCCTTCCACAGTAAACTTTGATGAACATTCTGAACTCATAAGCTTGCATGGGAAACAGAATAGGCGCTCTTTTACTTTCTGAATAGCATAACCATTTTCTTGCATGTTGCTTGTTTGTAAGTTTATGAATATGTGTAAAATAAGACTTCTGACAGTATCGAGTTTTCTTTTCAGTGTCATACAATCGCACGGATGAAGAGAAGGCACTTTCAACATGTTGACATTTTTCACTTCCCTTGGATATCCAATATTCACGCTCACAGTCATCTATATTGTTCGGCCAGTCACCAACATCATTAGAGTACTTCTTCGTTTCACTTATTCTTTCACATTCAGACTCAGTGTATACTGGGTTTTGCTGTATGTTTTCTGCTGCACAGCCTGCACTAGTACTAGTTGTTCCTGTACTTCCAGCTTCAGCGGTTAGAGTACCACCACCATGAACATCAAAATATTCTGTCAGCTTACGTGTTTTTGATATCACAAGTTGATCTCTTCTTTCTTTTTCTTCCTTCGCTTTACGTTTTTCACTTCCAGAAGCATAATTACGTCCAATATTTCTGTGTCTACTGCTCATTTTTTGAGTTTTCTAACCTTACAAATCAAGAAATTTTAATCAAGATCGAAAGAGAGTGTGAGCACGCGTATACCTCAATTAAAACAGGAAGTTTCCGTTTCCTAAATTCTAGTTTTTATTGTTAATGCAAATTCATTTCACAAAGAACGAAACAAAACTAGAGGGGCAGTCGCCTAAAGCCAAAAAAGTGGCTTCCGTCCAAACGTGACCAAATTTTTAACGCCACTTAAATGGCTTCCGTCCGCAAACACCTTTAAGATAAAAATAATGAAGAGTCACACTAAGTCACCCTCTTATGCTCTTTCTCTCACAATTTCGTGACACTAAATGAAAAGGCGCTAAAGATGGCATAAATCACAAGATCATTGGTTTAACGCTCGTATTAGAAGATGACCAAAAAATTATGTACATATTTATTGGCGCGGGGCCCCTAAAAGCGCGGGGCCCGTAGCATATGCTACTTTGGCTACTACGTTAATCCGGCTCTGCTGCCACCCCATCATCATCACCTGTCAGCTCTCCAGAACGTTTATACCTTCAAACGTATGCCACGTCTTTATGCCCCATGCCATGAGCTCACGGTATTTCCATGTTATCTTCGTTCTCTTCATGTCTGTCTCCATTTCTCTTCTCCGTGTGTTGTTTGGTCGGCATCTACCCCTTTTACACTGGGAGCTCCAGAACAAGGACTGCCTTGTAATGGTAATAGCAGGTTTCTGCAATGTATTTTATTTTCATCTCGTTTGAAGATTGTGGTTTAAAATGTATACAGAATGGAGTAGCGAACCCCATGCCCAACACTCCTTAATAGATCATTACGACATACATGGTGGGTTAGAGTTACTGTTCTTTCCTCCTCCACTTTTGCGGGTTCCAGTAATGACCACCTAGTTTGCCTAATGGTTAAACCGGCTCTAGTATTCTCTTCCTCCGTCGTCTTGCCTCCTTGGAACATGACTAGAATTAGAGACGTGACCCAAGCTTGAATGTGAGGACTGCCTGCACGTGGCGGCGTCGTAGTTGCAAGATGTAATTTAACACACCGAGAGCGAAACAAGAACAGTGCTATCAAATGTACTCATTTCCAACAATATAAACTGTAGAAAAGAAACAGACATCTGTTCTTGTGCGTTACCCATGGAGTGTAGGCTGCAAACTGTGAAACACTAATTTTTAATTTAGACTATCTTTTCAGCTTTGCTCATGACCAGGGCCGAAATTAAACCTTTAGCACGCTGCATTCTTTGGCGAAAATTGTCGCCTACAGCTGCATTCTTTTTCACAGCGTCCCGTTTTTATAGTGGATGACTTGTAATGTCTATAGTTTTTGTGTTTCTTGGTCAATTGCTATAATTTTTGGAATTTTTATAAATAAATGAATGATGAATCTGATGATATAAAATTTGTTTGTGTACATGTTAGATGTGATAGGAAGAGAGGAAAGGAAAGATGAAAAAAACGAAAAAAAATGTAAAAAAAAATAAAATTTTTTTTTTTTTTAAATTTTAAAATTAAAAAAAAAATTAAAAAAAAATAACCAACACACAAAGAGTCCATTTCCCTTGCATCTCAATGAAAGTCATTTGACCAATAGACCAATACAAATCAAATGACGATCTTTTCGTTACACCCATCATCAGTAGCAAAGGAATAAACGCTCTCGTCAGCCGTGATATTCGATCGTAACCCTAAACCTTTCCGACACACTTAATCCTAACCCCTAAAAAAATACATACCAGGAAAGCCATTCTACTTTCGTTTCCATCTCAGCCATCAAACATATTCTGAGAACCGATATCAGCGCTTATAAAGACAAAAAATTTCATCCTTACCTCATGGCGTCAGAATCCAATAGAATTATAACGAAAATGGCCGCTTGTTCGATGCCGATTCATTTCGATTAAAAAAATTTACAAAAAATAAACGCGGATACACCCATCACTTTTGTAAGATCGGAAATGGAAGCTAACTCTCTTGCAAATAAAATTACAACTTAACATCCGGGGCTGAAAATCACGTGTACACAAGTCATGTGCTAGAAAACGATGATAAACGCTGTCGACATATGTCGACAACAGCTGGGAGAACATAGGTTGCCTTCGTCGACATATGTCGACGGCAGCGTGCTAAAGGTTTAAATGCTTTCTGGGGTGGCTCCAAGCTTCATAGCGGGGGCGAAGAAGGCCATTGGTACTGTTATTCTGAAATGTGCTTAAAAAAAGAAAGGATGAAAATGGGAAGAATTTTTTCATTCATTGGTAGATCCTAAAAATGTCGTAGACCTTAGGTACTGTGCCGAATGGGAAATCAACCCTGCTCATGACGTTCCGATTGCTTTGAGTTGCTCTTGTACCTTTCATCGTCAGCTTTCTTCTGTCTTGTCTCTCTCATCATCATTTCCTTTTTCGCTGCCTATGGAATACTAAACCGCCATTATAGCTAGTTTCCTTGCAGGAAGACTGCACCAAAGAAGTCACGTGCACTTACAAAGGTAGTTACTGTAGCAATTTGTTTTGCACGATGAGGTGGCCAGTCCCATTCACAACTTCATCTTAGTTAACTCTTACGTTATGCCCGGAGACCAGTAGTTATAACCTTTCTTTCACTTTTCATAGACCAACGAGAACTCCCCATGGCAGAGCTCTCCTACTATTAATAGAAGGTCATTGTCCAATCATTTCTGTTCTTGAAGTCGCGTTCTTCTCCTTTTTTGTCTTTCTTTCTCCTGTCCATGTATGATTATGCGTATATGTATGTATGTGTGTGTGTGTCTGTGTTTCTAGCCTGCAGATCCTATAACAAAGACTAGCCTCGAGGGCCTTTTTCTGTATTGGTTGACAGTCTTTAGTCATAGTTTAATAAGTCTGTGGTGGGAGCCGCGCTGGTGTAATGGTTAAGACGTTGCGCTAGCGACCAGGTTTTCAATGTTCAAGCCCGGGCGCCGGCATTTGTAGGAATGTCATCGACCGGGAATTTGACTGAATAACCTGAACGGCTCCTGAAGATAAACCCTCTGACCGGGTTGGAAGGAAAGTCCACTGGCACCCCAGCCTCGCAATGACATGTCATTGGGCCAAAAAGGGCTGGAAAGCTCGAGTGCCGCTGGTTAGACAAAATAAAAAAAAAAGTCTGTGGTAAGGTGCAGTGGATCTACTTTCTACTCCATTGTTTCTGGTCCACATAGGCCCCCTTCATCATCATCATTTTCATCAGCATCATCCCCACCTTTCAGCTCCACAAGGAGCATACGCCTTCAACAAACTTATGCCAAGTCTTCCTGTCACGTGCCATCAGCTACAGGTCTTTGCCTATCATGTACCATCCCTGTAATGTCTGTCTTCTTCTCCATGTGCTCTTTGGTTTCCCTCTACCTTTCTTACCCCGGGGATTCCAGAACAAGGACTGCCTTGTAAGGCTATCCAGGGGCGCACTTAAAGTACTTAGCATCCGGGGCGGATCCTACCGTTGGCACCCCACCCGTAATAAATAAAGACTGTTGCACGTATATTTGTAACGGTATGTACTATTATAACAGTGTCCCATGGCACCCCCTTCATGTCTGTCACCGGGCGAACCGCCCCCTCGCATCCCCCTTTGTACCCACTGATGCTTTCACCAGGTTTTTCTCAAAGTGTGTCCTTTCCATAGTTAACGTCTTCTTCTCATCTCTTGTTCCACTGGCACTTACTTGTCTGGCACCTTGTCATCAGTTCCACATTATCGATCTTGTCACACCATTACAACCCTTCTATTCTACGCCAATATCCATTTTGGAAAGTCTGTAGCATTTTGGTTGTTATTTTTGTTGTTCTTCATGTTTCAGAGCCAGACAATAGGACTGATTCTAACATAATTATACAAAGTCTACTGTTTGTGAGGTTTCAGAGCCAGACAATAGGACTGATTCTAACATAATTATACAAAGTCTACCGTTTGTGATGTTTCAGAGCCAGACAATAGGACTGATTCTAACATAATTATACAAAGTCCACCGTTTGTGATGTTTCGGAGCCAGACAATAGAACTGATTCTAACATAATTATACAAAGTCCACCGTTTGTGATGTTTCAGAGCCAGACAATAGGACTGATTCTAACATAATTATACAAAGTCCACCGTTTGTGATGTTTCAGAGCCAGACAATAGGACTGATTCTAACATAATTATACAAAGTCCACCGTTTGTGATGTTTCAGAGCCAGACAATAGGACTGATTCTAACATAATTATACAAAGTCCACCGTTTGTGATGTTTCAGAGCCAGACAATAGGACTGATTCTAACATAATTATACAAAGTCCACCGTTTGTGATGTTTCAGAGCCAGACAATAGGACTGATTCTAACATAATTATACAAAGTCCCACCGTTTGTGATGTTTCAGAGCCAGACAATAGAACTGATTCTAACATAATTATACAAAGTCCACCGTTTGTGATGTTTCAGAGCCAGACAATAGGACTGATTCTAACATAATTATACAAAGTCCACCGTTTGTGATGTTTCAGAGCCAGACAATAAGACTGGTTCTAACATAATTATACAAAGTCCACCGTTTGTGATGTTTCAGAGCCAGACAATAGGACTGATTCTAACATAATTATATAAAGTCCACCGTTTGTGATGTTTCAGAGCCAGACAATAGGACTGATTCTAACATAATTATACAAAGTCCACCGTTTGTGATGTTTCAGAGCCAGACAATAGGACTGATTCTAACATAATTATACAAAGTCCACCGTTTGTGATGTTTCAGAGCCAGACAATAGGACTGATTCTAACATAATTATACAATGTCCACCGTTTGTGATGTTTCAGAGCCAGACAATAGGACTGATTCTAACATAATTATACAAAGTCCACCGTTTGTGATGTTTCAGAGCCAGACAATAGGACTGATTCTAACATAATTATACAAAGTCCACCGTTTGTGATGTTTCAGAGCCAGACAATAGGACTGATTCTAACATAATTATATAAAGTCCACCGTTTGTGATGTTTCAGAGCCAGACAATAGGACTGATTCTAACATAATTATACAATGTCCACCGTTTGTGATGTTTCAGAGCCAGACAATAGGACTGATTCTAACATAATTATACAATGTCCACCGTTTGTGATGTTTCAGAGCCAGACAATAGGACTGATTCTAACATAATTATACAAAGTCCACCGTTTGTGATGTTTCAGAGCCAGACAATGGAACTGATTCTAACATAATTATACAAAGTCCACCGTTTGTGATGTTTCAGAGCCAGACAATAGGACTGATTCTAACATAATTATACAAAGTCCACCGTTTGTGATGTTTCAGAGCCAGACAATAGGACTGATTCTAACATAATTATATAAAGTCCACCGTTTGTGATGTTTCAGAGCCAGACAATAGGACTGATTCTAACATAATTATACAAAGTCCACCGTTTGTGATGTTTCAGAGCCAGACAATAGGACTGATTCTAACATAATTATACAATGTCCACCGTTTGTGATGTTTCAGAGCCAGACAATAGGACTGATTCTAACATAATTATACAATGTCCACCGTTTGTGATGTTTCAGAGCCAGACAATAGGACTGATTCTAACATAATTATACAATGTCCACCGTTTGTGATGTTTCAGAGTCAGACAATAGGACTGATTCTAACATAATTATACAATGTCCACCGTTTGTGATGTTTCAGAGCCAGACAATAGGACTGATTCTAACATAATTATACAATGTCCACCGTTTGTGATGTTTCAGAGCCAGACAATAAGACGGATTCTAACATAATTATACAATGTCCACCGTTTGTGATGTTTCAGAGCCAGACAATAGGACTGATTCTAACATAATTATACAATGTCCACCGTTTGTGATGTTTCAGAGCCAGACAATAGGACTGATTCTAACATAATTATACAATGTCCACCGTTTGTGATGTTTCAGAGCCAGACAATAGGACTGATTCTAACATAATTATACAATGTCCACCGTTTGTGATGTTTCAGAGCCAGACAATAGGACTGATTCTAACATAATTATACAATGTCCACTGTTTGTGATGTTTCAGAGCCAGACAATAGGACTGATTCTAACATAATTATACAATGTCCACCGTTTGTGATGTTTCAGAGCCAGACAATAGGACTGATTCTAACATAATTATACAATGTCCACCGTTTGTGATGTTTCAGAGCCAGACAATAGGACTGATTCTAACATAATTATGCAATGTCCACTATTTGTGATGTTTCAGAGCCAGACAATAGGACTGATTCTAACATAATTATACAATGTCCACCGTTTGTTATGTTTCAGAGCCAGACAATAGGACTGATTCTAACATAATTATGCAATGTCCACTATTTGTGATGTTTCAGAGCCAGACAATAGGACTGATTCTAACATAATGATACAATGTCCACCGTTTGTAATGTTTCAGAGCCAGACAATAGAACTGATTCTAACATAATTATACAATGTCCACCGTTTGTGATGTTTCAGAGCCAGACAATAGGACTGATTCTAACATAATTATACAATGTCCACCGTTTGTGATGTTTCAGAGCCAGACAATAGGACAGATTCTAACATAATTATACAATGTCCTCCGTTTGTGATGTTTCAGAGCCAGACAATAGGACTGATTCTAACATAATGATACAATGTCCACCGTTTGTGATGTTTCAGAGCCAGACAATAGGACTGATTCTAACATAATGATACAATGTCCACCGTTTGTGATGTTTCAGAGCCAGACAATAGGACTGATTCTAACATAATTATACAATGTCCACCGTTTGTGATGTTTCAGAGCCAGACAATAGGACTGATTCTAACATAATTATACAATGTCCACCGTTTGTGATGTTTCAGAGCCAGACAATAGGACTGATTCTAACATAATTATGCAATGTCCACTATTTGTGATGTTTCAGAGCCAGACAATAGGACTGATTCTAACATAATGATACAATGTCCACCGTTTGTAATGTTTCAGAGCCAGACAATAGAACTGATTCTAACATAATTATACAATGTCCACCGTTTGTGATGTTTCAGAGCCAGACAATAGGACTGATTCTAACATAATTATACAATGTCCACCGTTTGTGATGTTTCAGAGCCAGACAATAGGACAGATTCTAACATAATTATACAATGTCCTCCGTTTGTGATGTTTCAGAGCCAGACAATAGGACTGATTCTAACATAATGATACAATGTCCACCGTTTGTGATGTTTCAGAGCCAGACAATAGGACTGATTCGAATATAATGATACAATGTCCACCGTTTGTGATGTTTCAGAGCCAGACAATAGGACTGATTCTAACATAATTATACAATGTCCACCGTTTGTGATGTTTCAGAGCCAGACAATAGGACTGATTCTAACATAATTATACAATGTCCACCGTTTGAGTGTTATCAGCTCAAGGTTTATCCATATCATTCTCATTATCTTCATGCATGTCTCCAGTTCTCTTCTCCATGTGTTGTTTGGTCTACCTGTACCGCTCTTACCCCTGGGGAGCCCATAACAAGAAGCACCTGGTAATGTGCTATCAACGCACGAATGAACGCATGGACTGCATCTATTTCCCGGGCTGGATGACTTGGTGCAGCATTTCTCCACACGTTAGGAGGTCGGGAGTCGTTGAGAAGTGCCACTGGTTCCGCTGACACAAGCATGTTAATTAAAACATTCGCGATACGGTCTGCGACAGTGTTTCCCAAACTTACAATCATGGCGACCCATTGTGAGAGTCTAATCTTACCGGCGTATCCCTATTATATATTAAATTATAATGAATTGTTTTCTGCTGCTAAAAACAATACTTAATTAATTTCTTACTTAGTCAACCCTCTTCTATCGTGAGGTCCAGAGGTTTCAAGGAGGGAGCACCATACTATCATATCAGCTGTCTTCCTTCTGGCCTGGTTCGAATCTAGTCCTCGGTCCTTCAGAGACTGCCTAATGTTGTCCTCCCAGGGGACTCCGGGGCTTCTTGGAGGTCTGGATCCCTGGCTTTTATTTTTTCATACTTGTCGTGGTAGTCGATCTTCTTCCATAAACACAATACGACAACGTAAAATAAAAACTCTGCCATGTACCGGTTGAACCCCTTGGAGTACATGTACCACACTCTGGGAAACACTGTCGAATGAATGACAATAAATAGAACATCAAAGAAACAGACAGTCGTGAAGCTGTCACTTTTTCAGACGTGGTGTCACATTAAGTTAACGACGAGCATGCTTCATCCTCTCAGGAATAGCCCGAGAAACCTTATTGAAGATGGGAGGGGGATCTCGGACATTTCTCGGACAATACCGTCGTAAGCATGGAGGCATATCTGGAGTCATCTTTATATGACCACCTTCTATGCACAATGCTACAATATACATACGTAGAAGTAAACCTCTGCCTGTGAAGCTTATTACACCCTCATTGACTCTTGAAATCATCCACACACTTCTAGAGATTTCCTCTGTGGTGAAACATGTTGAGAAACCAACATTGCACACTAAGCTTGAAGAAGTCACTTGAGCACCAGATGTGATTCTTTGACTTTGACTTGCTTGACTGCATGCAGGACGATCTCACTGTGGACACATTGATAGGCAGGGGCAGCTGAGAAGTGGTTGTATGCAAGACGTGATAATTCCTTGGGAGAGCCCAGAACCAGAGCACAGTATATTAGCTCTGCATAGTTGGAGAGCTCCCTTGGATGACGGGGAATGCACAGTATAACATGCGCTTCTTACTCCTAGCTTGGGACCAGATGTGGCAATCCTTTAAATGCAAGCCAAGCTGGAGAAACTGGAGTTCATGACTTCAACTCAGCACGTTTCAGAATGGCAGAAAAGCCACAGGAAAAGCCTAGATCTACAGTGTAGATAAACCCTAAGGAGTCTTCAACTTGGTATTGGCTGCAAAAGAGCGAGAAGCTCATCAATCCTAGTTAAACAGCAACAACAACATTACCGTTCTAATGGTGGCAATAACATTTACTAGGTAGGGGTGACCAATACTTGTCTTCTTTCCACTCTTTTGCTTTTAAACACTTCTTTGAATGCCTGTATTTCTTGCCTGGTTGAAGACACAACTGAATCAAAACGCCAGGGACCGTAGGACATAAGAGCCGTGCTATTAAATACGAAGGCGGCTCGGCAGCTAATGAATTTACTTACTAGTTATTTTTTTTTCTCGTCAAGCGCCTTTTGCGAGGTGTGTGTGTTATTTTGTCCATGTTTCTTCATGATTATTTTAATACACTCTGTCCTAGTTGCTGGAAGCACATCACAGCCTTTGATATTCGCAGTGGCGTTAAACAAGGCTGCATTCTGGCTCCAACCCTTTTCCGGATCTTCTTTGTTTTACACTTGAAACATGCATTCAGAGATGCAACTGAAGGAATATGTCTACACACAAGGCCAGATGGCCGACTGTTCAATCTCGCAAGGCTGAAGGCAAAAACAAAAAGCAGATGGGTATAAGAGACTTGTTATTCGCTGATAACGCTGCTGTCGTCACTCAAAGTCAACAGGAGCTTCAGAACTTGATGAACCGCTTCACCCAAGCAAGCAAGGACTTTGGCTTCATAATAAGTCTAAAGAAAACAAATGTGCTGAGTCAGGATGTGGATGTTGCACCATTTATCACACTCGATAACTATGAATTGGCAGTGGTGCATCATTTCACATACCTGTGGTCTACCATCAACGACAAACTCTCTCTGGACACAGAAATTGACAGCTGCACTGCATTGGCAAAGCTGCAGCGACCTTTGCCCGACTCACAACGGGTGTTTGGGGAAACTCCAAACTCACAACGAAGACCAAAGCTGCGGTATATAAAGCAGTATTTCGTGGAAGGACAAAGTGACAAATGTCGAGGTGCTGTCACGTGCTGGCCTTCAAAGCATGTATACGGGACCCAAGACGCATCAAAAGTGAGGAATGCAGTAAGCGATACACAGCTTGACTGCCTGCGTCAGGGTCAGCGAACCAGAGCTGACCAAGACCCTACTCTACCTCCACGTGGTGGTCCTGGAAACAGGCTGCATCACTGCGGTCTGGCTGAGGAGTAGGGATCGAAGAGTGAAGGCAAACCCGGTCCCAAAAAATGCCGTGCGGAAGTCGGATGTGTCGGCCGAAAGGCGCAAATACCGCAGCTTCGCTGTAAACGGATACAACGCAACCAACGTCCTTTTCAGGACGAACGAGGAGGAAGAAGAAGAAAGTATGTATACACTGCTTAGACAGCGCAGACCACGCTCGCTTGGCCATGTACGCGCATGGAAGATGGTCGCATCCCGAAAGATATCTTCTACGGACAACTGGCAGATGGCAAAAGAGCAGTTGGGCCACCGCAGCTGAGGTTCAAAGATGTGTGCGAGAAAGACAGGAGGGCACTGGACATAAATCCAGCAACCTGGGAGGATGAAACTGCCTATCGCACCAAGTGACGATGCGATCTACGGCGCCACCTCAGATTGGGCGAAAAGAAGCTCTCACGGCAAGCGAGAGGAGAAAACGTCGAAAAAACACCAGGAATATAAGCAGCCGATGGTTGTCACCTCAGGGGCGCATTCCCATAGTTAGTTATGACTGAAGGGGCTATTATTATGTCCTAGTTGTAGACGTCTCTTTGATCTGTATCACATGTAGGCAACACAGTCGCTGTAGGGATCTGCTTTAGAAAAACACTGAGCTTTATAAAGATCTACCTCGATAAAATCATGTCTGCAAATTGCTTTGGGTTTGGTTATAAGGACTATCTTCATTGCACACGGACAACTCCATCAGTGCTCCGATCTCCTCCCTTAGGTCACACAAGAAGAATCCCTGCACTGCGTAGCACCGGTGAGAATCCCAGTGTGTATAGAAATCACACATTCTATAAACATTATTGTGATGAGTAGGTTTCTAATTTTTAACTTATGCCAGGGCAGCGGCTTTATGGCCTACTCTTTACGATGTCCAACTGCCGTGGGATTTTTAACATGCGCAACTTTCACACGGAACCTCCAATTTTTCCGCCATCATCCGAGAAGGCTAGGCATCTCACTACCCAGGAGACGCGGGGGGGGGGGGGGGGGGGGGAAGAAAAGAGAATATGACATCATTAGGATGACTGGTTGTGAAAAAATTTCCATAAGTGTTATTCCTTCTGCTGATAATCGAACTCGGTGCCCTTAGAATTCGAGGCGGACACCATACCTTTTAGCCCTCGTCCACTCAGAGTTAGGTGGTAAATCAGTTTAAATTGTATAATGAACAGCTTTAAAACGTCTCTCAGCATTACTTTTCTTGATAAAAGGGGTGGCTGCCTTGTACCTTTAATCCTTAGGATATGGACTTTGAAATGCTTTCTGCGGAGGTCTAGTTGGAAATTTCCCTGATTTAAAAATTCGTTCTTGCACCCATCTCGTCTACAAAATCGACCAAATCATTCCTTGTGCACTAACGGTAGGACGCCATTTAATGGATGCAGATCCCTGATCTATATCGTAATCACATAAGAAAGAATTAGTCTCTTCATATGAATACCATGCCCGTGTATAATAACATATATCTACCTTGACATTCGAAAACAGCAGGGAATCCATAATGCATCTCACCGGAAATAAACTGAGGAAAACCACGAACTAGATAAGAGATAGTCTGAAAGAAAATAGCGGAGGTACGCCCCGGTAAACTTCAACAAAAATATTAGCGACATCGGCCGAGTGTCACTTTGGTTCGATCAACCCACAGCGAGAGCATTTTACGGTGATCAATAATTGGAAATTCTTCCTGGCATGCTGCATGACTCACGCTTGTCTATTTTTATCCCAGCCAGATCTCGGCTTGTCCTGTAGGCCGTCGTCAACAGGCAATAAAGGAACTTTAGAAATAACGTCGCTGATGTTTTAGCTCGTCGCAGGTCCACGACACATTTGGCCGTCCACGGGAATGAATTCCAAGAGAAGCAGGGAAAATACAACAGAATAAAACACAGTATATTTTTGTTCACCTTTGTGAGTAATTTTATTTCCACTCCAGCCTTAGTGTGAGCTCTGTTAACTTTATTCATTAGATCATCATCACCACTACCATCTCCATCGTCACCATCATCATCTCATTTTTCACTTCTTGTAAAACATGGATCAACCACTGCAGATGACCCCATGAGGAAGCACAAACTCTTTGCAGCGGTGGTTTTCATTAGTAATTTTTTTACACGATGAGGTTGCCAGCCCAATGCACAACATCATATTCGTCGACTTTTACGACACGTTTGAGGACGCAGCGGTCATATTCTTTGTCTCTTCAGAGACCTCCCCGACGAACTACACTGGGCTTTCATTAGATGCAGACATAGTTTCGCGTCCTGCCATCAATGGTACCTATACCTTGTAGCGGTATGGCAGCTTGCGTACCCTGACAATCCCCAGAGCTATGCCAGTGGGAGTTTTACTCCTCGTAGGTTCAACCAAGCTGGACTGGTCTGTGTGGGTAGGGGTCAGACAAAAGCTGGTACCCTGGTCCTCCAGGTTGGGGGTTTTAGCATAGGGCTGACACCCCTGTCTATGTAAAAAAAAAAAATGAAGTTACGGAAACAACATCAAATGAACAATTATAGAGCAGTGCTCAGAATGGCAAAGACAGCTTTACATAAATTTTGTTGATTTTGAAAAGGCTTTTGACAGCATACATAGGGACAGTTTATGGAAAATACTGAGGGCTTATGGAATTCCAAGCTGCATAGTGTCAATCATAAAAAGCCTCTATGCCAACTTTACGTGTAGTGTTGGGCAGAGCAACCTAACCTTCGAGGTGAAGACAGGAGTACGACAGGGATGCCCCTTATCAACCACTCTTTTTTTAACAGTCATAGACTGGGTGATGCGCCAGACAACAGAGGGCAGTCCAAGAGGAATAAGATGGACTACATTTTCTACATTGGAAGATTTGGAATATGCAGATGACATTGCACTGCTGGCACATTCACATCAACACATCCAGGAAAAAACGGATAGACTTAATAAATTTAGCCAGCAGGTGGGCTTGAACATCAATTTAAAGAAGTCTGAGGTCATGACGCTCAATGTGAGCAACCCTGAGCCCATATCAGTAAGGAATCAGCAATTGGTACAGACAGATACCTTCACATACCTAGGAAGCATAGTAACACCAGACGGTGGGGCAGGCAAAGACATCAACATCAGAATGAATAAGGCAAGAACAGCCTTCTTTAGCCTACATAACATCTGGAAGTCCTCCCAATACAGCACAAGCACAAAATTAGGATTATACCAGAGTTGCGTGCTTTCTGTGCTTCTCTATGGTGCGGAATGCTGGAGAGTCACAGAGAAGGAAATGTCAAAATTGTCCTCTTTTCACACAACATGCCTAAGAAAAATTCACCGCATCTTTTGGCCGAATACCATCACCAACCAAGATCTGCTTGCTCGTAGCAAGCAAGAGGACATGCACACCATCATAGCTGGCAGACGCTGGAGCTGGGTTGGTCATGTCCTCAGAAGAGACCCCGATGCCATCACAAGAACAGCTATGCTTTGAACCCCTGAAGGAAAGCGAAAGAGAGGCCGACCAAAAACAACTTGGCGGAGGACTGTGGAGGCTGAGATGCAAAGAATGAACCAGAGTTGGGGCACTGTACGAAGGATGGCCACCGACCGTGCAAAGTGGAATCAATTTGTTGTTGCCCTACAAGACGCCACTAGGCGTGATGGCCACTGACTGCTTTGACGGTCGGTGGTTAAGGATCGAAGAAGAATAGTTTCGCGTCAACAGTGAGGAATGCAGTCAGCGACCCATAGCTAGACTGCTTGCGTCATGGTCAGCGAACCAGAGCTGACCAAGACCCTACTTCACCTCCAAGTGGTGGACATGGAAACAGGCTGTATCACTGCAGTCTGGCTGAGTGAGTAGGGATTGAAGAGGGAAGGCTAACCCGGTCCCAAAAAATGCCGTGCTGAAGTCGGATGTGTCGGCTGAAAGGCGCAAATATCGCAGCTTCGCTGTAAACGGACACAACGCACCCAACATCCTTTTCAGGACAAACGAAGAAGAAGAAGAAGACATAGTTTAGTTGCGAGGTCCTCTTCTGGAGACCATTAGCTCGTTGTATAATCATGTCAAATGCTTTTTTGAAGTCAACAAAAAGAGCACCACCTAATTTCCCATCATTTACGTTCGACAGCCAGTTATCTGCCATTTTGGTGAGAGCTGTGTGACAGGAATGTTTGGGTCTAAAACCTGACTGGCTCTCAATGAGCAGTTTGTTTGTTGTTAAGTGTTGAAATGTGGTGTTGTAAATGTGTTTCTCTAGTGGTTTTGAAAGAGATGATAGAAGGGATATTGGTCTGTAACTGTTGGGATCGCTATGTGAGCCAGATTTATAGAGATGATACACTTTGGCAGATTTAAATGCTGTGGGAAAGTAGTTGTGTGCAATACATTGATTGTACACATAGGTTAAGGAGTCGCAAATGATGGGTGCAGCGTAACGTAGAATCTTATTGCTGATACCATCAAGACCAGATGAATTGTTGTTTTTTAATGCCAAGATATATTTGAGAACTTCGTGTACTGTTAGAAAAGGAATATCTCTAAGATCTGTTATGGTATGTTCAGTGTTGCAGAAGGCGGTCAGTTTACTAATATCGCAGTCCATTGGCTTTAGTGTCGATTTGAGATGGTTAATTTCTGTTTTGAAGTGGTTACTAAAATGAGTAGCCGTGAGGGAGCAGCTTTTTGGTAAAGAGTTTAGTGACTTTGTTTTGTGTGTTAGTGTTCTAATGGCTGCCCAGACTTCTTTACTGTTTGCTTTGTCTTGAATCATCTTTCTGAAATGTAGTTTCTTTTCCTGACGAATGAGGTATTGTACTTTGTTTCTAAGCATCCGATACCTGCTGAAATCTTTGAGCTTATGTGCTTCGTCCCGCTCTCTCATTGTTGATAATATTTCGTTTGTTATCCATGGGGTCTTTCTGATATTTTTAACACGAACTTGCTTTATAGGAACATGTTTGTCGAATACATTGTTAAAAGTTTGTGTCCAGTATGTTATGGCTTCTTCTGGATGGGGAAGTTGGTACACATATGAAAGAGGGGATATTTGTAGGTCTTGAGTACATCAGATTACGCTGGGAGAACAGGTCCTGGAGCAGGTCGACCACTTTAAATACCTCGGAGGTATTATAGACCGAAAGGGAGGCATCAAAGAAGAGTTGGCCACTCGAAAAGCAGCAGCTGGGAGGCTTTTTCAGGCCATAAATAGAGGATTCCTCAGCAAGAGAGAGGTTGGTAAGAAAACGAAGATGGCTGTATACCGCTCCACCTATGTGTAATGAGTTACTGTTAATTTTTATTTTCAACTCTTCCCATTTCTGGTCCCATTTATTAATTTTGGTTCTTTTTTTTATATTCTAATGCGTCGTAGGGCGTATTTGTTTTAATTCTGGGTTATTCTGTATGGCGGTAGGATGACTCATATCACCAACACCAACCCCTACCCGTGTTGTAACGTGAGCTAGTGAGTCATTCTTGTTGATAGGCGGTCAGTATAGTTAGGTAATATTACGTAAATATTTCAGCGAGCTTCGAGGGGAGGCTATGTTCTTTGATTTCCCTTCCCCTCCCCCCGTTCCGGCAGGGGGAATAACTCTTCTTTGTTAGTGGATTGGTCGAGTTAAGATAATGTTATGATATTTAACGGAAAGCTCGTACGATTGGTTTTGATTTTTAAATTTATATAGCAGTCATTAGATTACGTCAGAAGTGGGTTAGAAGCGGATTTTGGGAGACGATGCTAGAAGCTATGACTCACCGCGTCGGCCTTGCATCAAAAATTTGGCCCTATATATGCAGGGCCAAATTATTAGTTAGTGCTCCCAACTCCAAGAATTTTATTGCCGTGAATAGCGTCAGTTCAGTCTGCCAGGTTCGTGGATATTCTGAACGTCTGGGAATGTTCGTAAACTTAATAAGTGGTGTAAGAATTTTAGCTAAAAGAGTTAGCAAGTAAGAGTAAGCGTTCTTCTGGGATTTAATTTTATTGTTAGTCAGTAGTTGCCATCCATTGCCGACTACTACAAAGCTAGAGCCCATGTAGTGTAAGTTTTGTTGTAATTATACTATGTCTAGCTAGCGAGTTCTTTGATTTCGTGGCGCGGGTTTGAGATATTAACGGTTTAGAATAGGGGCTTAGGTTAGACGAGAGCACTGTGTAACGTTATAACGAGTTCAGAGTAACCACAATTGATTATAATAAATAGAAGTGTATGTAAGCGGGTTTTTTGTGGGTGCCTAAGAAACGGGTATAATTAATGTAATTCAGAAGAAGAAGGGGTGAAGAGTGTTTAATATTCTGATATATGGTGTAGACATTTGTGTGTTAATAAGTTGTGCTATGTGATAATGTAATTCAGAAGGAGAAGGGGTGAAGAGTGTTTAATATTCTGATTTATGGTGTATGCATTTGTGTGCTAAATAAGTTGTTCTATTGTGATAACCTGTGACCGTACTGATGGCCACGTCATCTAGTTTCTATACTCGCTCTCGCAAGAGGTGAAATTTCCTAGATGCTCTATTTTCAACCCAGGTTTTCTTGAAACTCATGTATGTGGAAGACTTTCAACCTTGGTGACACCTTTTACTTTTGTTATTTAATACTGGCACCACTGTTTTTCTGATATAATGCTTGCAGCACAGTTTATTCGAATTATGCTAGCAATACTGTTTTACTTATACAATGTAGGCAATACTGTTTTTCATATCTTATGCTGGCAGTACTGTTTTTCTTATGCAAGGCAGGCAATACTGTTTTCCTATATTGTGCTGGAGTACTGTTTATCATATACAATGCAGGCAATGCGTATTTGTTAATTTGTGCCGGTTCATAGACGGTATGAGCCTACAAATGACCCACTTACTTCTCAATCAGCTCACTGTTAAGCGTGTCCGTGTTTAGTGACCCAAATGTTGACATGTCAGAAGGTTGCCAGTTTTCGACCTTTCTGTCCGTAAAAACCACACAACACCTGTATTCTCGTTCACTGAAAACCATTTAATACACTGTTTTTGTCTCTGTCCGTTCTAGGCACTAACATCCATTGAAGTATACATGATAAACTTAAACTTTCTAGCTACAAATTCTAACACAACCAGCATGACGACCTTACCGCTGCCTCCAACCAACCGGAAACTCTCCTGTCCTTTCTTTTTCTTTCCCCGATCTTCAGCTGTTTGTACCCACACCAGATTTGATGACGTCATTCCTTCCTGACTAGTGTTAATTTAACTAGCTAGTCTCTAATACAATATTCTACTTAATAGTAGCGCTATTCGCGCTTAAGTAGTAGGGTAGACCTACCTGTCACATACATCCCGGGGCAACCAAAATGTATCCCTGGGGGAGACATTTTCATCCTAGAAAAAATAAAAAATAAATAAAACCCGAGGAAAAAAATTACACACTTAAAATATAATGAAGGGCATTAACACTCATAATGCAAATATATGCGCTCAAAATGGCTTTACATCTCAAACACATGAAATGAAAATAATTACGTCAGTAACATAATTGCCGTGCTGACACACACAGACTCAACGGGAAAAAACATACGGCCTACTTGTTGAAGGCGATCTTCTCTGTTGTTCTGGAACATTCAATTTGACAACAATGTTCCATATAATGTCAATAAAGTGGTTATAAATTCTGGCCATGTTAGTTGAGTTCTTATATGGTTTCATTCAAGATTTTCATCGTGTCAATTGGTGTTGCTTTACGCGAATGCGGGGTGGGGTAGAAAAACGTATGGGCAAACATTTGAAAGTTGCAATTATATTGAACTTGTAATTCCATTGACGTGATAAGTCGGTTCATTGAGTCCATACATTTATTCACAGTGATACATACATGATGATCAATTCCAATAGGGGTAGAGCGTAAGTCCATATAAGTAATGCATAAATTAATCAACAACGTAGACTGCTGGTTATGTGTCAATGTCCGTTATGAGGATACAATGCAGTATTGTCGTCAGAACATCACAGCTATATGCACGAGCAGATAGACATGGCTACCTGCCGACAGTGAGACTGCGAGTCTGAATATATTCATACGAATTTGACGATTATTCTTCTCCTTCTGAGAATTCTAGTTAAATACTAACCTCCATATATTTCCCTCTCATACTGAGTTCTAGGACTGACCCTGGTCCATCAAAAATACACATATAAATGGCTATATCATGCCATTGAACTGGAAGGTTAGAAAAACGCAGCTATTCAGCTTGGCGGTCAAGTAACAAAGGGGTACGTTTCTTAGTTACCGACTGTGTCCTAAACAACGCTATACACGTCATAATCGATCGTGTATGAAGCGTTCAGTAATTGAAACATCTATCGCAATATATTAAATGTCTTAACCTTTACAATTGCACGTCTGGTAACCTTTAGCAGACGGCGTTAATATCATATACCGTAACAATTCCCTGTACACCGGGGAAAAAAAAATCGATAGATTTTTTTTCAATATCTATCCGACTTAACAATTTTTCAAAAAAATTTAACACAATTGTGACATATGGCCGACGATGTTCTGAGTAGAACCGTGTTGCGGTCGTGTCAACTAACTATTTGTCATAGTCATCTAACATAAATCACATTATATATCAATATTATACATATTATTATATCAACTAAATAAATGTCCAATGTTAATAGTGAATGATAAAATTAAATTAAAGTAAGGTCTGTCGTATTAGTATGTCATATAGGAATTAATTTGACTAATTAAAATTAAATTAATTAATTAAACTAAGAGTTAAATTATTAAGGTTCTAATGTAACGCGATGTTATGAGAGAAGAAAAAGACAAAATAAGTGAGAAGAAATAGAAAGAAATTCGAATATAAGTTTTAACTTAATTGTGTGTGTTAAGTGTTAGTGAATAATAACTATCTAATTTAACTAACTAAATAATGTATAGGTAAAAAAAATATTAATCTAATACTTGTGTGAGATTTATTTTCTCTTTTCATAATTTCTTCTTTTTATATTTCGTTCTCTTTTTTTTGTTCTTTCATTTCATTTTTTTCTCACATTTCATTTTATTGATAATAATTCAATTAAGAAGTTAAGTTAACTAATTAATTAGTATAGGATATGATGATCCATCCGTAGTCTTGATCCTGATGAATTCTTTTAGGCAAAAATGTTCAAACGTTTACGTTGGAAAGAAATGTCATTTATCCCAGCATCCAAGAATTAAGTGCACATAGGATAATAAGTTCGACTTGTCGTCAGATATTGTTCCATGATTGTTCAATGATATTCATATATCGTGTATGGACATTAGACGAAGTTCGAATGTAAGTATATATACCTTGATTGTCTTTTAGTTCAATTCTGTGATGCATATAGTGTTTATAAAGTTTAAATTGAAGGCAAGGTTAGTTCCTTTATAGTTGATACTTCGTTCAATCCAATGTAGTGCTGATTGAAATAGTTTAAGAGTGTCAATGTTGATTATTCGTCGTCAATAGGATTACGTGACAATGCATCTGCCACAATATTTTCAGTGCCAGGTATGTGTTCAATGGAGAACTCGAATGGCTGTAGGATGATTGAATATCTGGCAAGTTTCTGGCTTGTATGATTCGATCGACGCAAGGATGCTACAGCACGTTGGTCCGTCTGTATGGTGAAGGGAGCACCAAGCAAGAACTTTTCAAGTTTGGTTATTGCCCAGATCACAGATAAAAGTTCCTTGTCGACTGTTGAATACTTTGTTTCTGCCGGCTTCAGCTTTCTTGAAATGTATAAGGTAGGATGTAGAATGCCATCATGGTTCTGGAGCAGGCATGCACCAATGCCGTAGTTACTAGCATCTGTTCGTAAGAAAAATCTTTTGGAAGCATCGGGAAGTCTTAAAATTGGTTCATGCGAGAACAAATTTATAATTTTGTTGAAAGTTTCATTGCATGTACCAGTCCATGTCACCTTCACCGGCATATCTTTTTTTAACAATGAAGACAATACAGCCGTGATGGATGACAAGTTTGGTATGAATCTACTGTAATATTGAACAAGTCCTAACAAACTCCTGACCTGTTTCTTCGTCTGAGGAACTGCTATGTTTAGAATTTTGGAGACTGTACTAGGTAACGTTCGGATATATCCCGATCCAATGATATGTCCCAAAAAGGTTATCTCATTACACGCGATTTGCACCTTTGTAGGTTTAGCAGTTAGATGATAATTCCTTAGAGTGTCAAAAACATATCTAAGTCCCGAAACATGTTCCTCAAACGACGAACTAAACAAGCATATGTCGTCAATATATGTAATAACGTCTGGTCTACCTGATAAAATTTGTCGCATCAGGCGAATGAAGGTAGCTGGCGCATTAACAAGCCCAAAAGGCATCACATTCCACTGGTATAGACCTTGTGGAGTGGAAAATGCGGTGTAGTACTTAGCCTTTTCGGTCAGTGGTATCTGCCAATAACCTTTAGTTAAGTCTATCTTACTAAATATAGTTGCGTTGGATAGACGTGGCAGTAAGTCGTCGATAAGTGGATGTGGTTCGCTGTCAACTATAGTCTTAGCATTTAATTTTCTATAATCAACACATAGTCTGATGTTATTGTCCTTCTTCCGGACAATCACTAATGGAGAAGAGAATGGCGAATTACTAGTCTCAATGATTCCCAGAGACAACATCTGTTCAAGTTCCTTAGTAGTTTTAGCAAGGAAATGTAAAGGAACAGAATAGGGATGTACACGAATAGGTGTATCATCATTGAGAGTAATGTCATGACTGATAGCCGATGTGCGACCCGGGACGTCGGTCAACACATCTGGATAAGATTGTAATAGATTAGCAATCTGTAGACGCTGTTGCGGTGTAACCGTTGAAGAGATGGTTACATCCCGCCAAGATTCAGTAGGTTGAACTACTGGTACGGTAACGGTAACTGTACCTCAGGAAAAGAAGATTCTTCTTCCTGGATGACAGATAAGTTAGAATAATGACAAGTGGATACTGTGTTGTCATCTAGTTCATGAAAAATTGACTGTAAGTGTTCAGGACGTGTATGAAATTGCTTGAGCATGTTAATATGAAATATCTTTTTGTGTCCCTTGATATCTAAGACGTAATCAACGTCGGAAATTTTATCAATGACTTTGTAAGGACCATTCCAAGATATCAATAATTTATTGTTATTGTGAGGAAGTAACACATAAGCCTCGTCGCCTGGGAATAATTGGCGTAATCGTCGAGACCTATTTTGTAGAGATCGAGCCTTAGCTTTTGCAGCCTCAGAAGAAGCTGTTGCCAACTGGCAAGACTCAATAATGTTCTTCCGAAGATTAATCACATACTCGTAAGATGACTGAGTGTCCTGAGTCATCTCCTCGTCAATTAATAAGTCTTTTATTAGTCCCATAGGACCTCTTGGGGGAGCACCAAAAACTAATTCAAAGGGAGAGAAGCCAGTTTGTTCATGCGGTACCTCCCGATAAGCAAATAGAACAGCTGGGAGTGCTCTGTCCCAGTCATGAGGGTGCTTAGCAGTAACCTTATGTAGTAGTTGTTTAAGTGTACGGTTAAGTCTTTCAACCGCACCATTACTCATCGGATGATAAATACTACTTAAATTCCTATCAATGTCCCAAGTTTTCATGACTTCCTTCATGGTGTCAGATATAAACTGTGACCCATGGTCTGATAAAAGTTTTCTAGGAAACCCTATTCTAGAAAAGATGAGATGTAGTGCATCAGCTACATCTGTGGTAGTGGTGGTCTTTAATGGGATAGCTTCTGGCCATCGTGTGCACAAATCAATGCACGTAAGGACGAATCTATGTCCTCTGGCCGATGGTAGCAATGGACCAATAATATCTATTGCCATCTTGTCAAAAGGTCTTACTGAGATATCGCAAGCCTGAATAGGCGCCGTGTGAAAAGCTCCACGTGCTTTCACTTCTTGGCATGTAGTACAGGAACGTACATACTGCGAAATATCTCTTGACACCCCTGGCCAAAAGAATGAAGACAGTACTCGAGATCGTGTTCGAGTATATCCCATATGTCCAGCACAATGTGAGTCATGTGCATGTTGAAGAATGTACCGTCTAAAAGTATATGGGACCATAACTTGTTGTTTCATTTGTGATTTGTCATTAAAACATCTAATCAATATGTCATTTTTAATAACAAAACAATGTTTGTTATTATTACCTGAGGATAGATTGTCAACTTTATCAACCAACTTAAAAATTTTTTTTAAAGATTTATCCTCTTTTTGTTTGGTTGCAAATGTTTCCCTGTCAATAGGTGAATTGACTACAAATTCCTCTTGGTTGTCTGCATCCATTTTATTATCATCAACTTTCTCCATGAGTTGAGTCTGCGCTCTAGTCGTCACGGCGTTTCCAGTGCATAGGTTATGTTTCTCCCATTCTATAATCTCATCTGGAGTACAATCTTTACTGCCGTGTATACGACCAACCATCAGATCAGCTATAGGCTTTTTTAGCATACATACTTTTACGTTCCCTGTGAAAAAAGGAGTGTTAACATGAATAATAGCTGTGGGGTAAAACTCTATTGTTCCACCAAAAGTCATGCAACGGACATATCCCCCGTTGCACAGCTAGGATGTACCAGCGACTGTCGTACACCAATCGTTGTGGATCCCGAATCCCTCAACACTGAGACGACGGATCCATTAACTAATCCCCTGTTAAAAATTAGTAGGCCTGTTCCATCGTTGACTGCAAGACCTACCTCTGGTGTAATATGTCCGCAGTTAAGCACTGTTTCTTTCGCCTTCTGAAAAATAAGATTGCATTGCTGGCAACTATTTGCCACATTATAATTAATAGCAAAACATGCAGCAGAAGACTGTGTTGTATTATTGTCAAGTGGGACCTGAGCTATAGGGGTAGTATTATTTGTAACTGCCGCCCCTGTATTATGGTTGTAATGAGATGATCCCCGAGAATGAGATCGATTCCGAGTATAATTGTTAGAATTATCTCGTCGTCCTCTATAGTAACTATTATCTCGATGTCTCGAGCCATGATTATTACCATTCCAGTTATTATTATTATTGGGAGTATGTGATCGATTATAATGAGTGTTATGTTGACCATTGTGGTAGTTTGTTTGAGGTGAATAATTTCTATCTCGTGATCTACCTCTGTTGAACTCATTTTTATTGTTGAAATCATTATTATGTCCCTTCTGAAAGTTAACATTGTGATTTCTTTGGAACCTGCTTCTGTCTACACTGTGATGTCTTTGTTTGTTATTGTGATTGTAGGCCATATTAGACGCCACAGGTAGAGGTTCTCTTAATGAGGAGTTAGAAATGGTTGCATTCGGATGTGCCGAACAGTAGTTTAAAGAAATTTTTTCTAACTCGTCCATAGTACCTGGTTTACGCTCCTGCAAATATGCAAAAAATGGCTGGCTAACCGAAGATAATACCTTATCCCGCAGTAGTAAATCAACTAATTTGTCGTATGATTTGTTGACTTCTGCCAGTTCAACCCATCTATTAAATGTATTGCGTATGTTCGCAATGAATCCTGCAAAATCTTTTGGAGATTCAGGTAAAATTCCCTTAAATTTCAACCTACAGTGTTCCTCGTCCAGGTGAAACCTTCGTAAAAGCAAGGACTTAATAGCACCGTAGTTATTTGCTATTGATGGGTCAGCATTTTGAGAAGCTGTCAATGGT
The DNA here is from genome assembly GCA_024509875.1 of Oreohelix idahoensis. Taxonomy (NCBI): domain Eukaryota; kingdom Metazoa; phylum Mollusca; class Gastropoda; order Stylommatophora; family Oreohelicidae; genus Oreohelix; species Oreohelix idahoensis. The sequence goes on from JAMPIV010018038.1 coordinate 305,338, forward strand.
TCTCCAACCAAGAATTCATTTAACTTGAGTACCCATGACTCTTCAGGCAAATGGTTTGTTTTGCAAGTCTGTTCAAAACGTGACAGGAACGATGAAAGGTCGTCCACGTTCAAGTTGAGAGTGGGTAATTTAAAGTTGTAGAAATGTTTAGGTTGGCTGGATGATGATCCATTTTGTGCGTTATTATTCTGGTTTGCATCAGCACTTTGTGCTTGTAATCTTGCTGTCTCCAATTTAATACGCGCCAATTCCATTTCTTGTTGTAAAATAATTTCCTCTCGTTTCAATTTATTCTCTTCTTCCTGTTTGGCGATTGTTCTTTGCTCTTCTCTTTCACGTTGAGCAATCTCTCTCAATCTATTTTCCTTGTCAATTTGCTTCATCTCACGTTCTGCTTCCTCTTTCTTTAATGCGGCCTTTTGTTCCTCTTCCTCTTTCTTTAATGCAGCCTTTTGTTCCTCTTCCTCTTTCTTTAATGCAGCTTTTTTCTCTTCTTCTTTTCTTTCATATTTTTCCAGTTCTGATTCAGCAAACTGACGAAGTTCTTGAGATTTATAACCATATTCCCGACCAATTTTAACGAAATGGTCTATAGTAAGCATTTTGACTTTTATCTGTAAGTAATTATTGATAATTACTGATTAAAATAGTCAATAGTAGCTTCAGAGTAATTATTATACTTACTCAACTTAGAAATATTCAATATAAGTAATCACAATAGTACTGAACTTAATGTCTAAGTTCAACTAATAGACAATATTTTGTAACAATATTGTATCTAAATAATACTATATCATAAATAGTTATGATATCTGTTAACTATAATGTAATTATATCACACAATTAATCTCAATATCCAATAATGTTGGGTATAATTCCTAGTAATTATATTGTTCAATGTACTAAGTCACTCTCTTAGTACCAGAAAAGTATATTAAATAATATACAATGGGTCTATTACCTCAAAGGTAGCTATAAGATTATTTTATTTTGTCAATATATATATTATATTATTATGCCCTAGGCATCTATTATAAATTGTAGTGCTACTTTCTTGGACTATCACTGCATAATTATGCAATGTCCCATATTAACCTTAATTATCAGAAAAAATTAATTAAATTAAATTACAAGTGTATTATTGCATATAATATCATATTATTAATGTAATATTTAATATATATTATGAGGACAAACAAAACAATGATGCAACTAAAGGGTACAAACAATGTTAAGACGCAAACAAGACATTTTCACAATTAAAAATGAATTTATGAACTAAATAAAATAAGCGGAAATGTCACAGACCAAATGAAGGGTCAAGGTCTGACCCGAGGTCAACTGAATATTCAAAGTACACACAAAAAAAAATGACTGCAAAAAATGATGACGTCACAGGACTCATAACGGACGAAAATTTAACAATCATAAAATAAATGATAGTCAGAGGAGACTGGACGAATAGTAACGAACATGGTACAGAACTGAATAAAATTATTAACTGAGTACGAATAAAAGACAATCCCAAGAAGCAATAAATAATTTGTGTCATCTCTCGGTTAAAATTGGTCTCCAAATAAATGCCTCTAAAACTAAAGCTATGAACTTTTCTAACGAGACCTTTGATATCATCTTGAACGGGGAAAAACTACAGAAAGTTGAAAGTTTCAATTATTTAGGCAGTAAAATGACTCAGGATGGTGACACAACAAGAGAAATCCATACTAGAATTGCTTTGGCAGCTAGCGCCTTCAATAGATTATCTAACATTTGGAAATTACGATCATTGAATATACATACCAAGCTTCGTCTGTTTAATTCAAATGTTATCTCAGTGTTAACATACGGCTGTGAGAGTTGGAAAATAACAAAATCATTGGAGAACAAGCTGAATACATTCGAGAACAAATGTCTTAGAAAACTCATGAACATCAGTTGGAAAGAATTCAAGACTAATCGACAAATAAGAGAAGACTCTAGGCAGAAATATGTCTCCGACTATATAAGGAAAAGACGATGGTCATATATCGGTCATGTCCTACGAATGCAAAACAACAGAATACCACTACAGGCGCTCACTTGGGTTCCTGAGGGTAAGCGGAAAAAAGGAAGACCAAAAGAAACACTCAGAAGAACAATAATAAGAGAAGGAAGAACGTTGGGCCTAAATAATGTGCAAGAGCTAAGAGGAGTGGCGTCACAACGAACAACCTGGAGAGCACTGGTTTCTGCCTTATGCGCCGTGTTTGGCGCTTAAAGAATTTATTATTATTATTATTACGAATAAAATACACCAGTTATCTACTGAACGGTACAGCTAACATAAATTGTCAAACGGTAGCAAATTTGGACAGGTCGTCCAATGGCAAACCTCAGTGGGGCTTCCAAAAAATGCAATCGTTTAAGTTCCCTAAGAACGACTGAAATCTAGGTGGTCAGCTGTTCGCGACATTCCCCAGAGATTTCAGTTCCCTCCAACCGGCCCACGATTAGTAACAAATACATACGATGGAAAACAAATTTAACATATATACATGAAAATACATAGACATGCCTGATCAAAGCAAAATGGACTCAGCACTGTTATTTATCGACCGACAAAGGTCACACTTAAATGACTTATCTTTTGTGCTCAGTTCGGACTCCTGTCGATGACGGTATGCACCAACGGTGTAGAAGTATGTCTGACTGTTTGCTCTTGATGCATATACAGGGTTTATTCGTTGACTTTGTTATTTTTTTCCTCCGTAGAAACTAGGCTTGCTGCTGTCAACTTGTATGGCATGTACACGAACTTTGGTGACGTAAGGTTGACCTCTTGTGGTAACTATGCGTCATAGGTCATAATTCAGCACATCATGTGATCGTCCTTCAAATGTAAACAATTGTTAATTTCCGAATTTTTTTTCGATCCCCAATCAATGGACACCATCTGTTGAAGGCGATCTTCTCTGTTGTTCTGGAACATTCAATTTGACAACAATGTTCCATATAATGTCAATAAAGTGGTTATAAATTCTGGCCATGTTAGTTGAGTTCTTATATGGTTTCATTCAAGATTTTCATCGTGTCAATTGGTGTTGCTTTACGCGAATGCGGGGTGGGGTAGAAAAACGTATGGGCAAACATTTGAAAGTTGCAATTATATTGAACTTGTAATTCCATTGACGTGATAAGTCGGTTCATTGAGTCCATACATTTATTCACAGTGATACATACATGATGATCAATTCCAATAGGGGTAGAGCGTAAGTCCATATAAGTAATGCATAAATTAATCAACAACGTAGACTGCTGGTTATGTGTCAATGTCCGTTATGAGGATACAATGCAGTATTGTCGTCAGAACGTCACAGCTATATGCACGAGCAGATAGACATGGCTACCTGCCGACAGTGAGACTGCGAGTCTGAATATATTCATACGAATTTGACGATTATTCTTCTCCTTCTGAGAATTCTAGTTAAATACTAACCTCCATATATTTCCCTCTCATATTGAGTTCTAGGACTGACCCTGGTCCATCAAAAATACACATATAAATGGCTATATCATGCCATTGAACTGGAAGGTTAGAAAAACGCAGCTATTCAGCTTGGCGGTCAAGTAACAAAGGGTCACGTTTCTTAGTTACCGACTGTGTCCTAAACAACGCTATACACGTCATAATCGATCGTGTATGAAGCGTTCAGTAATTGAAACATCTATCGCAATATATTAAATGTCTTAACCTTTACAATTGCACGTCTGGTAACCTTTAGCAGACGGCGTTAATATCATATCCCGTAACACTACTAGAGCCTTAAGGAACTGGGCATTTATGCAGGTGATCATGGACAACTTAGTAGGTGTGGAATGAATAAATGAAGAAGCACTTCTTTAATACAAACATAAGTGCTAATAATTAACTATACGTTATAATTATCTACTCGAAAATTATTAGAAAACGATAAAATGGGGGGGGGGGGGGATCATCAAAGGGAACAACAAAGTCAGGAAGTATCATTTTAAGTAAGCTAAACGCTCATAAATGGTATGACTGGCTAAACGCAACTTAGTACATGGCAAAATGTAGGAGGGCACAATCCAATAGCAGGGGGTTATAATCAAGGGGTAAAGCACAGCGTTAGTACGCGAAGGGGAATGAAGTAGGAGGAATAGCGAATGAAGAGGAGGGAAGGATGGTGGACAAAAGAGACTTCCAAACAAGAAAGGAGTGAGTGAGGAAAAAAAATGACATAAACAACAGGAATACAAAAGGGATGATAAAATGGGATCTATCATAAGATTGAGCAGACACAAGGATAGAATATGTAGAGCGGGCATGATTAATTGTATGCACATAAGGAACAAGCATAAAACACAAGTCATTAGGTTGATACCGACCTTAGCGAGATGATGAAAATTAACAAATGAGGCTTTATACAATCATTAATTAAAAAAATAAATTAAATAAAAAAAAAAAAACAAAAAAAAACATGGCGGCTTCAACATCGTAGGCACGAGAAGCGACCTCTGACTATAACCTGGAAAGTCAAGGGATTTACGACTGGGATAAAATCTTAAACATTTCAATTTGCGCGACCTGTCTGGATGATAATCGTGGATCATAGCATTGACGTTTATAAGGAGCGGAGACAGTGTGGATCACATGAGGGGCTGGAGCAGGACGGGAAGGACGAGGAAAGGAGCTGAGAGGGGAACGGGCTGGAGGACGGACTGGAGGACGAAAGAAGGTACGTGGAGGAGGATGACAACTAACTGTAGGGGTTCGAACTGGAATACGGGAACGATGTTGTTTTGAGAGTTTGGAAGGCTTACGCAGAGTAGAAGGAAACCACTGAGTCATTCGCGGTGGACTAAGAGAATGGCGTACAGGGAGTCTGGAACGAGGAAATAAAGGGCGGACATGTTCTTGTGGCAAACGAAACCACTTGGGGTGGGGAGATGAATCATCCGAGGTATTAGACAAATGCCGCTTCAAAGGATGGCGAACGGGAGAGGAAATAATGTCTTCAGTGATAGCGCTGGGGATAGAGGCCGTGGCGGACTCTAAATCGTAATCTACTGGAGGGCAAAAACCGGAAGGCGCCGAGGGATAGGCAGAGAGCGGAAGAGCAGGAGGCACCAAGGAATAGGTGGTGGTTGCTGTGGTAGAGGGAGCAAGAATAGCATCCGAGAGGACAGAGGTAGAGGGAGGCAAATGATAGTCAGCAAGAGGCCCAGAGGTGACGGGAGGAAGCGAAGCACGATTCACATCACGGGACCGAAGACGATGAAGAACTTCAGGGATAGGAACATGATCTTCCGAGGTAGAAGAATCACGAAATTGATACTGACGATCAATCGCGGCGGAAGGAGGAGGAGGGGAGGGTGGATCATCAAGATGTGATGCAAGGGAAGCGTCATCAGGGAGTGATGAAGAAAAAGAAGAAGAAGGAAAAAAAGATGAATGCGGAAGCTGAAGAGTGGCCTTACGAACAAACCGGCTGGACAAGAGTGTAGGGACAGTAAGTGGACGTTGAACGTCTAGGCGTAATTGAGAGGCGTGAGCCGTCGTTCGGTGGATACACTCTTCGTGCCAAATCACGAAGTTGACGGGAGAGGTTTTCTGGATGATCTTATATCCATCAATCCAATGATCGTCCAATTTAGAAGTACGCTTGTGCTTGCGGAAATACACGAGGTCTCCGACTGCAAATGTGGGCAGACGTGCAAGTTTGGAATGTAGACGTTGTCGTTTATGAAATGCTTTGAGAGCATTACGGTGGACAAGCTGGTGAGCATTATATTTGTTCCGCAAGATGGTCTCAATCGGATTCTCACCGAAATTTTTCTCTGTGGGGTGAGAATGTTGTCCATTGGTAAACGAGGTTCTCTACCACAGAGAGGGTAAAAGAGCGGAAAACCAGTAGTGTCGTTTACATTTACCCGCAGTGCTTCAAGTGCCTGGGGTAAGTACACGTCCCAATACTGGGAATTACCATTGGTGAATTTGCCAAGGGTATAATTAAAAGTGGAATACATCCTCTCGTTATGACCGTTCGATTGGGGATGGTAGAAGGTGGTCGTGACGTGGCGAATGTGGAGCTTGTCCAGTGTCGAATGGAAAGTCTTGCCGGTGAATTGCTTCCCATTGTCCGAAATAATAGTATGGGGACAACCATGGCGTGGTATGAACTCAGAAAGTAGAATATCAGTGACATTATCGGCGGAGGCGTCCTTGAGAGGATAGCACTCAGGTCACACCAAATACGGGTCTACAAAGTGGAGTATGTAGGAATTCCCGGACTGCGTGACAGGGTATGGACCCGAAATGTCTACACTAACAGTCTGCATGGGGAAATGAGACTGAGACATCAGTTGGATGGGAACCTGATGCGGTCTCACATTGCGACGCTTACAGATTCTGCAAGCCGCCACATATTCTGCTACATCTTTATAAAGGGTAGACCAATAATAACGTCTAGTCAGTATGTCATACGTCTTGTCACGACCCACATGACCGTTAGAATCATGGAATTCGTGAAGAATTCGTGAAATAAGATTACGAGGGAGGCAAATCAAAAAGCGATCCTCTCTTTTGGGATCAACTCGATAAAGAATATCGGTATCAGGGAGGATAGTGTATTTGGAAACAGACTTGGCGTCGCGTTACCACTGAAGACGGATCTTCAGAAGATCAGGATCTTGACGCTGAGCAGAAGGCATGTCAATGGAGGGCATGAGAGGACCATCAGAAGAGATATATACTTCATCTTCCAGAGGAGAGAAGATAGGAGGACGATTGGAGTTGATCACAAAGATCTCCTTAGCATTATCATCTAGGTCTGAGGAGGCCTTAGAGTCTGATGAAGAAGAGAAACTGACATCCGTACAAGCAGGATATGGAAAGCGTGAAAGAAGGTCAGCAACCGTATTAAGTTCACCTGGAATATGCTCAATTGTGGCATCATAGCTCTGGAGGTTCAGAGCCCAGGTCTGAAGCTTAGGAGGCTGCTCAGAGGTCTTAGAGAGCCAAGTAAGTAACGGCTTGTGGTCACACCGGATAATTATGTGAGTGCCACGGAGATAAAAATCCAACTTTTGCAACGCATAGTGGATTGCAAATGCCTCCTTCTCAGTAGTGGTCCACTTTTGCTGGGTACGACTAGGGGCATGAGACAGAAACGCAATGGGCATTTCATGAGGTACATTTGGAATGATAGGACTATAATTAGAAATGTCCTCTTGGACCAGGCAGGCTCCGATAGCACGATTAGAGGCGTCCGTATAAAGGATCATAGGACGGTGCACATCAGGATGGGCCGATCGAGGGATAGTAGTTAAAGCTGATTTCAAATAATCAAAGACCTGTTGGCAAGCATCTGTCCAACGAAAGCGAGCATACATTTTTGTTAACGCGATAAGAGGTTCTGCAGAAATTTACAATGTGCTTTCTATAATATGAACAGCAGCCTACGTAACCACGAACATGGCGGACGGAAGTCGGTTGTGGCATGTCACGAATCGCCCGGGCTTTGGCGTCGTCCGGACGAATGCCATCCTTGTTAATAATGAAACTTAAATACTTGGTTTCAGACTGCAGAAAGACACATTTGGATAACTGAAGCATGACTTTGTGAGTACGCAGGCGAGTAAAAACGTTTTCAACACGTAAAAGATGGTCCTCAATGGTACCCGGAGTATGGATGAGGATATCATCTATGTAGGCCAATGCAAAAGACTGCATACCCTTTAATACTTCGTCCATAAGGGACATGTAAGTGGCAGGGCTGCCTTTTAGGCAGAAAAGCATGACATTCCATTTATAACTCCCATGTGGGTACAGAATGACGACTTTTCTTTGGCTTCCGGTGTCAATGGAATACACCAAAAGCCAGAACGGGCATCCGGGGTAGTAAACCACTGTGATTTGCCAACTGTGGCCAAAATATTATCTACTCTAGGCAAAGGGTAGGAGATGGTGTTTGTAATGGCATTAAGAGCCCGGTAGTCACAACAAAATCTGTTGGATTCTTTCTTGGAGACGATCACAATAGGTGTGTTGCTGCTAAAAACTTGTCGCAACTTATTCTGACCATGCATTCTGACTATAGTTAATTTTTTAATGCATGGGAAGGAACTCATGGAATTGTAGTCACTTTTATTTCTACAGTCGTCTAATCTTGATAGCTATCGTCAAGAAGTTGTCTTATCTTGATAGCTAGGGTTGCCGATAGTTGTGTGAACGATTCTGAGTCATGTCCATTTATGGAGCGCTCAGATCGCCAGTTCTTTGAAAACAGTTGGCAATCGCAATGTTTCAAGATTCATTTCCTTTTAAGGTAAAAGGTCTTTAGTCGAACATCGTAGAACATTCTTCGTTTCGTAAATTTGGCTGAGTTGTATTCGATTCGCGTGTTCTGCGCATGTCTCTTTTTGGTGGCGTTGTTTCAACGATTTCCGCCCAGGTCAGTCTGAGCAGAGAAGCTGATAAGGCGAGACGTAGCTATGTGCTAGTCTTCGCTTAGTTTATTCAGGAAGGAGTCCTCATCATTGTTGTTCCTTTTTTGAGATGATATATCTCTATGTTATTCCTAATGCCTGGAGGCATATGTGATTATGCGATTTAATTCCTGATGAACAGGTAAATGAATCCTTTTTTGCTAAGTGACTTTATCGCCATCTTGTGATGTTGACTTTCGCTTAGCCTGCCTTATTATAAAGTCTATATTATGACAAGTTTGCTCAGCTCACGATCCACTTATATTGTCGCGCATCGATTGATGCCTGTCCTACGGACTATTTGCTTCCTGAACTTTGTTGATGGATCTAGGTTTGATACCTTTGCTGTATAAGGAACATAGAGGACGATAATGTGGCGCTCAAAAGACATGCCTGTCTTGTTGAGGTCAAATCGAGGAGACCATATTTAATCTCCTAGTTGATATCTTCTAGCTCTTATGGAAAGGGGAAGTTTACTACCTGACTACATGTACAGCGGTTTACGATATCCTAAAAAGGCACATAATGTACATTATTATAATGCTGTCTGCTGTGCCTGTTGAGTCGACTACTTCGATGATACAATGACTGTTGTGAAAATACCTGTGATGTTTTCTGCATAACGATGTCCATGCATTTTGTCATTGTGGCGTACACAATATACATTGCAAAAAAACCATCACTGCTGTTTAAAACTTTATTGACTTTTCACATCGTGAGTTAACGTGACGTCCTTGTGTGGATTGCCTTGTTTGTAATGCTCACTGTCTGAATACACATCTGCATCCTACACACTTAAACCAGACTACAGACACCATGCTACTACGCCTCATCATCCCTGGTGTCTGAGGGTGGCACACTACTCTGCAAAGGCCAGGATTATTATACCTTTGGAAAGCAGATGAGATACAACACCCTCAACGTTGCGTGGCAAATGTGACATCATCCACAGAACAGTTATACACAACACACACATTTTGCTACTCAACAAGGTGAAAATCACGAGGACCGAGAACGTTCAATTATGCCGGCTTCTAGCATATCAGTAATGGCTTTTTCAACAATCTCCCGATTTTTCAAGGGAGTGTGATAGGGTTTAAGAGAGACCGGAACTTCCGTTGTCGTCTCTATGTCCATTGTAACAGTAGACGTTCGTTTTAGCTCCATATCAGAGACAGCAAAAATGTCCTGATGTTTCTGAACCAACTGACGAATTCGGGATTCATATGGTGAATCCGTGTTCAGTTGCTCTAGAAGCTGAGAAAGTCGAACTGAAGAGGAAGGTGTGGACGGAATAGAGGATGTCGAATGTCTGCGTAGGAGAGGTAAGGAGTGAGGTTGTCCATAATTATAGGAAGGCCGAGGAGCGTTAGTAAAGACAGGAAAGGGATGACAAGGACGAGGAGGAGGGAATGTACAAAATGGCTGACGCTCTTGTACCGCTGCTATGCGCGTAACATTGGATGGGAAGAGAGGAGGCGGATAAGCTGAAGGCGGAGGAGTCAGATTTGGAAGAGCTGGAGGCGGAGGAGTCAGATTAGGATGGGAGACACTCGATCTAAAGGCAGAAGAAGCAAGTTTGGCAACAACAGTACCCCGCTTGATAGTAGTGGACTTCCCAGAAGCGTTAAGTAGCATGAGGGGGATGTCCCGGGTAGCTGAAACAGTAGCAATGCCATCGACGACTTCGATGCAAGGGTCATCGAGGATGGCAGTATCAACCAACTGTTCTACTAGTATGGAGAGACCTGGAAAGACGTAATCCGTACGCTTGACCCTACCAGTGACTATGGTTAAAGCATGGGGTTTGAGAGTGACAGGAGCAGTAAGGCGTACTAACTAAGCAATGTGAATATCATCCTGAAGAGGGATGTATTCATTATTGATACGTATCTGCTTTAGATCAAAGTAGATACATGCTCGGTGGCAATGAAGAAAATCACGACCAGTAATAAAATTCCGTGTCATGCCCCGAGTTACAATAAAAGGGTGGTTAAGAACTTGCGAACCGATGTTGAAATGGAGGACAGCAGTACCAATAGACTGTAAAGGCTGGCCTGTAACGGAAGCCATGTGGGTAGAGGTACGTTGAAAATAAGCACGATTGCGAAGGCGCTTAAACAGTTGCTCACGAATGAGACTGACTGTAGCCCCTGTATCAACAAGAGCACGAAAACTCAACTTCCCAACACAGATAAGAAGGAAGAAGGATCCGATTCAACTCGTAAAACGTTAATAGCCGGAGAAGAACAAGAAGACCGAGACTGTGGATCTAGAGAAAAAGATAGGAAGGACCTTGTAACCGTCTGTTTTGTAACGGCCACCATAAATGTAACGTACTGTTTAAGAGTGATGTGAAAGCTGGCAGAGTGAACGTGTCGTTTATCACCTGGACTGTGTAATGTTGCGGTGTCGATGTAGGTCACCAGAAATGTAACGGCCAGGAATGTAACGGCCACCAGAGTGAGGCACTGCCAGGGGTACTATGATCACTCACAGTAAACAGCGTACATGTTGTAGATCTGTGATATTGGTATTATGATGTGTTCAGTGTGGGTGTAGATGAAGACACGAATGCTTGAGGCTCTTAGTAAAGTCAGTAATGCACCCATACACTCACATGCAGTAGTCAATGATGAATTGAAGACTGCTGGCACGTTTCAAACATTTATTTACGAAAACTGACAGTAGCATTAACAGGACAGTCAAATCGACGAGATGAAGGACTTCACATAGATAATAAATGACTGTTAAATGTCTGGTAATCAAAGGCTTGCATCGTACATCAAACATCATCTGTCCTAACGTTACAATATGTAATGTAGCTTCCGTACCATTGACTCAGCGCGTCAGGTACTTAATTAGCTCTGTCGTCCAACAAACGAGCTCCTAAATTGCGTAGCAATAATACATAAGGCTGTTATTCAACTGGCATAGCTCGCCAGGTATATTTCCTCTTGCTGAAAATATTGGCCGTAATACAGGGCCTCAATATGTAGACAGCTGTGTATCCTTTTTTAGCAGGCACGATCAAACCATGCTAAACATATATATGTATATATATATATATATATATATATATATATATATATGTATATATATATATATATATATATATACCGCCAACCTGTGGCGTCCACAATAATTTATCATCATCATTAGGCTTCTGTTCACTTGAAAACATATAGTCTCATTTGGCTAGAACTAGAAGCAAAGAAGAAATTCTGTCTCTCAAGATCTGTGAGCTTCACTCGACAGATAGGTAATTTCAAATGTTCTGCAGCCAAAGGCATAGTAATAAGAATGTCATTTACCTTCATACAGAATCTTCCGGATACACCTTTAACAAACAATCACTGGGGAAAACATTGACATTTCAGTCATATCGAAACTTTCAAATCCCCATGATGATCTAGAGGAAAACACAACGGACATCGTCGTCCGACCGCCCAGATCACAATCTCTAGATGACGGAAGTCACCGTTCGCGCTCAGAACCCTGCGCATGCCTAGACAGCATAAAAATGAGCATCGTTCAGACAGATCACGACAACGATTGAAAGAAAGAGAAGATAACCCTTTAAACAACCTGTCATAGAAGTTAATACCCAATTATCCAATTTTGACCAACAAAGTTTTACAACAAAAGTATTAAATAGATTTACCTAAATGACTCCGTCAAAACGACAAAAGTATTAAATAGATTTACCTATTATGACTCCGTCAAAAACGACAGCAACAGACTACCGCACCCCCCGTATTAAAAAAAAAAAGACCCATTTTTTAAAGATACATCAAGGTGCAAGATACCACAAGCTCATGACACATGAATAATGTGCCAATGAAAGAATCAACCGGAGAGAATCAAATCATCTCACCAAATAATAGAAAATATCTTCGGGAAGGTACCATCAAAGAAAACTCAGTTGCTGGCGATACTAACAAAAATTACATAACTATTAAACAATTATGCAATACTATAATCATAGCAATGACCAATGACAATCTATCTGAAGAAGTCATATCAATATACAAATTACAATGTTATACCATTAATATATGTAATGGATGGACATGACCAATTTGTTCAATTCCTTACACATTATCTAACACAAGAAGTATATTATATACAAATAAGTGCTGCGATTTCTTGAACAAAAGTAAGGTATGGCGTCATCATGGTTCTCACAAGCGCTCCGTACTTGGTACTAGTTTGCACTGAGAACAATATAAATGACTTTAATTAGTAACATGCTATAATGCACTATAGTCACTACAAAATTATTTAAATATTATATGTGGCCATTTTAACATTTTTCCTTTTCTTATTTTTTTTGGGCCTTTATTTTATGTTAACCTTAACCTTCGACATTACACCAAAGATAGTAATAGAGAAAGGAAAACAATCAATTTACTAATCTAAGGTGAAACAAATGTGTTATTGTATATTATGAATAGACATGAGTCTGGAAATGTATCATGAAATCTAGGAGACAAGACTTAAGTGGAATCATGTGGGCATCTAGACAGTTTGTCCGCCATCACATTATCCGAACCACGGATAGCCCGCACCGTGAAATGAAAAGGCTGAAGAGCAATAGCATATCGAGTAGATCTCGAGCTCTTCAAATCCTTGTTCTGCATAGCTGTAAGAGCTTTTTGGTCGGTTTCCATAATGAAATGCGCGCCTAGAAGGAATCTTTGTAGCTTAAGAATGGCCCAGACCATAGCTAACAATTCACGGTCTAGAACCGAATAGTTCCTTTCTGCCGCATTCAATTTCCTAGAGATATACATCACAGGATGCAGAGTTCCTGAATACTCCTGCATAAGTGCCGCCCCGATCCCAGTGGAAGAGGCATCACTACGAAGGACAAAAGTCTTATCAATCGATGGTAGTCGTAAGATAGGAGGAGATGAGAACAAATTCTTAATCTGATCCAATGAAGATTGGCATTCTTGGGACCAGCGCACCATATTAGGAGAACCTTTTTTCAATAAAGTTGAAAGAGGTGCCATAATGGAGGACAGATTCTTAATGAATCTTCCGTAGAATTGTATTAATCCCAAGAGACTACGTACTTGCTTTTTTGTTTTAGGAACGGATATATTTAATATCTTAGAAATGTTTTGGTCCTCTGTCTTCAATAGACCATGACCAACACGATGACCTAGGAAAGAGATTTCACTAAACCCAACAAAGGCTTTAGAGGGTTTTGCAGTCAAATTATGCTCGCGTAGAGTAGACAGTAACTCATTTAAACCCGAATAGTGTTCTTCCCAAGTATCGCTGAAAAGACAGATGTCGTCTAAGTATGCGATGACGTCTGTACGATATGAGAGAATTCGACGCATCATGCGTACGAAAGTAGCTGGGGCGTTCATCAGCCCGAAAGGCATACAATTTCATTGATACAAACCCCTAGGTGTTGAAAAAGCAGTGAAAGGTTTGGCGCGTTCAGTTAACGGAACTTGCCAATAGCCTTTCGACAAGTCATGTTTAGTAAAGAATCGCGATTTAGAAAGTCTAGTAAGTAGATCTTCCAATAAAGGCATAGTTTCAGCATCAAACTTCGTAACCTGGTTCAATTTGCGATAATCGACGCAAAGACGTATGTTATTGTCTTTCTTTCGAACAATAACCATGGACGAAGAGTATGCTGACGTGGATGGTTCAATTATTTTCAATTGTATCATTTCATCCAATTCTTTCCCGGCTTGCGCTTGGAAATGAATAGGAATAGGATATGGTCTTACTCTGATCGGATTATGATCAGTAAGTATAATGTCATGTTTGATAATATATGTGTGTCCAGGAATGTCGGTAAGGACATCCTGAAATGATTATAGCAAGGAAGATACTTGACGCTGTTCCTCAAAAGACAAATTAGAATAAACCGAAACGTTTCTCCATGATTCCGTAGAATTGAGTGGAATCATAGGAAGAGGTAGATTAACATCTGAAAACGTTGTTTCCTCCTCCTGTATAACCGACAAGGATGAGATATGACCATGTTGGACTGGAGAATCGTCCGTCGCCTGGAAAATAGGCTGCAAATAGTCTGGTCGTTCAATAAATTCCGTAAGCATATTTATATGGAAGGTTTTATGCCTTCCATCAATATCGACAACATAGTCGACATCGGAAATTTGGGAGACTATTCCATATGGACCTTTCCATGCAATGAGAAGTCTGTTCTCCCTCGAAGGAAGTAAGACAAACGCTTTGTCTCCAGGACAAAGTTGACGTAGGCGTCTCTTCTTATTAGCGAATTGCCTCGCCTTTTCTTTGGCAAATTCGGAGGATGAAGTCGCTAACTTGCATGCTTCGATAATCTTATGCCTGAGAGCAATGACATACTCATATGAAGATTGAGTGTCATTGTCAATATTATCGGCAGTTATCAAATCGTGTAGCAAGGACATAGGACCGCACGGTTGCGCGCCAAAAAACAAGTTGAAAGGGAGAAAACCCTGTATGTTCGTTGGGGACCTCTCTATAGGCAAAGAGAGCCGCGGGTAAAACCCTGTCCCAATCCTGAGGATGATCCTCAGTAATCTTGCCAAGTAAGTTCTTAAGTGTTCTATTAAGACGTTCAACTAACCCATTAGACATTGGGTGATAAATACTACTGAGAGACCTTTTAATATCTAGGATAGACATCACCTGCGACATAGTGTCTGATATCAATTGAGTACCATGGTCTGACAATATTTCTCTGGGAAAACCCAAACGAGAAAATATTAGCCAAAGAGCGTCTGCGATATCGGCAGTAGATATGCTCTTTAGAAGTATAGCCTCTGGCCAACGTGTGCACATGTCGACGCATGTTAGGATGAATTGATGTCCTCTGGCTGACTTAATCTTAAAAGGGCCAATAATATCTATTGCCATCTTCTGGAATGGTCGAATAGGAATGTCTGCAGCCTGGATAGGTGCAGCATGTCGTGGACCTCTAGATTTGACTTCTTGACAAATCTTACAAGATCGGCAATAAATTCGTATGTCTTTGTTTACGAATGGCCAAAAGAAAGCCGCTAGAACTCTCGACTTAGTGCGAGAAATACCCATGTGTCCAGCACACTGAGAATCGAGTTCATGTTGAAGAATTAAGGCTCTCATACTTTTGGGCACAAGAATTTGAGAGTGCATAGATTTGCATGACTGTTGTACCATACGTACTAGTATAACATTCTTCATAGTGATATACGATTTGTGAATTGTATTTTGATTCGGATCACCGTTTTTAGCGAGAAGAAAGTATTTATTTAGAGAAGAGTCTTCTTCTTGTAGTTTCACAAACGAGTCATGTGAAATCACCAAGTGATCATCTTGGCTACCAACTTCATTACTATCATTAGATGAAGTTGAAGGAACAAGAGCTTGTGCTCTTGTTACAACCACATTGGCTGTTTGTATAGTCTGTTTCTCCCAAGCAGCAATTTGCTGCGGGGTACATTCCTTAACCCCGTGAATACGACCGATTATAAGATCCGCAATAGGATTAGGAAGAAGACACGCGTGGACATCTCCTGTAAAGAAGGGAGTATCCATGTGGATGATAGCAGTAGGATATATTTCCAAAGATCCACCAAATGTCACATACTTAACCACCTTCCCCGTGGCACAGCAAGGATCTATAAGAGATTGCATAACCCCAATAGTAGTACATCCAGAATCAAAAAGTACTGAGACTGGATTATCATTCACTAGACCTCTATTTAAAATAAGAGATCCTTTCCCGTCATGCGCAACTGTAGCAGGAAGAGCGGGAAGAGGGTGACCACAAATTAGGGTAGATACTGTAGATGGCTCGAACGATGTTGAACATTGGGGGCACTTAGCTGCTCTCCCAAAATCGAAAGCAGAGCCAGTGATAGCATTAGAGTTTCTACTATCGTTCACTTGACTACAGGCTTCCTGAGACTCATGTTGTGCAGCGTTTGCCTGACGATAAGATTTCCTTTTGTTATGTCTAGGTCTGCCGCGATTATTATTTCCCCTGTAATTATCATTATATTGCCCATCATAACCATTATTCTGGTTTGCATCACAGTTTCCATAACCATCATCGTAATATTCTTGACGGCGAGGATAATTATCTCGAGAAGAGAAACTCGGATAGTTTCTATTGTGATAACCTTTGCGAAAGTGTCTAAAATTGTTAGACCCAACATTACGAGGACTATCAGCTCGTCTCCAATTCTTTGAAGAAAACCCACTGTGTGATGGATTGCTTTGATATTGAGTGTAATTCTGATTACTCTTCTTATTAAAGCTTTGCTTAGCACCTTGAAATTTACGATTGTAATTAGAGCCATATGGTGCTGCCGAAGCAACTGGCAACCCTTCTTTCACTTTAGAATTGCTAACTGTAGCATGGGGATGCGCAGTTACGTACTGGCAACAATATTCCTCCATGTCTTTTATGTTTTTAGGTTTACGCTCATGAAGAAAAGCAAGAAAAGATTCGTTGACCGATGACATAACCTTGTCTCGAAGTAATAAGTCCATTAGGCCTTCATATGTTTTTTCAGTCTGAGACAACTCAATCCAACGTGTGAATGTACGACGTATCTTTATAATAAAGTCAGAGAAATCCACTCCATTTTCTGGCAACATTGTCTTAAGACGAAGACGATAATCTTCTTCTTTTAGTTGATATCTTTTAAGCAATGCTGCTCTGACAACATCATAGTTGGTCCTATCATGTTCCTCTATTGTCATAAGAGTAGTTACTGGTTCACCTGAAAACAATTCCATCAGTTGTTCGACATATTTTTCCTTTTTTATTTTATGCGTATCGCATAAAAATTCGAATCTATCAAGGTAATCCGTTATATCGTCCTTTAAAGGATTGAAATGAGGTAATTTGATCTTATTAGACTTCTCCTTTGTCGTATCCGAAGTTGCTTGATGAGCACCCGCATTCATCACTTTCAATTTGTCTAACTCCAAAGCTGCGAGTCTTTCATCATGTTCCATTTTTGCTTTTCTCTCTTCAGCAGCGGCTTGAAATTTTCTCTCTTCAGCAGCAGCTTGAAATTTTCTCTCCTCAGCAGCAGCTTGAAGTTTTTTCTCCTCAGCGGCAGCTTGAAATTTTCTTTCCTCAGCAGCAGTTTGAGCTTGAAATTTTGTTTCCTCAGCAGCAGCTTGAGCTTGAAGTTTTTTCTCCTCAGCAGCAGCTTGAAATTTTCTTTTATCTGCCTGCATCTGTAATCTTAAATTCTCAGATTCTCTTTCTAATCTTTTATTTTCCTCTTTTTGTCTCTTGTCTTCAAACTTCAATGCTTTGTCACATTGAGCCGTTGCGAATTCTTCCAAATTCTCACCTGTCTTCCCAAGGGCTTTCCCTTGTGCAATAAAGAAGTCTAGTGTAGACATTATGTCTAACTATGTGAGATCAGACCTGAAAAATTAAATAAATTACTTATCCCACTTTGATGGGAGACAAGTCTGTAATACTAGACTTGTATACCCACTTCACTTTATTTCTCTCTCTTTGAGAGACAAGTCTTAGTCAAAGACCTTGTATAGTTACCTTGTTTCTCTATAATATTATCATTATAAGTAACCTTTATCTGAAAAGTGTATGATATTAATACTAATAGTCAATGATCAAGTATATCTACAGACTGTATGACAACAATGTATTACAATAATAAATACAAAGACAAGAATACAAAACAACAATCGAAAACGTTCGCAGAAGTCAAATAATAAATAAAGATTAACTGAATCTAATGTTGTAAAATTTTACAATGATAACTGCGAAAATTAAACAAATGACAACACTGTTTCAAACAAAAAGGTGTATAGAAATAAATGAAAGTAAGGAAAGACGAACAGATAAAACCAAAACAAATCGTAAATCAAAGAATGGAAAAAATAACGAAAACAGCACTAACACATCTCGTCACAGCTAAGAAAAAAAACTGAAAAGTAGCAACACAGGTTGCTCGCAATTTCCACTGGGGAAATATGCGTAATCCTACAGAAAAAGCTCACGATAGAACATCTAACACGTGGTATTTTCTATCGGAGTCTCCTTATCCAACCAACCCGCTGAAATGCACACTAAATAAACATGTAAACAAAAACATGAATACACAAAACATGCATGGCATATAAATACACAATATGTAGAATGTGTTTAGAGGAAGGCTCAGCTTTACACAAAATAAAGGCACAGTTTACACACTAAAACCGGCCACTTATCTTTTAGCACACTCCTCAATAGCCGCAAAGATGCAATATGATGCGGTGCTACTGTCAAAAACAATGGTAGACGATCCACCGTTGAAGGTCACCGTAACTTCATAACAGGCAGTTGTCTCCAAAGTGTAGCTACAAAAATCATACTCGACACCAGTTGAGACTAGAAAATCCAACGTCGATATGTTTGTAGAATGTAGTGTAAACAACCAGCGGTACTGTTTACGTTCTTAGGTTGACAGGTAACGATTTGACTTGATAGCTCAGAATGTAGTGTAAACAACCAGCGGTACTGTTTACAATCTTAGGTCGACAGGTAATGATGTGACTTGATAGCCCAGATATATTGACATCTTTTGTAGAACTCCAGAAATGTATAACAATGTCACTTCAATTCCGTAGCAGTTGTGGTCCATGTAGCAGTAACACAAAAATGCCAATGCCAGTGTTTATGTGAGTCAGCTCAGTTGTTGACCTATTTGCCACTGTCTTGAAAATGTAGAAAACCCACAAATCTTGTCCACCATAAATGTAACCGTCTGTTTTGTAACGGCCACCATAAATGTAACGTACTGTTTAAGAGTGATGTGAAAGCTGGCAGAGTGAACGTGTCGTTTATCACCTGGACTGTGTAATGTTGCGGTGTCGATGTAGGTCACCAGAAATGTAACGGCCAGGAATGTAAAGGCCACCAGAGTGAGGCACTGCCAGGGGTACTATGATCACTCACAGTAAACAGCGTACATGTTGTAGATCTGTGATATTGGTATTATGCTGTGCTCAGTGTGGGTGTAGACGAAGACACGAATGCTTGAGGCTCTTAGTAAAGTCAGTAATGCACCCATACACTCACATGCAGTAGTCAATGATGAATTGAAGACTGCTGGCACGTTTCAAACATTTATTTACGAAAACTGACAGTAGCATTAACAGGACAGTCAAATCGACGAGATGAAGGACTTCACATAGATAATAAATGACTGTTAAATGGCTGGTAATCAAAGGCTTGCATCATACATCAAACATCATCTGTCCTAACGTTACAATATGTAATGTAGCTTCCGTACCATTGACTCAGCGCATCAGGTACTTAATTAGCTCTGTCGTCCAACAAACGAGCTCCTAAATTGCGTAGCAATAATACATAAGGCTGTTATTCAACTGGCATAGCTCGCCAGGTATATTTCCTCTTGCTGAAAATATTGGCCGTAATACAGGGCCTCAATATGTAGACAGCTGTATATCCTTTTTTTAGCAGGCATGATCAAACCATGCTAAACATATATATATATATATATATATATATATATATATATATATATATATATATATATATATATATATATATATATATATATATACCGCCAACCTGTGGCGTCCACAATAATTTATCATCATCATTAGGCTTCTGTTCACTTGAAAACATATAGTCTCATTTGGCTAGAACTAGAAGCAAAGAAGAAATTCTGTCTCTCAAGATCTGTGAGCTTCACTCGACAGATAGGTAATTTCAAATGTTCTGCAGCCAAAGGCATAGTAATAAGAATGTCATTTACCTTCATACAGAATCTTCCGGATACACCTTTAACAAACAATCACTGGGGAAAACATTGACATTTCAGTCATATCGAAACTTTCAAATCCCCATGATGATCTAGAGGAAAACACAACGGACATCGTCGTCCGACCGCCCAGATCACAATCTCTAGATGACGGAAGTCACCGTTCGCGCTCAGAACCCTGCGCATGCCTAGACAGCATAAAAATGAGCATCGTTCAGACAGATCACGACAACGATTGAAAGAAAGAGAAGATAACCCTTTAAACAACCTGTCATAGAAGTTATTACCCAATTATCCAACTTTGACCAATAAAGTTTTACAACAAAAGTATTAAATAGATTTACCTAAATGACTCCGTCAAAACTACAAAAGTATTAAATAGATTTACCTATTATGACTCCGTCAAAAACGACAGCAACAGACCTACTCCATCCATCCTGGTAAAGAGCAGAGTCACTAACGGGCGACCCAGGGGTTTCCCTGGCTCATTAGAGAAGGAGGGTGAGATGGACGGCGGTTGAAGGATGGGCAAGGACCCATTTGGGAGGGCCTGGTTGGAGTATTTGACCATTGCATTTGTTGGTAATACTGTGGCTGGCGTTGGCACAATCACGAGCCATATGGCCTGGTCTGGTACATTTAAAACAAGTCAGTGTAGACACATTATGTATTTGAGACCCGTGGTGTTGTGGTCGACTTGAATGACGTTGGCTAGATTGATGTTGAGTTGAGAGGTGCTGTTGGTGATAAGAAGGCCCCGATGGAAGATCAAAGTGTTGAGGTTGACCTGCAGAACGATGCCAGGAACGGCGGAGGTGCGAAACGTCCATAGGCTCCTCATCACGAGGCACGTTCAGATGTGGATTCCGACCAAGTCGTTGATGAAATCGACGCTTGACATTATTTTCAGTAACAGCCAGCTGGATGGCCTCATTAATAGACTTGGGATCTTTAGGTATCAGATGCAAATTCAACGAGTCCGAAGAAAGTCCATCCACGAAAACACCGACAAGGTGCTTGTCCATATCGGCTGAAGGAACTGATTCATCAAGGAAAGCATCCTCTGAAAGATTGAGCAAACGATCGGCACAAAATTGAACTGACTCATTTCGATCTTGACGAATGCGCCTGAGAAGCGCCCAAGCGTGCTGGGAATCGATTATCGAAGAATATCGACGAATAAGTTCTTTCTTCAAGGAATCAAAGGTTTCCCCAGGATAGGTCTTGGAGCGACGTCGGAGAAAGTCTGTTACCAAGGATTCAACGCAATGCGTTTGCGGTCTCCATCGGATGCTGCCGAAATAAGAGACGCAAATTTCTCTATGTCGATCAGCCATTGGCGGAACTTGGAAGGTTCCCCAGAGAATGGTGTCACCAGCGAACGGATATGTTGGAAATTGACTGACTGGTTGACTGTATGAAGGGTGGAGGTTATTTCACGTAAAGCGTCTACTGAAGAGTCGGGCGATTCAGGTAAAGGCTGGTTAGCGGCTTGTAGTTGAGATAGCTGTTGTATTTGCTGCTGCAACTGCTGGTTTTGTTGCTGCAACAGTAATATCTGTTGTTCCATTTGTTGTGGTAAAGCCATTATAAAGAAGTGCCTTCAATTTATGGAACAGGACTAGATCTTCAGAAACGAAGTCCTCAACGGCATGAACTGGATATTTCACAAAA
The DNA here is from genome assembly GCA_024509875.1 of Oreohelix idahoensis. NCBI lineage: Eukaryota > Metazoa > Mollusca > Gastropoda > Stylommatophora > Oreohelicidae > Oreohelix > Oreohelix idahoensis. Next base: position 327,276 of record JAMPIV010018038.1, read on the forward strand.
TAAACAATGGTGAGGTGCTCAGGTATGTCACTCAGTGGTGGGAGATCTGTGGGGTCACTTTGGAGAATACTCTTCTAAATTACAAAAGAAAGTCTCCACCGGTATGAGTTGGTCACTGCGCCAAAATACTCTTCATATGTGACCGTACTGATGGCCACGTCATCTATTTTCTATACTCGCTCTCGCAAGAGGTGAAATTTCATAGATGCTCTATTTTCAACCCAGGTTTTCTTGAAACTCATGTATGTGGAAGACTTTCAACCTTGGTGACACCTTTTACTTTTATTATTTAATACTGGCACCACTGTTTTTCTGATATAATGCTTGCAGCACAGTGTATTCGAATTATGCTAGCAATACTGTTTTTCTTATACAATGTAGGCAATACTGTTTTTCATATCTTATGCTGGGAGTAATAATTTTTTTATGCAAGGCAGGCAATACTGTTTTCCTATATTGTGCTGGAGTACTGTTTATCATATACAATGCAGGCAATGCGTATTTGTTAATTTGTGCCGGTTCAGAGACCGTATGAGCCTACAAATGACCCACTTACTTCTCAATCAGCTCACTGTTAAGCGTGCCCGTGTTTAGTGACCCAAATGTTGACATGTCAGAAGGTTGCCTGTTTTCGACCTTTCTGTCCGTAAAAACCACACAACACCTGTATTCTCGTTCACTGAAAACCATTTAATACACTGTTTTTGTCTCTGTCCGTTCTAGGCACTAACATCCATTGAAGTATGCATGATAAACTTAAACTTTCTAGCTACAAATTCTAACACAACCAGCATGAAGACGTTACCGCTGTTTCCAACCAACCGGAAACTCTCCTGTCCTTTCTTTTTCTTTTCCCCATCTTCAGCTGTTTATACCCACACCAGATTTGATGACGTCATTCCTTCCTGACTAGTGTTAATTTAACTAGCTAGTCTCTAATACAATATTCTACTTAATAGTAGCGCTATTCGCGCTTAAGTAGTAGGGGTAGATCTACATGTCACAAACCTTGCATGGGCTGCTTTTAATATAAGAATAGTGCAGGGGATGAGAAGGAGGGATGTTAAGTCTGACCCGAGGGCAGAAATAATACTTAGAGATGGGAGCTTGTATTCAGGGAAGTTTTATTATGGTATGGGAACAGGGTGTTGGTAAATCTTGGTTGTTAATGTGTTTTGAATTATGTATTTTTTTGAATTGGTGTAAATAAGTTGTTATTTTGTCTTACAGCGATTCACGGCGGAGGGTAGATAACCCTAAGCCTGCAACGGACATTCCCTTTTCGGAGAGGGAGGCAACAGACAACATCGTAATTAAAGAGAACTGGGGTACGCGCATGGTAACTGGCGCACTAGTTACGCCTGCAATACGGAGAGGCATTAGAAGTTTTCATGACGTGAGGAAACATATACCTCCGCGTGGAATCGCCTAGGAATTAGAGCTCTTAGCTTGTACGGCCCAATGCAGAACAGGATACGTTGCCTGGTATTGTTAACATACTGCCACAATAAAGTAGTAGGCCAACACCCGCAGCGGGTTAAATCGTCGTTGTGTGAAGAATAGGGTGCTATCATCAGATCTAGATCTATATATATATATATATATATATATATATATATATATATATATATATATATATATATATATATATATATATATATATATATATTCACCAAGTGCCCCTTCATCAGTTATTCTGGAGAGGAAGGAGGGAAATCATACCTCTCTAAATGCTAACGTGAGGTGGTAAGTGACTGTGGTGGATTTGATGTTAAGAAATGTATTTGTTATGTACTCTTAGTGTACTGAATGAGGTCAGCTGTGAAGGTCCCTGAATATAACAAATTATTATGGTAAGTTTACAGGGTACCTTGCTGCTACCACCTTTATGATCTCATTCAGACTTATTCTTTGACTAGAATGTATGATGACTACGTTTGGTTCTAGGGTTATGAATATGTAGTGTAATGTTGCATTAACCAACTGAACAGATAAACAACTATTTTATTATCCAACACAACACAACACTACTACGACAATCACATACAAAGTACACTTTAAAAGACTATCTTAAGTAAGTCAGTGGTTGAATTTTTGTAACGTTAATTTTTTTTCTGTTTATTTTGTCCTGACTCTATTTGTTTGAATCAGGACTGACAATCAAAGTGAAATCAAGTGAATTATTTACAGTAATCAATTTACACAATGGATCTTCTGTCCATAATACAAATATTATTATAATAAAAGTGTGTAGGTGTAGTTTTATAAATTAGATTAATACTGGTATATATAATGGTAGGTTGTTGGTTAACATCCTTCCCTATAGTTCATTTGCTTTTCATTTGTCACAGGTGGAATTTTTTAAATTAATATTTTCAGTCTTTATTTCTAAAAAAACTAGAGTTCATAGAGGTTGAGCTTCCTGGTGCCGAACAGGCACTTATCTTCGAAGGATAACACCGGTAGATCTTTTCCTAGGCTCGCTGGACAATCTGTTCCACTTATTGAAAGGCAGTGGCATCCAGCTCGTGCCCGAAATATGCAAACAGTGTCAGGAATCAATCAGTTCCCACGAGCTTGGTATTATGTTAATGACAGGGCCACAAAAAAAACCATGAAATAAGAAGGTTATGCATCCTTCTTTATAACAAGCATACAATAATATTCCACAATTAGTTTACAGGTACAGTACAAACAAACGAATAGGGTCAGCTCTTGATGACAACCTATTTTAGTATTATATTTTGACGTGACAATATATACCAGTATTCCTCTCCCCTAATGGTTACAACGCCTCTGCAATTCCAGCAGTAATCTTTTTCCATACCATAGGATAGGTGTTATGCTCCTTGATGACAATCATATATAATCTTGTAGTACTACACCTCTCTGATAGTCTATCATATGATGGATCAATCTCTAGGCTCTGCCTAAGTCTGCCATGGACCCACTTACTTACAGTCGTATTGCAGTATCTCACATTCAAACTTTATTTTAAATAAAAGGTTAATAAAATCAATCTTACCACAAATTTTAATGAAATATACACAAGCGAACGATGACTGGCAAACAATTATGGCACACTTTTGATCTGCCTTCCGTCCAGACTGCTTTATATTAGTTTTAAAAGCACAAGTCTGCTCTCATCGCTCCTTGTTTATCAAAGATTCTTCTCAAAATGGCAACGAGCAGTCTACGTTTTTCGATAATATGTAATGCATTAGCCAATCGGACCATGCACATTTGAATCAAACTTTAAAAAAACAAACTCCCAACTACTATGTTTACTCTTGCAAATATATTTTTAGTTTTAGGTCAACCAATCCTAACTAGTCTTTCTTTAAACTACGGCCAATCAAATTATAGGTACCTTTTAGTCCTCATTTCCCCAAAAGCTTTTTTCAAAAACGTGCTATGAAAAAAATAAGCAGGCATGATTTTTTTTTCTCGTCAGTCCGTCTTATAATACATAATATTATTGCCATTATCTTGGTTATTTTTTGTACTAGTGGGTAACTGACACCATATTATTGCTCAGGAGATCATAAGGCATCCGACTATATGATTTTTATGGCCCTATGTATTATGGTTCATAATTCCATATTTTTTTCTATGTTAGTCGTTCAAATCTAGAATCTACCACCTGTTCACTTATTTTTCTAACTATTTTCAAACTAAATACGAGACTTGTCCGTAAAACGTTAGAATTACGTCATTCCTTATAAGAGCTAAGGTTGTTTACATGATCCAATTGACGAACATTTTTTTAGTTTTGTATCGTAATTTGAGAATCGCCCAAGGCTATGTCGCGCGAGTTGGCTTTTGTGCAATCAACGCGAGACGGCGTCCCCTATGTACTGTCTTTCTATCCCTCCCCTCCTTTTCTTTTATTCTATCACTCCATCGTCTTGAACTTGCACAAGTGTTACATTTAATCTCAAGGACGAATTTCGAAAAGACTGTATCTTTCATTCGGCTATAAGGCATATCAAAATCCGCATACCGGCTGGCGTGGGGAAAAAGAAGCTGGACTCAATTTTTATTTTCTATCTTAATTTTGACTTTATGCACTATAATATTACTTAATTTAGCTATTGTATTTAGAATATCGTCACAGTGACGAAGAGCAACGCATCGGAGAGCCAGATTAAGACGAAAGCGTCAGGAAGGCACTGAACCGAAACAGAGGGGAGAGAGTGGAGTTAGTTGTGTTCCTCAGGAACAGTAGAGTTAGATAGAAACTACTAGAGGAGAGCCTCTGAGTCAGTTCTGCAGAATCCAGGAGAGTAGGATTTATGTGGTGTATAAGTTAGTTGTGTAGGACCGCCAAGAGCGTCTTTGAGACATTGTAATCAAATTAGTTAATAAGTCTTAACCGGAACAGAGTGAACACTAGTGAAGAGTAGTCAGGTGGCGGAATACACCACAGTGTTTAGTTTGTAACAAAAGAGTAGTTAGAGGTGGTGGCTTTTACCTAGAGACCCCCGCCCGGTATATTTCTTTAACCTTAGTTGTTTTCGTGTAGGTGTGGAAGAGAGCGTGGTAATTTGATAATTGTGTCTTTCATAGATTGTTCTTTTTTTCAGGTTGTGTGAATTCGCACGTTATTGGTGTTTTTTTTTTTTTTTTTTTTTGCTGTAGTATAGATTTGTTGTTTTAATAAACTATAAAATGTGCACTGGATCAGTTTGTCTTTGACAATACTGTACCTGTATTCTTTGACTGTACAGTTGTGTCTGTGGCTAGTAATTAGTGCATACCTTATCACAGCTGAGCGAGACGTGGTGAGACAGTAGCTAATAAAACAAGTCACAGGTGGCGAGGGAGAGTCAATCTAGATTCTCACACGTGAAGCTATAAGGCTCATCCTCCACAGTCACTTTAATTCTCATCTTAATCTATCTTCTCAGACTTTCCTACAAATTGGTGTCTTGTCTCTTTACTCAGACAGACTCTTAATTAAGCCACTGTGGGACACTATGTCCCAGTCTTGACATATAGATGCGAGTCCCGGGCAATGACTACAACCCACAAAAGCCAGATCCAAACCTCAGAAATGAAGTATCTGAGGAAGGTGGTTGAAGTAACAAGAAGAGACATGGTCCGCAACCAGACGATACGTCAAGGCCTAAAATCCCACCCCCTGCAGACCCAATTATAACAGTCCCAACTAAGATGGTTTAGCCATGTCTGCAGATTGGGAGAAGATCTGCTATCACGACAAACATGGGAAACAAAGAGCCAGGGATCCAGTCCCGCAGGACGACCCAGAGTCCGATGGGAGGACAACATTAGACAATCTTTGAAGGACCGAGGACTAGAATGGAACCAGGCCAAGAGGAAGACAGCCGATAGGATAGTCTGGCGCTCTCTCTTCCAAACCTCTACACCTCACGGTAGAAGGGGAACGATTAAGTAAGTAAGTAAGTATTTTCTTATTTAAAAAAAATGTTATGCAGATAGACACCTGTCTTGTCTCGCTATTGCTAATCAAACTGATTCATGTATCTTTCATTTACATGCAACATCTGAAACACACTCATTTCATGAACACCTAGGCTTGTGTGCTTCATGAGCAAAAGCTAGCCACATGTCCACTATTGTCCGCAAGTTCATATGTGTCATCAGAAATCAGAGGTCTAGAGCCCAGTTCAACCTGTGCTACCTGAAACAATACAGGAGCCTCTGCTATTGTCATCCAGACTTCATCCGCAGTCCCAATCAGTAGTTGGCGGTGTAGAGGGAGGACTACACTGATAAATCTCTGACACTCAAGTGAAGACAGACATAAGACTTTAAAGTTGAGTAAAGCATATGTTCAGATTCATGCAACCAAATGAGAGCAGACCAGGACAGACAGTGATTAGTTGATGATGAAAAACATTAGTCTATTAGCATAGCCAAGAGACTAGACTGAAAGAACTTTTGAGGAACTTCATTTCAACTTAAGTGGAAAATTCAAGGAAAGACTTTTTAGTTAAATAATTAGAAATATATATTCAATCATCATTCAGATTTAGTAAAATATTTTATTCATTGATTTCCATCATCATCCATTCATAATTTCACAAGAAGAAAAGATAGATGTACATAATAAATTCAATAATTGAACTCAGCTGACTTATTAATTTTATATTGTTAAAGTTTGAGTTTTATTGAATTGTTTAATTATGTCACGGATTGCCTCCCCCTTAGCTCTGCAGTAGTGGTCCACCAGTGGCCAACACTCAAGAGTATCTAATATGGGTCTTCAAAGGTGTCTACCTTCGAACAAGATTACTCTTGGCAGAGTTGTAGATAGAAGGATAATGACGCTTCTATCTCAAGGTGGTATCCACAAGATGTTTTAAGAAGTCAAGAACAATGCTGCATAGGGCAGATCACTATTAACTTTCATCCGATCCGTCGCCTTTTGTGAAGAATTAAGCAATGGTTTTAGCCCGCTCAAGCCCCCAGCTGGTGTAAATCCAGCGAAATATATATATAAGAGTCTCGCTCCTACGTTTGCTTTCATACTTGTAATAACTGAATCAACTATGATTGTTTGGTTTTAAAATAACATGTAACAAATTTAATAATCAGTTAGTTATAACAGGTCAAAATAACGATGAAATGATGGTGAAGTTGAAGATGTCTATAAAATTGTCTTCACTGAGACTTGGTTTGAGGATTTTAAAAAAAACAAATGTCCTTTTCCTGTCTCCTTAATAAACTTAGCTGGTCTAAGGGAGTCCTGTAGCCGTGGTTTCGTCAATCCTTTTGTGATAAGGGCATTTCTTCACACAACTTGTCCAATTTAGGCGGTTAGTGTTGATTCCCTGCTTTTAACTCACAACTAGTGGCGTCGAAACTTTAGTCTTGCAGCTTCTTACCATGAACAGTCTGATAGTTTCACAAACTTTAGACAAAATAAAAAGAACAAATGCCTCTGCTAAGCACATTTGTGGGCTGCAAATTAACAGGCGCATTGTCTCGCTGTCCACCCACCAATGTTAGCCTCTCTGAATAATGAAATTCTTGAGTATACACTACGTAACTCAGGGAAGATGATTATAAATCACCAATGTTTTTCTGGTTATTAAACTGGGAAAATACGTGCTTGGACAGCGCGAAATGCAATGATTTGGCTGAATTACAATTATCAAGGTACATATATCTCACAAAATGATATTATACACTTGATGCAAATGGCATGTAATCATCACTCATCACTGCTCCATTTGGAGTCTGGGGTTGCTGCCGCTTTCGCGTTCTGAGCGAATTAGCATAAAACAAACACCAGCGCTTGCTGTAATGGTTTATGAATATACTATTTTCATATGTTGAGGTTGCAAGCCTCATATATAACTTAGCAAGGAAAACATGTCAAATTCACATCTGTAAAATAAATGTTTACACTTACCCCAAAGTAGCTTTTGGGAACACAATCTCCTGGCACAATTTGAATGGACACAGCACGTTGATGCTTTCGAATCACTTGGTCTGGAAAATTTTAGTATTCCTCTTATGACGGGTGATATGATTCCTTAGGTCTCCAGTCTTTTTATTTTAAAATGCAGGTTTATTTTAAGTTTTAAAGTTGCCCAAATACTTCAATCTTCGTCAATTAAGTTTCAAGTTTTTGTATTAATAAATGCGGGTTTACTTTTAAGTTTCAAAGTTGCCCAAATACTTCGATCTGTCACTTATAATATTAGAATCCTTTGTCCGATCCTTCTCTCTGGCTTTGGTGAAATTCTAACTTGATGTGGCGATGCAATCTGATTTGTGACTCCGATTTCGATAGCTTATATTTCCATTTCTCAGTTCAAATTCCAGATTGTACTTCCGACGAATTTGCCAATGAACGTCAAAGTCTATTCCGGATCTCAAATTATATCAACGTTAAGCTCTTTAGAACTAAATTGGTGTTAAATCATAATATCCCCCGAGTGTGTTAAAATATCAAATTTAAAATTCCAACGCGTGAACTCTTTTTAATAAGTCGGTAATACTTCCGATTGCATCGTTATGCAAACTCACAAACAAATCTGTGAACTCATTTCCTGGCTGATGCTTACACATACAACATCTTACTTTCCTCTGACACAGGTGGACCGGAAATGATTGTATCATTCATGTCTGTTCAAAATGTGTCGCCCAGACAAGTAATCTCGTACCGTCGCTTGTGTACACAAATTCCGTCTACAGGCGATTAACGTTATCGACTGTCATGGCTTGAGCAAACAACTCTACGCGAAAACTGAGAAGGCCCATATGGGTTTACCTGCGCTACTCAGCAAAGATGTGAAGCGCCAAACAAATGTGATGCATTATCACCAACAAGGAGTATCAAATGATTTGACAATATCAAATATCTGCTACACAGCAGAGAAAGAAAAAAGTGGCGACCCGGAAATTTCTCGTAATCAGTCCTCACTTCAACTGCAATTGAGTACTGCCGTAGTGGAGAAGAGATCGAGAAGAGGTCGCCCCAATCTATCCTGTGACAAATTATCATAGGTAGTTACATAGCTAAGGTGGCACTTTAGGGTCTGACTTTACTCTGAATACTTTCTGAAGCAGATACCTTCACAGCCGTGACTATCCTGTGATACCAGTGTTCTTCTCCCACGCTGGGACTTCACTCATTTCAAGACAGAATACTATTTCTGCTCTTTCAGTATCTACTTCTGACACTACACTTATAAAAACCTTACGCTACACCCCTGTTGACCAAGTAGACGTGCCTTCTATATCTGGAGTCACATAAACCTTTTCAACACCTAAAAATCTTCTGTTAACCAGTCGTCTGATGATGAAAATTGCACCGCCGTGACAAATGTAGCCACAAGCGGAAGTAGCAGCCATTAAAGTCCTATAATTTTTTTACAAATGTTTTGTAAGTACAGTACATACATAATATTTCGTTTGAGTTCAATAAGTCTGATAATTATAGGTAGTTAATACATGTTGTTAACTTTGCAGTTAAAAAAAAAATCACTTTTTACTTAATTTTTATACGCTTTTCTCTCGGTGGCGAATTAATCACAGTCGCCCTCAGATCTACCAAATCCTCCATACTGGTAGAGCTAACGGTAGATCGGGATCGACTGTTGCCGACCCCTGCTTTAACACATGTATTCTCATATTAAATTACAACGGTAACATAATGAAATGGTTAAAGTAAGTTGTGAAATAACTTTTTTTTGTTTGTTTAGTTAAATGTAAATAGTTTCTGTCATACATTGTTTTCATTCACAGCTTTCCAGAATAAATTTATTTAATTAATACTTTTGAAAAAAAAACCGAGTTGCCGCTTATTGTACGACAACTTTGTCAGTGCAACGGAAGCATAACAGTTTTAACGAGTATTGGTAGAGCTTCTTCTTCTTCTTTGATCCTTAGCCGCCGACCGTCAAAGCAGTCAGTGGCCATTACGCCTGGTGGCGTCTTGTAGGGCAACAACAAAGTGATTCCACTTTGCTCGGTCGGCGGCCATCCTTCGTACAGTGCCCCAACTCTGGTTCATTCTTCGCATCTCAGCCTCCACAGTCCTCCGCCAAGTTGTTTTTGGTCGGCCTCTCTTTCGTTTTCCTTCAGGGGTCCATAGCATAGCTGTTCTTGTGATGGCATCGGGGTCTTTTCTGAGGACATGGCCAACCCAGCTCCAGCGTCTGCCAGCTATGATGGTGTGCATGTCCTCTTGCTTGCTCCGAGTAAGCAGATCTTGGTTGGTGATAGTATTCGGCCAAAAGATTCGGAGAATTTTTCTTAGGCATGTTGTGTGAAAAGAGGACAATTTCGACATTTCCTTCTCAGTAACTCTAATGGTAGAGCTTGATTGGCTGTATTCGCATTTCTCATCACAGCAAGTTAGGAACTGAGGTTAAGTTAGAGAAATAAAATAGACACGGAAAGGCAAAGTTGACGTAAGGTTTCGTCTAGCAGATGTGTCAACGAATACGTCTCAGAGAAGAAGAACAGTGAAAGACAAAACAAAGCAAACAACTAATTTAAAACAGCGAAACACCAGTTGAGATTTATAAACAGTTGAAATGAAAAAAAAGTGGATTTTTGAAAAGGTTGCAAAAATGATAATTTAAAATCTCATATTATTTCACATCTATGTTTTCTTTGTTATTTGCTGTTTTATTAGCTTCGTTCCATATAGTTTTTACAGTTTGAAATATTTATTCTTACATTGTTATTCCCTATTTGTTTGCTAACGATAGCGAATTTGTAGACACAGCGGGTTGTTTTATTATTTGGTCAGGTGACATTTCTGTATTTATATGTCAATGTTGTTACTATCGATAGATTTATTAACTAGAATCATGAAGAAATATAGATCTGCGCTGGTAAGGTCAGATGTCTTGCGCAAGAATAGATAATGTGGTATCTCAACATTAAATACTCACAGAACAGAAAATATGATCCCTCAACATCACTCGACGTTTTAATTGGGTGGAAGTAGAATTCAAGTAAAATAACTGGTTTCTGGCGTAGAACACTTGCCTGACGAGTCAAAGTACCGGGTTTTGGGTTGGAAATCTGGTAGCGTCACGCACCAGTCTCCTAATCTGTAAATGTGTACCTGACTGTTCTTGAGTTAGGGAAGGCAAAGGCAGTTTAGAAGAAAACTGGTCACCCCTGTCACGAGAGGGTTGATTATTATTGAAATTATAAGATATCCTGGACACAAAGTTGTATCAGGTGATACCAGGATAGTGCCAGATAAGAGAATGGTCTTAAAAGTAATACCCCCTTCTCTGAAAAGAGTAAGGGTGTATAGACATCAAAGGTAAGATCAAGCTGTATAAGTTCCTAGGAATGATGATAGTGTTTTATCCTAAGTCCATACTTGCTCCTCTCCAGATCTTCCTCTGTTTATATTATTATTATGATTAGCTCTGCTAGGGGTATTAACTAAACTTTCAACCAACAAGAACTGTAACTTAACTTAAATAATTCAAGTAAGTCTGTAAATATTTACAATTTATTTTATACACGTTTTTTTTAATTGTGAAAATATTTCACTGAACTTGAAATTTTGATTACAACAGTAAATAAATAAAATCACTGGTAAAAATGTCAAAAGTAACTAAAGTTTTTGAAGAAAAAAAGTTCTTCTCTTTGGGTTGAACTCTATCTGGTTGTGGAATCTTATATCTCACATCTCATATTATTACACAGTTCTGGAACGAGTGTTTATACTGGCTATAACTATGACCCAATAGAAGTCATCATTAACACTTTATTGATGTATTTGTGGTTTTGCTGGAATACTTTGAACAGTTGCCTTGTTTGAGTACTCATCTATTATAATGGAGTCTGTCACATGGAAGGAAACGACACATGAGGTTCCTCCAGGCACTGGATACTCGGTGGCTGTCCCTATGAACAACAAGGGCGCTCGCACCACTAGTTCCTGCAGTAGTGGCTGACTCTTTAAAGTGTACTTGGATGACAGCATATAACCTGAAACATATTTGTTTAACCACTATATTGTCTATCAATATCCCTCTATTACAGAAGTAGGGGATAAGAGACAGTGTCAGACAGCAGTGCAGGTAGACGCACAGGGCATAATATATCAGTAATAGCACAATCCAGGTTACTGTGATTACAATTATCTCCAAATCCTTAGTTAGAGCCATTTGTCCATATTCGCCTCCATACATTTATAAGGTCGTGTGTAACATACTAAGTAATATATCAACCACTACAGTAAAGCTATTTCTTTCATCCTTCCTTATGTTCCTGGTGAGTGGTCCATTCCAGCAAGAAATAATTCTTTAAAAGCTTTTCTAAAACTATGAACTCACTCTTGCTCCATTCGCAATTTATTTGAATATACACAGGCTTGTAAGGCCACCAGAAATACACACTAGTTTTCTAACACATTTTACACACTTCCTAACGCACAATTTGACCAATTATTTAAACAGAATATATATACAGTACTTTGCAAAAAAAATGGCAGTCATATTTTCTCAACGCAGCACACTCATAGAAGCAAATAATAATAAAAACGGTATGTCCAGAGGAAGATTGGTATCTCCCCTATCTATTAACACTGGTTTCAGTACAGTATAATGTTGCCTTCTCCAGCAAGGCAAGCCTGGATGCGGCGAGGCATACTTCCCACAAATGTTTGTAGGTAATTATGAGTCCCAGTATTTTTCAGCTACATTCTTCAATTGTTCAACGTCTCTGAGTCCACTCTTTTTTAAATGATTCTTGAGTAGTGCCCAAACGTTTTCAATTGAGTTTAGATCGGGACTGTTGCTGGGCCACTTCAGCACTATCACATTCTTCTCTTGCAGCCATGCTTTGGTGGTATGAGCTGTATGATTTGGGTCATTGTCATGTTGAAATGTGCACCCATCGGGGTACATGACCTGCATAAATGGCAGAAGGTGTCCCTCTAGTATGTCGATGTACCTTTCTTTCGTGAGAATTCCTGTGAAAACACACAGTGGGGTGACACCTCTTGCTGACACCCCTCCCCAAAGACGGAATTTCTAGGTATGTTTCGGTCGCTGGTACACAGGCGTTACAGAGCCTTTCGTCCAAATATTTATTTGAGCAGGATAAGACCAAACAGAACATTCATCTGAAAAAATCACATTGTCCCATGACAAATTTTGGTGTTCGTGGCACCAGTTCAAGCGCATCTCTTTGTGAGTCTCTGTGAGCAATGGTGACGAAATTACACGCTTTTTTGTGTAATTCATCCTGTGTAGCTCCCGGTTGACAGTAGCATTAGATACCCCTGAGCTTCCCAACTCGATCATACGCTGCCGTATGTTTTCTACACTCTTCATTGGCCCAGCCCGAACGATTTGGGCGAGACGCCAATGGTCCTTTGTGTCCAAAATTCTTGGCCTCCCACTACCGTCTTTTCGCTTGATTCCATTACCTGCTTTTAATTTACTCACAACTCTGTAGACAGTCCGCTCAGGAATGTTCAAGGTTTTAGAAATGTTAGAACATGTTTGATTTCCTTCATTCCAAAGCTGTGAAATTAACATACACTTTGACTTTGTATCCATTTTCTGCCACTAGCATTAGAAATTGTCGTCTGCTCTATTATCAAGGGACGTTACTCTACGCTAATTTTTTTTTTTACTTTTGGTAGTGTTTGCTCACTTCAGTGGAGTGCAAATTTGGGGCTGAACATACATATTTAATTAGATTTCAGCTTATTTAGCTGAGCAATATGACTGCCATTTTTTTTGCAAAGTACTGTATATATATATATATATATATATATATATATATATATATATATATATATATATATATATATATATATATATATATATATATATATATATATATATATATATATATATATATATATATATATATATATTCTACATTCTTTCTTACCCTCAAGTACATACGGGACCCAAAGACGCAGCAATAGAGAACGCAGTCAGCGACTCATAGCTTGACTGCCTGCGTCAGGACCAGCGAATCAGAGCTGGTCAAGACCGCACTCCACCTCCACGTGGTGGTCCTGGAAACAGTCTGCAGCAGTGCAGTCTGGCTGAGCGAGTGCGGATCGCAATGGGAAGGCAAACTCAGTCCCTAAAAAATGCCGTGCTGAAGTCGGATGTGTCGACCGAAAGGTGCAGATATCACAGCTTAGGCGTAAACAGACACAACGCAACCACCGTCCTTTTCAGGGCGAACGAGGAAGAAGAAGAAGAAGTACATACAGTCGAGCTGTTAATGGGTAACAGTCTATCTAGGATCTGCTCTCAGATACAGAAGGCAAAAGCAATTTGCATCAACCTTCTGGCGCTCGCTGTAGTTTTGAAATTAAACTGACCCTTTCCATTTAGAGCACGTCCTATATATAGGCCACGGCCGGACGACAAGGGAAGCTTACTGCTAACGTGTGTTTGTGTACCCAAAATGTATGTAAAATCTGTCTCGATGTGCAAATATTGAAATCTAAGATTTTAAATATCTTCGTTATTCCTGAAGCGATTTTCTTCATCCAAGGCTTAAAACACGCCCTGTATTATTCTACATTTTTCTAGCTAATTGTCTTTTACTTTCCTAAGACCATTTTATTCTATGCGTAGTCTAAACAGCAAAATTATGGACTTGCCTAATGCCTCGATGCATTTCACTAGAGATTTTTCTCTAAGTATACTACTTTTCGTGGAAGTCTTGAATCTACCTTTAAAGTAACATTTCTATTATTGAATTACTAACATCTCCCAGGTGGTACTTCGCTCATAAGGTTGTATTTAAAGTCCATCCCCCGCTGGTTTGCACAGATTTGAGATCGCCATTGTTATTCTAGTACGTTTTATCAACACGGCATGAAGGTGCGTTTTCATTGGTTCGTCAAAGATTTACTGTCATAAAGTATGGCGTGCCGTTAGGTCAGAATACCGTGTTGTGAATCAAGACCTCACGACAACCCCACCACATAAAGTTGGACCTAGTATAGTAAGGTCTCTAACACTTCAATCCACTACGGCAGTATCTGCTATGGGACTACCTTTACTTACATTTCCATCATTTTCTTTTCAGTTGCACAATCGTTATATGTTCACCACCACCATCATCATCATCATCATCATCATTATTATTTTCCTTTGCGCTCGTTACGAAGCATAGAGCCATGTATGTAAGTGGTACCCTTGCAGGAAACCTGCATCAAGCTGTCACGTGATTTTGTAACTGCGATTTGGGTGGCTATTTGTTGACATGATGAGGTTGCCAGTGTCATTGACAACCTGATATTAGTGGCCTTCTACGACATGCTTGTGAAACCTGTAGTCCTATTCCTCCTTTTGTCTGATCAGAGACCCCCACCCGCCAGAACTACACTGAGCACGGACTGGATGCTGCGTGTGCCAACTACAGCGTATATGAAACTACCACTCATCAAAGTAAGCTGATGAGCTTCTTGGTTCCATAGAGATTTGAAAAGGTAATTTTCCATTTCCGGTACTAGCCTTCTTACAAGTCAGCGTACACTCCTTCATGTGAGAATGTACCCGCATACCACTGTACTTTAGAGATGTGAATGTTTCCGTTTGCTTAAATGGGTGATGTACATGCAGATATAATTTTTTTTAAAATTTTTTTTTATATTTTTATTTTTTTTTAAACTGCTGAAAGACTTTTTCTGCTACAGAAGTGCGCAAGAAAGTGTTATTATTATTATTTCAATTTCCGCCAAGAATGTATGGATGTAAGCGAGAATGTGTTTTTGTAATTTTTGTATTGAGGATTGATGACACATTCAAAAATACTACAGATTAGACGTTTTGACCGCATAAGTGAGTGTCGGTATACATAACTTATTTATTTATTGTTTTGTTTATATTATTTTATTTTTTATTATTATTATTTTTCTTCAGTCACTATGTTGTTTATTTTTTAAAAAAAACCTAGGCTACTCATGTTTTATTATGATTGTAAACTGTAAATGAATGCTGTTATGTTAACTTTATAATGTTGCATGCCTTTAAATTAATGCTTAAAGTAACATGTGGGAATAAAAGGATATAGTATGCAAGATTAATGAGAGTGAAAGGGCAGAATGTTAGACGGGCCTGCGCGCCCAATTCTTTACCCTTCGAAAATAAAGTTCGTTCGTTCGTTCGTTCCACTTTTGCTTCCCAGTATTGCCACTCTGAAATTTGAAGAAAATAAAAAAAACCTAGATGATTTCTTAAAAAACTCCTAAATACACCCAGATTTTGAATTTTGGGCTTCTATGGGGCGACATGAGCTACTTTATGCGGTTTTTGGGCTAATTTGGGCGAAAAACTGAAAGTTGATCTAGGTGGCGTTCTTCAACAAATGAAGGAAAATGACACCTAGGCGGGACAAAAAAACCTAGACCTAGGTGAATCCACCTAGGAGTGGCAACGCTGTTACTTTCTTTCTGTACAAATTTGTTGTTGTGTAGTTGAACTGGAACCTTCTATATTGTTTAGATTAACTGAACACGCCGTCGACAGGTGTTGGCTGATGCCGACCGGATACTACAGAATTGTTCTTACTTCTCCTGCAGATGTTCGGTTAATCCTAGAATGAATCTCTTGTTTGAGTGTGCGACTGACTAAACGTTTAGAGTATTTTCCTGTCGCGGCGCAGGTACCGGGTTCCGGGATCAAAACCTGGTAGCTTCACTTTCTAGTCCACCCAGCTGTGAATGGGTACATTGCTCTGCACCTCAGTTAGGGAAGGCAAAGACAGCGAGCAAGGGAACTGGTTATCCCCGTCTCAGAAAGCTGGACAATAGTATGGGGAGGTCTCTAACACTTCACTACGACAGTATGTGCTACGAGACTACCTTTACTATTGTTCTCTCTCTCTGTCTGTCTCTGTCTCTCTGTCTCTGTCTCTGTCTCTCTCTCTCTCTCTCTCTCTCTCTCTCTCTCTCTCTCTCTCTCTCTCTCTCTCTCTCTCTCTACGTTATTGTTAATTAGGTCGCAATGTGCTACTTGACTCACTTTTGTTCCTTTTAAATTTTTTCTCTCGTAACCCTCGAGTTCGAAATGAAAGACTGTCTGTGTTATCTAGTGCAACACTTTCTCTGAGCGTATTCGGTCCATTCCCCGCGCTGCGTTAGAAGTTTTAATTCTACCGTAGTCAAATATTCACAATAACGGCCTAGTTTGTATGTGAAGCCTTGGTGGTTGGGTAGGACCTCGGAGAAATTATCGCTCCAATCATACACGTTTACGTTGATAGTAAAGTTTTACTGATGATTAAGAATAGAGAATGACCAACTTCACTATTGTAAAAAAAAAAAAAAAAACAAACAAACAAACAAAACAGTGAAATTTGACAGCAGGCTTTGAAAAAAACCCGGGAAACAATGAAAGAAATTTAAAATAAAGAAAATAAAATGTGAGTTTTTTTGTGTGGACAACTCTTGAAGTCCTCCCCACGTCCCATATTGTCTGTTGCTATGTCGCCCTCGTGTTTTTCCTTCGCGTCTGTACCCGCTTATTTTTTGCGCCCAAGGTGGATACTTCGACCTTTCATGTTTGTCTCCGGTTCCATTGTCCGTATTTTTTTTTTTGGTCTGATAATTGTTAGAAAATGATTAAAATATAGAATTTTTAATGACAACCCTTTTTGTGATTCATCCACCTGCTTTCTTAAACTGTTGTGAAAGTCCGACATAAGATAACTAAAAGGTCAAAAGCAGAGGCAGATCTACTATAAAGGTAATGAAGCTTGAGCTTCAGGGCCCCAAGTCCAGTTTTCTCTACAATTTGTTTCTTTCTTATCCTCAGCACTTTAAAAAAAAAAAAAAAATTTAAGTGGCTCCTCCAAAAGTTCAAGCTTCAGTTTCCCCAAAATGTGGATCCGCCACTGATCAGAAGGCAGTTTCTGATAGAGATCATTTGCTATAACACTGGCACGTGATGTAGATGAAAGGAGAGGTGAGATAAAGGCAACTTGCGCTGTCATTACTAGTAGTCAGAATAGCAGCAACAATAACAATCGAACCTCGTTGTATTTATAGTTGCTGAGACATGACGAACTGAGCCAGGTTGTGTTTCTGGGTCAAACAACAGACCTGGGATCGAACTAATACAAGCCCCGTGTAGCACGTGGAGCGAATAAATTTAATTAAGTAAGCAAGAAACAATGAACTTTTGACTTTTGTAGAGCCTCACTAGAAATGTCTGGGATTCTAACTATAGAAACAAACGTATATTAGTTATAATTCAGTAGCAGATACATACTAACACAAAGCCAGACATAATGGTCTTCTTTATTTGGACATGCGCCCTAATATAACCGTCGGATCATGTGTCTAAGTTGAACGAGGTACGCCTCGCCAAAACGAGGCAAAATTTTATTAAAAGAAAAAAGGTGGGAGATGCAGATATATGTTTATTAAATGATATAGTTAAACATATTGTTTGTATGAAAGAAATGATTCCAGGCACTTCACACATATCTAACAACACAGCATTTTCAAGCATTTTCCGACACAACATTTTTAGTGAACTATAGCAGCTCTTGTATTTTCAGACACCTGAAAATATTTGAAGCAACTTGAGAATTTTAAAACTCTAGATAAGGCATAATGTAGATCCAGATCAACTGATAGTTCACAAGGTAGATCTCCAGGTGACAGAGAGGGGCAAAAGAAAGAACACTAAACTTACAGAAATTTTGGACTAGCACTCTGCCGCTGACATTTAAACATATGATGTAAGGGTAAGGGGTAAAGGATCGCGTTACACGCCCATTGAAGCATATTGGGAATATGGTGTTAGGCCCATATTTTCTTGACCATCGGCACACTAGGGGTGACGTGGTCAGCATCACGCCGGCCGCCTTAACCTTCCCAGAAGTTGCTCTGGTACCCAGTTGGGGCTGGGTCGACCTAAGAGCCGTTTGCGGCCTAAAAAAAATCCTACCTCTTCTGGGGATCGAACCATAGACCACTGAGCTAGGAAGCCAGTGCACTAACCACTATGCTACCGCGGCTTCCAAACATATGATGTCCTCAGGACTAAATGTTTCGCGTTCACAATGAAAACTCACGAGCTAACCTACAAAAATTAACTTTAACCACCAACTGCATGAGATATCCTGGGTTGTCTGCTGCTACTGCTGCTGCTGCTGTAGATGTTTCATTGCTTTTAGACATCAGTACAACGTTCATGGAACTGCAGATGCTCAAGACGTTTCACAACTATCGGACATGACATACAATTTTACGAGAGGCCGTTTGTTTTTAATAGACCCCTGAACTGCTTCACTATATCTGTGACGGTATTGCCCCCCGTGCTTTGCAGTAGTGGTCCAACAGTGGCCAAAACTCAAGAGTATCTAATATGGGCGTCAAAGGTGTCTACCTTCGCACAAGATTACTCTTGGCAGATTTGTAAATAGAAGGATAATGACGCTTCTATCTCAGTGTAGTTATCCCAAGATATTCAGATACAAGAAAACAATGCTGCATTGGCTGAACACGTTAATTCTAGAATCTGCCGACAACTTTTGTAAAGAATTAAGCAATGATTAATCTTAGCTCGTTCAAGCCCCCTCCTCTGATTTACTCAGTGGGATTCTTATTATTCCGGTATAGCTCTGTTAAGAGTGTGTGTAGTAAATTGAATAAGACAAACATGCAGTACATTTAAAATGATTAAATCGAAGTTAAATTTGTAAATTTACAAATAACACAATTTAATAATCCCTTAAGTTTTAACAGTTTGAAAATAATTTGATCTCCGCCTATTCCGGTCCCAAGCCCGGCTAAAAAAGGAGGAGGGCGGGCTGCATAGAGGCCGTAAGGAGGCAGCCCCTCCACCATGCAAAGGCACAACAGGCCAATCACCTGTTTGCTTGAAACTTTTGATCACGAGAACTACAAGAGAGAAAACCGGACTGATGCTTAAGGCGACGAACTGGAACGGACTACGACTTATGGAATTTGGAACACAAAATGTATAAATGGGAAACAAGAGGAGATGTGGAAGAGATGAGGAAAGCAAAACTATAAATCCTGGCTATAACGGAAACAAAGAAAAAAGGACAAGGAGTCATTGATCTCGATGGCAACACGCTGCTTGTCGCATAGAGATTTATGATCAATAAATTTTCTATATTCTTTTCTTTTCTACCCGTGTCCTCTACTTTATTATCGCTCTTTTATCCTTTTCCTGTTTTTCGCATTCGTTCGTTTGCGACAAAATATTACTTTCCCATTCTAACTTTTACCGTTTCTTTCTCATACTAGTAACGCATTTTATTGCGTAAAATGTCAGTCCCTGGATGTGAACGAAATAGTGTGAGAATTCGTCTAGTCAGACATAAAGAGCAGACATTTGTCTACATTTTCATCTGACACGAGTTTTTCTTCGGCTAGATTCTCGGCGTGAGGTGTGGAAGGCGCCAATCTGTCTAGCTCAGAAATGAGACATGTCGTAGTAGGTGTGAAGACGCACTTTTGGCAGTTATGGCCAGCGTCTAAGTTAATGTTAAGTGTTAAGAGAGAGAGGGAGAGAGAGAGAGAGAGACCGGCGCTATTTCGGGTTTTCGTAATAGCGTGGGATCCTTTGTCTGTTTCATATATCTACCCCGCAGTTTGGACTTGATTTCATTCAGTCATTCTCCAGTTGCAGTAGACAGATCGCTAGGGCTAGGAAATCTCTTGTGTATTGCGAAGTCCTAGTTTCTCGACATTTTGCCGAGTTCTGGAATACCCTTATATTGAATGATTCTAGTTCATGGTGTTAGTCTGTAGTTCTGCTTGGAGGTAAATATTATATATATCTAGTAGCATTGAGTGATTCAGTGATACCCGCTTATTTCATTTTAATAGTTAGATTTCTGTGCAGAAGTAATTAAAATTATAATTCGGTTATATTCTCCAGTGACGTGTTTCAGTGGATAGCAAAATAAATTATAATTTCTAGCTTAACTCATGCAGCTATAAATAAATTTAATTAAATTGCTAGTAATTAGTCGAGAATATTTTAAACTAACTTATAACTGCACTGATTCATCATTGAGTATTGACGAAATACGTATGTATTTCTAATTCATGATGACTGATTTTAGAAATATAACTTATTTCACGGGAGATTTAAACGATAAGACAAGCTCTACGCTTGCAGTTTATAATGTAAGTTATAACCGAGGAATAGTATGTATAAGTATTTATATGTTGTTTTTTTCTTTATTCAGTGAAACTGGGGTAGCCCAACTTTACCAACGGTTTTAGCACTGAGAAACATCTGTGAAGAACAAAAACATTGTTTTCTTAAAGACTTGGGTGTATAAAGTAAAACCTGTCTGGCATTGCGCTGGCATCCAGAACGACAGAGTACCCATTACATGAACTTTAAGATTAAATGAAGTAACGGGCCCATCGAGCCAGATTTAATTCTTCCTGAGAAAAACCTCAAGTACATTTCAGCCCTTGTGGCAAGTAAAATATTACTATCAGTAACATTCCGACGGAGTTCCGACTAGTTGTGGTGTGACCAAATAAAGTCCTATACTGAGAGAAGGCACCGACCTGACATTCCTAGTTACTAGAAATCTAAGCTATTGACACTTTGCTCGCTGTTAACGTTCGTGCCTGGACAATTTTAATGTGACAGAACCAGATATCCTAAAGTAAGAATAACCAAGGAAACGTTCCCTGAAGTAGTGGATTCAACCAATCTTTGCGGGACTGGGGTTCCCTTGGCCAAGACTACCCTGGAGATTCTGTATGTGCATGTCCTAAAAATTGTTTTTCCAGAAGTTGCTACCAAAGCTGTAAGTACGAATGCAAGCTAGTGATCACGGCTGACTGAATAGAGTGAATGCAGGACTGAGTGATTCCTTTATTGTTGTATTTTTGGCACCCATTTTGCTGTCTTACATTTCTTTATGCAAGTTTTTTGTTGCTAACAATATTTTCCTTAGGATAGATCAGAGTATCAAAGTCTGTTCATACCTTTAAAGAGAAATCTTAGACTATAGCATATATATATATATATATAATATATATATATATATATATATATATATATATATATATATATATATATATATATATATATATATATAATATAATATATATATATATATATATATATATATATATATATATATATATATATATATATATATGTTAGTTCACATGTTAGTAATGAAATATAGAATGTAAAATCACAACTTACGTCAATCCTGGCTCACATACTTTTTTGCTCAAAGGAATAAATGGCACTGGCAGATGCCTTATTTCACATATACTTGGGGTCGTTAATTTTAACTCTAATTCTCTCTCTGACTCCGTGTGTTGCCTTCAGTTTCCTCAAACAGTGGTTTTCCTGATTAAAATGATAGAGATTTCCTGGGCTGTTTTTGTAAGTCTGTCAAGATTCTCCAATAAAAAGTACGAGCTGATAAAATGGAATTTCTGAAATCTAATTTCTGGCAAGTCTGGTTGTATTCTTCTTGGCAAGCGATTTCTCACAGTGTCTTAACACTGAAACGTATCAAGTTATATTCACTGTCCTGCCCCTGCATATGTTTGTGACGAAGCTAAGAAAGCGCCAATCGTTTTCAAACCAAAAAAAAAAAAAAGGGGGGGGGGGGGGAACGGTTTCAAAATATTGCTGACATGGAACAATTTTACGCGTGATGCAAAGGTCACGTTTTCCATATATGGCAATCGTGACATTCAAATATTATCGTCACTGATTACATATAACTTCTTACATCTACCCGGAAATATTACAACATTTCCGCTCAGGTGTGTCTGTCATCCCACCAGGTCGATACTTGACCGGCGCTCCTTGTGCCAACACAAACTCCTGTTTGACCATCTGTGCTGTGTATTTTCACGACAATAATTATAATTAGTCGGTCACACGAGCCATATCAGCGCTAAGTCAACTCGCTTGGCCATTTACGTGCGAATAGTCGCACCATTGTGGTACCATAGGATTTCTGTCGGTCAACCTTGCATCACCGTCTACTCTGTCCGCAGGGATAGACAGGTAAACGCTCAGACAAGACGACTATCGCTGATAGGAGTGTAAGAATATTTAAATATGAGAAAATATCTGCTACACAGCAGAAAGAAATTGTGCTACTATTGAAAAGCACTCAATTAAATCAGTACAACAAATGAACTGAGTACTGCCGTAGTGAAAGAGAGATCGAGAAGACGGGGTCGCCCCAATCCATTCTGTGACAATATATCCAAACCTGCAAAGATTGGCTAGGAAACTCTACGTGTTCACCTAACTCGTCAATCAATTCATCAATACCCTTTAGCTACACAAGCAACAATGCCCTAAAACAAACGTCTGCCAAGTCATCCTGTTGTCTGTTACACTAGTCAACAAATTTTCAAAAGTTATTTGTACCAGAAATTAAATATACAATTTCTTATTGATTTTGACATGTTGATTTCAAATATCATAATGAAATTCACCAATTGGCTCTGATTTTTTTAAAATGATGATTTTACATTACAGTAATACAAATAATGTATGCTTGTTTAATTCTCTGGGGTAAACAAGCTAGTCTTTCTACTTTAGCATTATAAAAATTGTGGTTACATACTCAATTAATTGATATTTCATCATAAAATGATAGAAAAAATAAAAACATTATTTAAAGTTCACATATCATGTTTTAAAAAGGCACATTTGAACCCATTCCATCATTATTCAGTCGCTGTTCGAGCTCTCTTTGCTTGCTTCTTGTAGTCAATCGATGAGGTGTCTCTTGTCACAGTCCAACAGTAATCAACAAGCATTGAAGGGCTCCAATTGCCTTGATACCTTGTCTCCATAGCAGCAATGTCCTGGTGAAATCGTTCACCATGCTCATTACTGACCGCTCCACAGTTTGACATAAAGAAATCCAGATGAGAATCCAGAAAATGAATTTTTAAAGACATGTTGCAGCCAAGACTCTTATACTTCAGAAGGAGATTTTCTACAATTTCATTGTAATTATCAGATCTGTTGTTTCCAAGAAAATTGTCCACTCCTTACTTAAATGCTAGCCATGCTGCTTTTTCCTTGCCATGCAACATGCAAAGAAACTCGTCATCATGAAGAAGTTTTCGAATTTGCGGACCAACAAATACTCCCTCTCTTATTTTAGCTTCACTCAGTCTTGGAAATTTTCTGATGAGGTATTTGAAAGCTTCATCTGTTTTCTCCATTGCCTTGACAATGTTTTTCATGAGACCCAGCTTAATGTGCAAGGGTGGCAACAAAATCTTGCTGGTGTCGACAAGTGCTGGGTTCTCAACGTTCTTACTGCCAGGCTGCAATGACTGCCTGATTGGCCAATGTATTCTGATGTAATGGTCACTTCGTGCACGGTTATCTCACTCACAGAGAAAGCAACAGTACTTGGTGTATCCATTCTGTAGTCCAAGCAAAAGAGCGACCACTTTTAAGTCCCCGCAAAGTGACCAATGATGATGATCATAGTTTATACACTTCAAAAGCTGCTTAATGTTTTCATAAGTTTCTTTCATATGAACTGCGTGGCCAACTGGAATTGACGGTAACACATTACCATTCAACAAAACAGCTTTAAGACTCGTCTTGGTTGAATCAATGAAAAGCCTCCACTCTTCCGGAATGTAATTGATTTTGAGGGCTGCCATTAAACCAGAAATGTTGTGGCACACAGAAAGGTCACCCTCTTTGAAAAAGAATGTAATAAGTGGCTTCTGGCGGTTCCTATACACAGAAATTGTAACATCTTCTGCCAGGAGATTCCACTGTTGCAATCTGGAACCCAAAAGCTCCGCCGTGTTCTTCGGTAAATTCAGATCTCTTACAAGATCATTCAGTTCACCTTGGGTTAGTGTGGTTTAGTGGATGTAGTTTGCTCAAAATCTGGGTCGCTTGAGGTTGATGGTTCAGGACCACCAATGTCCTCTTCTTCATGCAGCTGAAAATGATTCTGGCACTATGGGAACTGGTAGGTCATCGCCATGTGGTACCGGACGTATTGCAGAGGGGAAATTTGGATATTCCAGAGTCCATTTTTTCTTCTTTGATATGCCTTTCCCAATTGGAGGGACCACGCAAAAGCAACAATTGTTGAGATGATCAGTGGGCTCTCTCTAAATCATTGGGACTGCAAAAGGCATAGCTTGCCTTTTGCCAGTCAACCACAGTTTAAGATGTGCTGCACATGTATTGCAGAATATGTGTGGTGCCCAGCTCTTATCTTGATCTCCTATTCTGCAGCCAAAATACAAAATGTACGCCTTCTAAATCACTTTAGTTATATTTCTTTTTGTGATAGAAATGTCACCTCACCACATATGTAACAGAAATTATTAGCATTGTTCACACATGTCCTAGGCATTCCTAACTACGATACTTTTGATAAGGACAAATGCACTAACTAATGGCAAAATTTTATCAGAGATAGGATATTTATACACAAAGGTGATGTAATCATAGGTAGGATTGCATCATCAACTTCTAGTTACATTTTTATTGGTCATTAGAAAAAAATTATGCAAACGCCCACAACAGTTGCATCATATATATAAATTGACCATAATTAAATAAACTAGTAGCATATATCTTGAAAACTAGAGCCAATCAACATTTTTTAATGTCATTTTCGTTTTCAGCACACCAAAATTAGTTAAGATCAGCTATTTTCATTTCTGGTACATTTTGGTTGTTGACTAGTGTTATCAGCTCAAAGTTTTTCCATGTCTTTCTCATCATTTTAATTTCTGTTCCTAGTTCTCTCCTCCTTGTGTTCTTCTGTCTATCATTTCTTCTGTCCGGTAACGCTATCAACAGGTTTCTTCAGTGTGAGTCCAGTTTGTCGTCAGCATCTTCTTCTCATCTCTTGTTCCATTGGAAATTGTCTGGTTGGTGTCAACAGTTCCACATTGGTGACCTCACCGAACTGTTAAAGTGTCAGGATTTTAACATATAGATTTAAGATATAGGGACTATAGAGGATATTATTAGGACATGTTATATTGCTTCGGGCAGATAAGGCTCGTGATCCCTGGTTGGTAGAATATCTAGGTGAAAGTAAAACTTCAAACGTCCGCTGCCTTGCGGGAATATCTGTTTGCGGGAAAGACTTCGGGAGTAAATTCTGAGGATAAATCTGGAGTTGGAGTCTGTTGAGTCAACATTATTCTGGCATCTCCTGCGACTTTGTTGGTACCAAACTGTTGCGACCAGTACCATTAGTGGAAAAGCTCTACGGAGATGCAAATAGCCTTAAACTGACTACCGCTTTCTTTGAAAATATTCAAGTAGACGTCTGAGAGTGTACGAAGAAGAAGAAGAAGAAGAAGAAGAAGAAGAAGAAACTGTATCGGCTACTGCTGTTCCTTTGGACCTGCCGGCTAAGTGGAGAGGGGAAATATGCTGCATGTGTAACAGCTTGATCTCCATACAACTGTGCCCAAGCTTAGAACAGAACATACCAGACTGAATAAGCACTTAAACAAATTAAACCCCACACATGAGCTTAATTGCCGTAACTGCACCCATCCGTATGAGACAGTTCAGCGTTTGCTGCTGACCTGCCCAGTACTCTCCACAGAAAGATGAAAGCTGTTGAAGGGATCCCCAACAATCACAAACACATTTTACAGCACCACTCAGCAGCTACAAAACTCGTGCAAATTCTTCAACTTGGCATTGGCTGCGAAAGAGCGACACGCTCAGGAATCCTAGTTAATCAACAACAACAATAACAATAATAACAACAAAAACTGTGCCCAAGCTCGCGCCCTTGGAGACGGCACTCCAGCTTCAAAATTCTTTCTCGTCCCCCTCCCCATCCGACATTACTGTACAAGTAAAATATCTGCCAGATAATTCCATGTGACTATAGGTAGGTCGCGATTGACTAGTTGCCGATCGTGCAAAAGACTTCAATGTGTATTGTCAATCTATGACCTGTGTAGTTCCACTTTGTCAATCTATGACCTGTGTAGTTCCACTTTGTCAAACTATGACCTGTGTAGTTCCACTGGTCTCTGAGTAGACAAAGAAAGAATAGGACTACTACATGCTGTAAGTAGTAACTAATGTGGGTTGTTTTTACTGTACGGGTTTTTCAAACGCATCATGTAAAACAAATTGCTACATAAGCCACAGCTGCGAGAGAACTTGAATGTTATGGTGCAAGCTTCCTGCAAAAGAACCAGATGTAGGGGTGGATCCATGCTCCACGAGGAGCGAAAAAGGGATGGGTGATGAATTGATGATTGTCGTGATAAAGACATCTGAGAGGAGTGTCAACATGCTGGAGAAATGAATGGCTGTAGTGTTCCTTTATGGGTTAACTCAGTTATATGTTCGCCGATATTTTCTCACGTCTGCCTTTATCTCCCGTGTTATTTCTTTCATTACCCTTCAGCTCCATAAGAAGTATAGGACTTCATCCAAAGCTTGACAAGTCCTTCTATCACGTACCATCACCTCAAGATCTTTCCGTGCCATCATCATTTTCGTTTCTATCTCCAGCTCTCCTCTCCATGTGTTTGTCGGTGTATCTCTACTTCTTTTATGTTAGGGATTCTAGACGAGGTCTGCCGTGTAAGGCTATCAACAACTTTCATCAGCGTGTGTTCCATCCATGTCGCAGGTAAGTATAAATAGAGTATGCCTGAGTTAGACAGAGTATGAATGTGTAATGTGAAAAGTAGAGGTGATAGAGTCACTAATGAAATTGTGGGGCGAGATATGACTTCTGAAGAGTATTGGGTTACTTCTTCAGCCTCCAGCGACTCACTTTTACTAAGTCAATCCCTCGCTCGTTCTCTCTGAACTAATTAGAATACTTCTAATGCAGTAAGAACAACAGCACCACATCAAGTGACAGTTATAAGAGAGATATCCTGACCACAGGATATATATATATATATATATATATATATATATATATATATATATATATATATATATATGTGTGTGTGTGTGTGTGTGTGTATTAAATATAACCACAACACCAAGCAATCAAAATGTTTCCATTAGCTTTGTAAGTCTAGTGAAGTTATCACATAAACAACATACTAACAAAAGACAACCGACTTCACTCAATCGCACACACGCCAAAATCGCCTCACTCCACACCGCAAACTGTACACTTCCTGACACAAATAAAACTATAGTTTACTAAAAGGGGTGTGGCCCCCAGCTCTCGAACAATGAAAGCGGCCAGTCCTCTAAGGTCACTAAACCTGTCAGGCAATCTCCACTCCTCTAGGAAATGAAATACACAGTTCCACCTGAGTTTAGTTGACTAAGGCTATGGAGATAAGCTCCCTCTGGAACAGCTAAATAAATCCTAGGGAATAACACTTTTTGGTTGTGGGTGGCCACCACAAATATGCGAATGCAATATTTAATGCAATAAGGGCTGAGACGATTTTCGCTCACTGATAGAGATAGGTACTCCACGGGAGAATCAGTGAATTACAGCTGACAAACTGGTTATCCAAAAAAAAAAAAAAACGACCCGAGGTATAGGCACCTCTGATAAAGGATAATGAAGACTAGAACACACAGGCACTGGGCGTTGGAAATCGTTGACTTCTTCTTGGCGGGTACGTTAGTATTATCCACTGTGACGGGACCTAGATGGGTCCGACAATGTTGCCCCAAAGAATGGAGGGAGACGGCAACGGCCCTTAGGCACTGTGATGGGCGATAGGTAAATACTCCCCAAAGATCACCCGGTAGGCTGTGCGAATGACAAGCCGTTTGGCAGGCCGTGCGGTCTGAATAAACTTGTGGCTGAAAATGCAGGGCAGAAGAAAATAAAATCCAAGGGCACGTTCTTGTAAATGCCCAGTATAATTCTGGAAAATCGTTTAGTGCCTGTCAGGAGAGCACAGACAGCGTCAGGGTGACCAGCTCAATCAAGGAATTAATATCCACACTACAAGGCTATAAGCTCTCAACCGAATAACACGTAAGTAGGTAGCAAAAGATCCTCTTGAGAGACAAATGGTTAATGGTGATAAAGACCTGCCCTTCAATAGTAAGAAAAGATTCCAGAAGTTCGGCCAGCGTTTCGCAGTCCGCTCAAGATGTAACATGATGACAGCCCGACATAAAAGGACAGAGCAGTTTCCTGTGCCAACGGGGACAAAGAGAGCACTCAAGCTAGCCGCTCGCGAAATAAAAGACTTTGCAGGCAAAATGCCGCCTTCCTCGTTCTACGTTCGGGAAGGAAACCGGGAGCGGCAAAAATCAAAGGGACAGGGTGCTAGCAGTTTTCCCAAAGAATGCATACATAAAAGACTATAGAGCAGAAACGCCGCTTCGGACGTGCGAAAGGGTGGGCATAGCTTGGTTCTTACGAGATTGACAGGTACCAAAGACAGAATTCGGGCTGTTAGAGCAAAAATGACAGAAAAGGTGGACGGTGTCGAGAAATAGAAAGAAACCAGACAGGCCTATCAGACTAAAGGGCAGAAAATTCCAAACAAAGCGTGACAGTCCATCGACAGCGTCTTTCCTTCAGCACTTGTCTGGTTCTTGTCATCAGCTACACATTGGTTACACTGTCGTACCACTTTCCTCATTCTGTTCTACGCAATCACCAATTTATGAAAGTCTTATTTGTTTTAAATTTGGTTTGTTGCTCTCCATGTTTCAGAGCCATACAATAGGACTGACTTGATATTTAAGTTGAAGATTCTATTTTTGTGTTCGACTTTATTTCTGTTGATTGTTCACATATTTTTCAAAGTAATGAAAATAACTTTTGCTTTTCGTATCAATATTTTGAAACCACGATCTGTTCCTCCAACCCTGTCTATATTCCTACCAAGATATGTGAATGATACTACATCTTACAAAAGCTTTTCTTCTTGGCTGCATGGCGTAATAAGGGAATTGTGTGAGGGGACAGACCGCCCCGAGTAGCAGCGAGGAGAGGGGGTCCATAGGACACTATTTTGACAGTGTTACAGTATTGTACTGTTTAAAAATCAACTTGCAGACATTATATATATATATATATATATATATATATATATATATATATATATATATATATATATATATATATATATATATATATATATATATATATATATATATATATATATATATATATATATATATATATAAAATATCTCCCCACAATTTCATTAGTGACTCTATCTCCTCTTCACATTACACATTTATACTCTGTCTAACTCAGACATGCTATATTTATACCTACCTGCGACATGGATGGAACACATGCTGATGGAAGCTGTTGATAGCCTTACACGGCAGACCTCGTTCTAGAATCCCTAACGTAAGAGAAGTAGAGATACACCGACAAACACATGGAGAGGAGAGCTGGAGATAGAAGCGAAAATGATGATGGCAAGGAAAGATCTTGAGGTGATGGTACGTGATAGAAGGACTTGTCAAGCTTTGGATGAAGTCCTATACTTCTTATGGAGCTGAAGGGTAATGAAAGAAGTAATACGGGAGATAAAGGAAG
The DNA here is from genome assembly GCA_024509875.1 of Oreohelix idahoensis. NCBI lineage: Eukaryota > Metazoa > Mollusca > Gastropoda > Stylommatophora > Oreohelicidae > Oreohelix > Oreohelix idahoensis. The sequence continues at coordinate 357,240 of JAMPIV010018038.1, forward strand.
ACGTGAGAAAATATCGGCGAACATATAACTGAGTTAACCCATAAAGGAACACTACAGCCATTCATTTCTCCAGCATGTTGACACTCCTCTCAGATGTCTATATCAGGACAATCATCAATTAATATATATATATATATATATATATATATATATATATATATATATATATATATATATATATATATATATATATATATATACAGTATATATATATATATATATATATATATATATATATATATATATATATATATATATATATATATATATATATATATATTTTAGGGGGGGGGGGGCCTCTGCCTCCTCCCCAAAAAAATTAAAAAATTCACCATTAATTTTATTTAATTTGTAATGATAAAAATCAGGGGCGCCCCTAAGCCAAAAATGTGTAAGCACAAATCCAAAATTCAGGAATATATTGATGGAAGTGACCAAAGCACATATTCTTGATTCTATTATATATACTGTTCAAAAAAAGAAACGCAACATTATTGCAGTGGTAATGGATACCAAATTTCAAACTTGTACCAAAATTTTATTTTACGGAATTAATGTTTCAATCTTGGCATGAAGAAACTTTCAGACTTTAACAATGAAATAATGTTCATTAAATTTGGTTTGGACTTTTATTCTTTGCGACTGAGGCCTCCGTTTCAGTAAGGTGTATGGCCTCCTCTGGCCTCTATCAGAGAACGACATCTCCTTGACATGGATCTGATTAACCGTTGGATCTGTTGTTGTGGGATGGCTGCCCACTCTTCCCGCAGTGCAAGAGACAACTTTCGGAGATTGGCTGGAGCCACGTCTCGCTGGCGGAGTCGCCTGTCGAGTTCATCCCATAAGTGTTCTATGGGGTTCATGTCTGATGACATGGCTGGCCACGGAATGGTCTGGACGTTGTTGTCAGCGAGGAACTTGGTGGTGAGTTGTGCCACATGAGGTCGAAAGTTATCCTGCTGAAAAATCGACCCTCGTGCAGCCAGAAGTGGAAGGACGTGAGGACGAAGAATTTCAACGACGTATCGTTGGTCATTCAGGCGTCCTTAAATTTGCACCAGGTCACTTCTTCCTATGAAGTTGATCGCCCCCCACATCAGTACACCTCCACCACCATGTGGAGGAGCCTCATCAACGCTGTTCTGGGCGTAGCGCTCATGGACTCTGCAGTAAACTCTTCTCCGTCTATCGTGTCACTGGAGCACAAAAAATGATTCATCACTAAACCAAACCCGTCTCCAGTCATTCCCAAACGGTCCATTGACGATGCTGGTTCGCCCACTGCAGTCGGTTCTGGCGATGCCGGTTCGTAAGAACAGGACCTCTGTAGGGTCGTCTAGCCCAAAGACCAGAGTCGTGCAGCCGGTTCCTGACCGTTTGATCTGAAATTCGACGAGCTGCTGACATTGACTGGACTGTGGAGGACGCAGATGCAAGTCGATTCCTGAGGTGACGCAGCCGTATGAAGCGGTCTTCGGCAGGAGTTGTGACTCTGGGTCTTCCACTGCGCTGCCGGTCTGCCACTGAGCCAGTTTCTTGAAATCGCCTCCAAAGGTGACTAATGGTGCTTCTAACGACATTAAATTGTCTGGCCACTACACTTTGTGACTGTCCAGTCTGTAAACGTCCAATGATGATGAGTCGTTGTTCTGTAGTGAGATGAGCCATACTTGCGCATTGAATTTTCAACTGAATTTATTCGAGGAGCGTCAATCTTTTATAGGCATTCAATAATATGGTCAGAGAGTTTTGTTTCAGTAAGTTTCACGAGATTCTCATGAACCTGTCACGAGTTATTGTCAAAAATGTTGTTTTGACCTTGACCTCTTTCATGACCTCACGAATCATGAGGTGAGTACAATTCAGGTAACCACGAGAAGTTAATGACCAGGTGGACACATTCGATAGGTTGACTGATGTCCAATCAGCGAATATCTTTTATAAAAGTAACACCAAAAAAGTTGCGTTTCTTTTTTTGAACAGTATATATAAGCATAGTTGCTAGTAACAAAAAAACACTTATGACTGGATAACAGTTACACAAATACGCACTTACTGTTTAGTAAAGTTTGTGGAGGCCTTAACCCTTTGCTTTTCAATTTAGCCAAAAGGAGAAATTGCGGCCATTTCTTGCCAGCTTCGCCAAAATGCGAATCTATTATAGATCTAAGTTAAATTACGAAAAAAAAACTATCATGAACATTAATAGAGCCTAGGGTAATGTCCTGTGCATTTTGAAATCAAGCGAGGATTTTTTTTAAACCATTGTGAATCACAATATTTAATTTTGACTTTTAGTGTTAAAAATAATGAGTAAGTGATATGAAAGTGGTGCTGGTAAATAAAAGCGACAAAAAGAACAGAAGGAAATACTGAAGCATTTAAAGGCAATCACGTCATATGGCTTTGTACAGCAGACAAAAACCGCCCTGCATAACCTCTCAGATACAGAACATTTGTTTACAAACATAATAAAATAAAATAGACTACACTGAGCAGTCTGGGCAGACTGATGAACAACCAATTTATATACAGAACGCAGCCTCTCAAGAACTTCACGGAGAACTGGTGTCAGTGACTACCACTACAAATACGGAAACTTCTGGAGAAAGTGACAATGAAGTGAGAAGACTTATAGCCAAGAAATTAACACAGGACGCTGAAGGAACATCCCACGAGATATTTACATCAAAAGAAGCAGTCAAACAAGCTCACTCTGAAAAAGAATATTTTAGCCACCAGGATATGTATCAAATAATATCCCAAGAAAAAATTCAGACAGCTTTTCCAAATGTGGAAACAATTTTCAGATTGTTCCTGTGTTTAATGGTTACTAATTGTGACAGAACGGGGCAGCCCCTCTCGATCTTTGTTTCACTCCGGCAGTATCGGTAAATTTGTGGTACTGATTTTATTGTGTGCTTTCATTTGTCGCACTTTCTGTCTTTTTCTGATATGTGTAGCAGATATTACGTATTTTCCTTCTTACACCCTGCTCAGGGATAAGTAGACATGTCTGGTTGTTATCCATTTCTCCTTACGTTGCAAGGAGTGGCAGCAACCTAACCATGTTGGCTATCGTAGGCGCAGCGATATCAGTATACAGATTAACACGTAAATCGCCTCAGCGCAGTGCTTAATCACTGATAAGACACGGGTGCGCTCATCACCAACGCTTGGAATACGGGGAGACAACTGATGGACAGACACATATAAGAGATTACTTTCTGATAAAGTAATGATTGTTACATTGGAAACACGTTGTTATTTGAGGTTAGAGACGTGTTCGTAAGTTTGTACCCAAAGACAAGTGGATGTTTTCAACCCATGTTCAGAAAAATAATGTTTGAAATCTTGCATTAGCTAAGTCATGCAAAATATTCAAATCAGATTGGCTGATCCATTAAGGCGCGCATAACAACGAATGGTGAGAAGGCAGTGAATATAATCTGACCATTTTCTCAAGATATTTCACTAGAGAAATCACTCGCCAAGATACCAGACCTTGCTACAGTGAAGAATTAGAATTCAGAATTCATTTTTAACATACCGGACACCTTTTATTGGAGAATTTAGGACGGACTTTCATAGCCCAGGAAATCTCTTTCATACTAAATAAGGAAACGGGCCTGAGGGAACTGAAGGACCACACACGAAGTCAGAGAGGGAACTTATTAAATTAACGACACCCCAGACGCGTGTAAGAGGTCGATTCAAGTCTCTTTTATTCATCTGAGCAAAAAGAATGTGAGCCTAGATTGGCGTAAGTTGTGATTTACGTTTCATATTTTATTACTAACATGTGAACTAACATATATATATATATGTATATATTACCATGTGAATTTTAATATGTGAAACTCGCTAGTGGATGTCAAACTCATTTGAGGTTAGCAACCTTAGCGTATAGAATGATGATTCATGAACCACCACTGCACGGGCTGGTGATTGCTTTATTGCTAGTTTCGTAACGAGAACTAAAAGCATAAAGTAGTTCCAGGTTCCATGTGGAGCAGGGAGGGAAAGATGAAAGAAATGATGTGCATTCTAAGAATAATACTTACATTTTCAAAGCAGTGTAAATTTCCATATAAACATATTCACTTTAAAATTAATGTAAGTTTTCAAGCTTTAAACCAGTGTAAATGTCTATGTGAAAATATTCATTTTAAAGTTAATGGAAGTTTCAAACTTTTCATTCAGTGTAAATATAAATTAAAACATTCAATTTATATCGTGAACACTTTTCAGTCAGCGGAGATGTATATGTAAACAGACTCTATCTGTACTATTAACCTTTTCATTTAAAAATAAAAATAACTATGAAAGCTATTCTATTTAAATGTAAAGAAAGTTTCATCCTGAGGGATTAAATTTAATTCTCATCGAGGGTGAATTCTGAGTTAATTGGGATGGTGGTATGGGAAGATAGGAACCCATAACTATGGGATTTAAAACGCCATACTCAGAAGAGCGTTTCGTTCTATTCTTTTACCATAGTTATTGGTGGTACCAGCAGAAAGTACTATCTTTGGAACGAGAAGGGAACAGTGGCCTAAGCTTTAAGACGAAGGACCCACTTGGTAGACTCTCCTTGACATTTCTAGGAAACGAGCTACACCCGACAACCTTGACCAGAGACGAGCGTGAACAGTGTGAAAAAAACCAACCCTTAAGAAGGAGCAGAACCGTCATTGGCAGCTAAGTTCAAATCTATGCTGCCACTTGAACTTCTTGTAACATTTCGCAATCCATAACGACCGTGATGATAACTTTTTCTTGATCCATAAGTATTCAAATTATTTTTCAAAACTTGATACTATATCAAAACTTAAGTGATTATTAAATTTTGCTATTTGAAATTATACAAATTTAACTTCGATTTAATCATTTTAAAGTTGCTGCATGTTTGTCGCAGTCAATTTAATACACACACACTAAACGGAGCTATACTAGAATAATAGAATTCCACTGAGTAAATCAGGAGTGGGGGCTTGAACGAGCTGAAATTAATAAGTGCTTAACTCCTTCACAAAAGTGTCGGCAGAATTATAGAGTTAACATACTCAGCCAAAGCAGTGTTGTTCTCGCTTATTCTGAATATCTTGTGATGACTCCCAGGAGATAGAAGCGTTTTGTTTCTTCTATTTACATCTCTGCCAAGAGTAATCTTGTGCGAAGGTAGACATCTTTGAAACCCATATTAGAGACTCTTGAGTTTTGGCCACTTGATAACTCTCGTTTTTCTGGCCATCACATAGATAAGTGTATATTTCACACCGTTGATAAATGTCATTCTTTATGTCTTAGTGATGGAATGAATGTTTGTATGTACCCGTCTGCTTGATGAGAGTAAGTGGTCAACTTACAGGTCGCCTTGTCCGGAACGTGTTGAGGCCCTGGCAAGGGATGTTGACGTTAAGTGTGAGTATGAATGTCAGTAACGCGAATGGAATGAATGGTTCTGTGGAGTTGACAAGTTGGTAACAATGCACTCATACCCTCACGGCTGGAAGTCAATGATAGCTGGAACTACTGTAAACGTTTTTAGACAGTTTAATGACACACACTCTGACAGCACGGTTGACAGTCATTGGAACAGGTTGACACAGTAAATCATTGGATACTTGACAAATGGATGGCAACATCAATTTGGCAATCTCATAGCATGTAAATATAATTGAACGATAGTAGCAAATATATAGTTCTGATTGTCTATCGTCTCATATCTCCACTGACTAATCGCATCAGTTTGAGTTAACAATAATAATGGTCATCACAATGATCCCTTACAGACCCTCTGCTGACTACGTCTTTCAGGCTAAGTCTTTTAGGCTTTAACTTCAACAGGGTCTTTTATATAAGGTTGACAATCTCAAATAACAAAGAGTGGGCTTCAATACAATGTAAGTCTTGGTATCGCCATCAGGTAATAAGATATATCTGTTCTCTGACTGACAATTCAAACAGACCAGCAGTGGGGTTCAAAATGGCGCTGGTCCCAGTGAGCGGCGTTCATCCAAAAAGATATCCTCACTACAAATGAAAGCTCCGTTCATTTGCTCAACTAATATCTTGGGTTTTCCATACCCATAAGAAATGTTACATATGTCCACTCACAGTGTTGCTAGTACAGGAATCGTCTACATACGATCCATCAAATATATAAAGATGATATAACATTTTGATGTCGTTAGGCCTAGGTAGAGTTTTAGAAAATGTTCCTTCTTTACATTAAGTTCAGAAAATACTAGTAACTAGGTCACGCCATTCCCTCGGCGTAAAGTATATATATTCTGGGAGAAGTATCGACCATCATGGTCTACTAAGAGAAACTCCTCTTTTCCCCAGAATCAATCACAATGACGAAAAACTTCGGACTCCCTTTTGTCCGACAGCCTTCGAGATTCGTCCATGATCACGGAAGAGCCAACGACGACTAATCGTCTCATTGGGCATGCGCTAATGTTAACCTTTCAACTATATTCAAGTGGGGCAACTACATATTTACTTTCACTCGAAGCAAAAAATGAGTATTCGCCCTTTGACTAGAGTTCTAATCTTAGACCCAAAATATTATTACCAAATATTTCCAAACATAACAAGTATACAAACAAAGAAATATCTTCCTATATATATATATATATCTCTCTATATTCATTGCCACCAGTAATCTGTTGGTAACAGACTACCGCAACCCCCGGGGGAAAAAAATGCAATTTTTTTTTCATCTGAGAGCAACATACAATAGGCTCACAACGCACGAATAATGCGCAGATGACTAATAAGAGCAATTTATAATGTCAAATTAAGGTAAAGTCGAAGCATAGATCGACTTGTGAGAATATATCTCAACATCTCAGAAAAAAGCATTTCTCTTAAGGATAAATATTTCCAGGGAGGTGCCACCAACGTATACTACAATGCTGCCAATGACACAATGCATATAACAATTTCATATTTAAGCACTATAAGTACATGATTGACAAAGAAGAAAAATCATCAAAGAACAGCGGTGAATATATATCAATGAACGTAGTGATAATAGTGATACAATCACTATATTACAAATTACAATGTGTATCTATCTTGATATAGAAAAAGAACTGTTGTAGAGTTAGATGTGTTAAGAAGTCCAAGACCCAACAGTTAGGTGGAATCATGTGGGTATCTAGACAAAATGTCTGCCATCACATTATCTGATCCACGGATAGCTCGTACCAAGAAATGAAAAGGTTGAAGAGCAATTGCATATCGAGTAGACCTCGAGCTCTTCAAATTCTTACTCTGTATAGCCGTAAGAGCTTTCTGGTCGGTTTCTACTATGAAATGTGCGCCTAGAAGGAATCTTTGTAGTTTGAGAATTGACCAGACCATAGCCAATAGTTCACGGTCTAAAACCGAATAATTCCTTTCTGCAGCATTAAGTTTTCTGGAGATATACATTACAGGATGCAGTTTTAGTTCTTCACAGATATCACTCATCAGTACTTAACGCTGGCAAAGTTTGGGTTAACCCCAGTATTCACTGAATAAAGGAAAAAAGCACATATAAAATAATTATACATACTAGGTACTCGTTATAACTTACATTTTAAAACTGCAAGCGTACAGCTTGACTTATCATTTAAAACTTCCCGGAAAATAAGTTATATACATAAAATCAATCACCATGAATTAGGAATACATACGTATCCCGTCAATACTCACTGATGTAGCATTTCAGTTATAAGTTAATTTTAAAATATATTCCCGTCTGATTGTTTAGCAGTAAAATCAAATTCATTTATAGCTGCGTGATTTTAAGCTAGAAATATAATTTATTCTGCTTTCCACTGAAACACGTCACTAGAAAATAATACAGACTATATTTTAATTATCTCTGCACAAAAGAACTAGTGAAAATGAAATAGGCGATTTAACACTTTAAACACTTCACAAAATACTCAATATCTAATATATAATATTTACCTCCGCACAGAACTACAGATTAATACCACGAACTAGAATCATTCAATATAATAGTAGTCTAGAACTCAGCAAAATTGCCCAGAAACTAAAGACTGTTCAATACACAAGATATTTCTTCTAGCCTGGCGATCTGTCTACTGCAGATTTAGGAGTAAGAATGATAATCTAGTTTCAAACTCTGGTTAATATCTATGAAACGGACAAAGATGAGTGCTATTTAAAAAACCACGCAATAGCCTCCCCTTTCCTTAACACCTATGTACCTTAGACGCTAGCTCATAACTGCCAAAACGTGCGTCTTCGCACCTTACGCCAAAAACTGGCCGTGGAGCGTGAGTGTCATGGAAAAACCCAGATTATATGTCTCCTCATCATGTCTGACAGAGTGAATTCTCACAAGTTTATGTCGAAAATCTAGCCCAAGAGCGCTGTGTCATGAGAGAAGTATAGACACCTGTCTGCTTTCTGTGTCTGACCAGACCGTATTCTAACACTATACGCTCGAGCAGGGACTGACACGTTATGTAATAAGGTTTCTAGTCAGTATGAGAAAGAAAAAAGGTAAAGTTAGAATGGGAAAGAAAATATTTTTCGCAAACGAACGAATGCGAAAAATACAGGAAAAAGGATAAAAGAGCGATAATAAAATAGAGAACACGGGTAGAAAGAAGAAGAGAATATAGAAAATTTATTGATCATAAAACTCTCTGTGACAGGCTTACGGATGGCCGACAGGTGTGTTAATATGTATAGTTGTAAGTGCGAATGTCGTATGAAGGTTCTGGCATACCTATACACACTTCGATCACACACCACTGTAACGTAGAGGTCAGGAAATACTGAAACCCGCTGTAACGTTATACACAGTTTATTAACGCCACAGTCACGTAGACATCACGGTAACACAGTTCATAGCATAAAACATGACGCATCAGATAAGTAAGTTCATTTCGTAGTAATACAGCAAAAAATAGTCATCCAGAAAAAGACTGCGTACATCGCAACCTCAATAGGCTGTAGAATGCAGTAACTCATAGCATAGATCCATACAAATCGATATCCAAAGATTCAGTTACAGGTGCAAAACTCAAAGTACAAAGGCTGCAGAACATAGCAGCTCACGTTTCATAAAGGTTTACATCAATATCTTTATAAATGATGATGATCACTGGTCGCTTACACAGCGGCATACTGTATCTTCTAATAACAAGGGAAAAATCCATCATAGGAAACTTGAATCAAAATAACGGCCGGTACAATCCATGGCCTCTATAACAAATCCATCAGAATTCTTACAATATATATAATGCCGGCGTACCCCCTGGCATTTGGGTAATATCTCTTGGAAAACGATCCATAAATTCCTGGGAGAAAGAACATTCCCGACAATAATCTCTTTATCTTTACTTCAAAACAATATCCTCTTCAATTATCAAATTCCCTTCATCGAAAAAACACAAATACGCTGGAACACACTAGCGAGATGGGACGACCATCCCGAAGCTCTGCCAGCAAACAAAAAACCCCGAGATTTTCGTCTCTCAGTACAACTCAGTAAAAATTACACATTGCGCGGACGAACCGCGTGAGACTACAGTTCAGCTCCACCGTCTCTGACCCAAAAACCCCACTAGGAACATTCGAACAGTTTCTTTATCATATTTTAAAAACCAAACTAACAATTACTCAGTTGAGCTATGTTAAAAAATTACCGAATCCAAAGCCTCCAACTAAAAAATCATCTCATCACAAAAAGCGTGCTTACTAGCGTTTACAAAAATCCGACCCATACATACAAGTCTTTAACACTTTACTCCCCTTAATTAAAATATTACACAAGTATATATATATATATATATATATATATATATATATATATATATATATATATATATATATATATATATATATATATATATATATATATATATACTGTTAATGTTATGGGGAGGGGCGTGTTAAAGGAAGGATCTTTAAGTACACCACTACTTGGCTGTTCTCTATATTCTTATTAACTCCCACTTTCACATTTTTTTTCTATATGTCTATTTTATTCTGTCTTTTCTCTTCTTTTTTGTTGTTGCCTCTCCCACCGATCATTCTTCTTATTCCTTTCAGCAGTTCTTCATATACATCCCTCATACATTCGCTCATCACCGTGGTTTCATCTGCTTGTATCGCTCATTTGACGTTTTCCTCATCATCATAGACCTTTGTAGTACCTATATGTAGTTCTTGTCCTTGTCACCTGTTCGTAACTGTGGCTGACGAAGGGTAAAACCCGAAACGTCCCTTGTCTCATGTGTACCGTTTACTTGTAAAACTGATTTCATACCATATTATTTTTAAATTTATATATTTGCATATACATCCATACGTCATGGCCTTAAATCCTACCCCCTGCAGACCCAAGTAGAACAGTCCCAATTAAGATGGTTTGGCCATGTCTGCAGAATGGGAGAAGATCGGATACCACGACAAGCATGGGAAACAAAGAGCCAAGGATCCAGACCCCGAGGACGTCCCAGAGTCCGCTGGGAGGACAACATTAGACAATCTTTGAAGGATCGAGGACTAGAATGGAACCAGGCCAGGAGGAAGACAGCCGATAGGATAGTCTGGCGCACTCTCTTCCAAACCTCTACACCTCACGGTAGAAGGGGAACGACTAAGTAAGTAAGTAAGTAAGCATATACATCCCTGCTTGGAATTACTGAATGTTGTACCTAGACACGAGAAACTTTGACCAATCAGCGCAACAATAGTTTATACGTTACGCCTGTCTGTTTATTGCAATGTCAAAGTCAGAAGTGGTAGTTTACATCTGATTACACTTCTCAGTAAGTGGAAGCTCTTTTATAACTGAAATACAATCTACGTGCCAGCCGCTGGGTATATCAGCCTTGTACCTCGTTATCTGTGTTCACAAGTCCAGGTCCTCATTATAGTAGCCTCCTTACACGAAACCTGCACCTATGCATGTGTGTGCTACTGCAGTGATCGTGTCTGAAGCCATGTGGGGATTACCAACCCCATGAGCAACCTCATCTTACGACACGCCAGTTGGAAGCATGGGTAATACTCTTTCTTTGTCTGATAATTGACCCCCACTAGTCACACACATACATACACAAAGTGTATATTTTCTTTCACGGACTGCTGTTGTTGTCTTTCCTATTCTTCGCCTCCTTTCTTCTTTTTTTTTTTTTTTTTACAGACTCTAGTTTGTTAGCACACTACTGTACAGTATAGGAATTTCACGGGCTGATATAAAAATGCACTGAAGAAGTTCTGAAAGCGGGCAACGAAAAATGATAAAATAAACGCATTTAAAGAAAGCAATAAAAAGATAAACAATTCCAAATACCAGAAAAATCACTCAATATTGAATAAATTTTGAGAAGATTAATGTTAAAATACATAGTTAAATCAGGAAAAATTGATGGAGAGTAAGATACATAGAAATAGGAGACTTCAAGTTGATAAGAGCTCGACAGTCTGGCAATTTGGTACGGTGGAATAAAAAAAAAAGTTTAAATATAGAATTGACAGAGAGACCTAAGAACCGGAGTTTTTGGGATGAGAGATAACATTCTTGACAGTAGGTAGGACACGTGACTAAATTCACTGACCATTTGCTCATCTCTTATCTGCTCTTGCTGTCTGTTTTACCTCCATCTTGATTTTTCCCCACAATTCATGTTTTACTTCTACTTCTTCGTTTGTTACTTTTGTCTGTTTCTTATGTCTGTATTTCTGTCTGTCTGTCTTTTTCTTTCCGCCCGTCCATTCTTCGTTCCTCTTTCTTACTTTCTTTCTGTCCGTCCGACCGTCTGTCTTTATTTCTGCCTGTCTGTCTTTATTTCTGTCTGTCTGTCTGTCTTTCTTTCTTTCTGTCCGTCTGTCACAAAATGGGGTGATCATCCTCGATCTTTGTTTCACTCCGGCAGTATCGGTACATTTATGGTACTGATTTTATTAGGTGCTTTCATTTGTCACACTTTCTTTCTTTTTCTGCTATGTGTAGCAGATATTATGCATTTCCTTCTTACACCCTTCTCAGGGATAAGTAGACATGTCTGGTGGTTATCCATTTCTCCCTACGTTTCAAGGAGTGGCAGCGACCTAACCATGTTGGCTATCGTGGGCGCAGCGAAATCAGTATACAGATTAACACGTAAATCGCCTCAGCGCAGTGCTTAATCACTGATAAGACTGATAAGACACGGGTGCGCTCATCACCAAAGCTTGGAATACGGGGAGACAACTGATGGACAGACACAGATAAGAGATTACTTTCTGATAAAAGTAATGATTGTTACATTGGGAACACGTTCTTATATGAGTTTACCGACATGTTCGTAAGTTTGTACCCAAGGGCAAGCGGATGTGTACAGCCCATTTTCAGAAAAGTAATGTTTAAATTTTTCATTAGCTGAGTCATGCAACATATTCAAATCAGATTGGCTGATCCTTTGAGGCGCGCATAACAAACGCGTGGGAAGGCAGTGGATATAATCTGACCATTTTCTCAAGCTATTTCACTTGAGAAATCGCTCGCCAAGATACCAGTTCTAGCTACAGTGAAGAATTAGAATTCAGAATTCCTTCTTAACCTTTTATTGGAGAATTTTGGACGGACTTTCATAGCCCAGGAAATCTCTTTCATATTAAATAAGGAAACCTGGACTGAGGAAACTGAAGGACCACACACAAAGTCATAGAGGGAACTTATTAAATTAACAACACCCAAGACGCGTGTAAGAGGCCAATTCAAGTCTCTTTTATTAATCAGAGCAAAATGTCTGTGAGCCAGGATTGGCGTAAGTTTTGATTTACATTTCATATTTTATTACTAACATGTGGGGCAAAGTCTTTTACAGACAGGGGGTATGATGTGCTGGTATTGTGGGTAGTGGGTTTCCCCCCTTGCTTCACCCTAGGCCTAGTGAATTCTTGTTCATGAAAGGAGCGACCATTGCGGTGTTAGTCTCTTGGCCTAGCAAAACCTCTCATACCCCAAGATCGTTGTGCGTGGTGAAGAGCCACACCCTCCTCGAGGTAGTCCTGGTAACTGAGGGTGCGAATCCTCAGGCTAAACACAATGGATCTAGAGGAGCAAACCTCGATAATAAAACCGGTGCACTACACCGTACACGCCCTCTGTGGGTGGGAAGGAGCCAGATGGATACTGAACAAGTCTTGGGAGTGGGAACGAGTGTGGACTGCTCCCTGAAGATCGGAACCCATCGTACAGGCACAGACACTCAGGACTTGACGATCCTATTGCCTTCAACTCTTGGTCACATGCCTAGAGCCTCGGAGAACTCGGCGTAACCAGCAGGCAATTTGGTGGCGGGGAAAGAGCACTGTGAGCCCTACCTTGGCTACGTATCACAAGGAGACGCAGAAACACCCCCTTTATCTCCCCCAGAGCTGGCACAGTACACTTCTGGCTTCTACCCGGGGCGGTAGGAAATCCACATCAAACCTGGCAGAGCAAGTCCTCCATCAGATGCGGCCGATGCTGGGCCCACTGGCACGTGGACACGTCCCGATCCCCATCGAGACTTGCCCGGGGAGCCCACCCCGGCTCAAAAAAGCAGAGAAGGCCACTCTCCAAACCTCCGATGTCTTGCGGGCAGTGTTAGGATGTGCAAGAACATGGACAGGAAGACTCCAAAACTTCCCCACTGAAGACACGCCCACGGCGACCGTTGCCTCAATTGGCTGTGTGTGGTGTACCCGGAAACGGGGCCTCCCAGTACTGAAGCACAGTTAAGTCCCCGATGTCACTTATCGGTGCAGAGTTGAGAGAGATGGCTGAGCATCACAATCCCCCCTGTGTTGCAGCATGATGAGAACCCAGCATTGCACACTGAGCTTGGGGGGATCACTTGGGCACCAGACTTAATACTGGCTCTTGACTGGATGGCCGCATGCAGGAGATTTCTACAATGGAGGGTTGGCAGGTGGTGGGTATCTGGAAGTGGCTCTGTGCAGGACGTGAGAATTCCTTGGGAGAGCCCAGAACCAGAGCACAGCATTGTGCAAGCTCTGCATAGTTGGAGAGCCCCCTGGATGACGGGGAATGCACAGTGTGCTACCCCACCTATCCCCAACTGCTAACTTAGAACCAGAAGTGGGGTCCTCTTTATGCGTGCCAGGCCAGGATAAAATGCCTGAGAAAGAGACTGGAGCTCAGAACTCCCTAACTCAAAGTTGCAGGATGGCAGAAAAGCCATGGGAAAGACAGGGCTATTTTGAAGATAACGCAATCATATTTTCACCATACGAGCTCGGACGCCGCCTCGGTAAACAAGGTCCGCGCAGAGCAGTGACACCCCCAGGCTGCTTGCGAATAGTCTACTACTGGGAACATAAACAGATTAGGGATGAGCCCACTCTCCCGTTGAACAGGTGCTAAAGTCATAGATACTGGGCCAGAAGGCGCACCGGAAACCACAGTATCACGCAACTCGCTTTTTTTTTCTATGGAGAGTACACCGTCATTACTAACATGTGAACTATGTATATTTTACCATGTGAATTTTAATATGTGAAACTCGCTAGTGGATGTCAAAGTCATTTGAGGCTGGCAACCTCAGCGTATAGAATGATGATTCATGAACCACGACTGCACGGGCTGGGGATTGCTTTATTGCTAGTTTCGTAACGAGAACTAAAAGCATAAAGTAGTTCCAGCTTCCATATGGAGCAGGGAGAAAAAGATGAAACGAATGATGTACATTCTAAGTATAATACATTTACAAAGCAGTGTAAATGTCCGTATAAACATATTCACTTTAAAATTAATGTAAGTTTAATACATTTACAAAGCAGTGTAAATGTCCATATAAACATATTCACTTTAAAATTAATGTAAGTTTTCAAGCTTTAAACCAGTGTAAATGTCTATGTGAAAATATTCATTTTAAAGTTAATGGAAGTTTCACACTTTTCAATCAGTGTAAACATAAATGAAAACATATTCAATTTATATTGTGAACACTTTTCAATCAGTGGAGATGTATATGTAAACAGACTCTATCTGTATTATTAACCTTTTCATTTAAATATAAAGTAACTATGAAAGCTATTCTATTTAAATGTAAAGAAAGTTTTATCCCGAGGGATTAAGTTTAATTCTCATCGATGGTAAATTCTGAGTTAACGGGATGGTGGTATGGGAAGATAGGAACCCATAACTATGGGGTGGAAAAGGCCATACTCAGAAGAACGTTTCGGTCTATCCTTTTACCATAGTTATTGGTGGTACCAGCAGAAAGTACTATCTCTGGAACAAGAAGGGAACAGTGGCCTAAGCTTTGAGACGAAGGACCCACGTGGTGGACTCTCCTTGACATTTCTTGAAACGAGCTACACCCGACAACCTTGACCAGGGACGAGCGTGAGCAGTGTAAAAAGAACTAACCCATAAGAAGGGGCATAACCGTCATTGACAGCTAAGTTCAAATCTATGCTGCCACCTGAACTTCGTGTAACGTTTAACAATCCATAACGACCGTGATAAAAAATTTTCTTGATCCATAACAATTCAAATTATTTTTCAACTGTTAAAACTTAAGTGATTATTAAATTTTGTTATTTGTAATTATACAAATTTAACTTCGATTCAATCATTTTAAAGTTACTGCATGTTTGTCTGTCAATTTACTACAGACACTCTAAACAGAGCTGTACTAGAATAATAGAATTTTCACTGAGTAAATCAGGGGTGTGGGCATGAACGAGCTGAAATTAATAAGTGTTTAAATCCTTCACAAAAACGTCGGCAGAATTACAGAGTTAACATACTCAGCCAAAGTAGTATTGTTCTCGCTTATTCTGAATATCTGGTGAAGACTCACTGGAGATAGAATCGTTTTGTTTCTTCTATTTACATCTCCGCCAAGAGTAATCTTGTGCGAAGGTAGACACCTTTGAAGCCCATATTAGAGACTCTTGAGTTTTGGCCACTGTTGGACCACTACTGCAAAGCAGGGGAGGCAATACCGTCACACCGTCCGCCTGTCTGTCTTACTTTCTTTGTTGCTCATTTATCGATGTTTGACAGCGTCTTTGTTTACTGCTTTAATAGTGAAACTGCTTACTACATACAATAAGACAAAAGGCAATCTACAGGTAAAGTCAGATAGTACAGTAGTAAGAAAAATGTAAGATAGTATAGTAGTAAGAAAGCATAAAAAAGACTAAAATAAATAGTGCGCAGCAAACAGTGTGCCGGCGACATGATTCAAGTCTATGTAAAATGGTCGTAGCCCGCCCATGGGATTGTGGAAAGAGGGTGGGTGGATCAGCGGATGTGAGTGTGTAATCGCTTCAGCCACTGCTACTGTTGGTTGTGCTGAAGATAGCAGCGATGAAGTTGGTGGCATAGTTTATCGATTTGCTACTTCTACTTCCGGCAGAACTCCGTACAAACAGCACGCTAGTGAAAAAAAAAAAAAAGCAGAACATAAAAAAAAAAAAAGCAGAACATAAAAAAAAGAGGGAAGAAAATATTCCAGCTGCAGAAATAAAGTAGCGTGGAGTAAGTTAAGGCAGAAACTCCAGATTGATTTTAAAACATTGGTGCAAAAAAGAACTATCAGACACTTCACAGATTACATCTGTTCGCGGGACTTCGCTAGCCTCACCTTTAGACCTGGAACCGGATTATATTCTAACGTACTTTTAAACAAGCTGAGCTATGCAAGGAATCTGCGAGAGGAATTGGTCTTCTGCACGTGCGATGCCCCGCTGGCTCATTCATACCAGGGCGTGAGCGCTAAGTCAGGGTAACATAAAAGCCGTGCCCCAGTTACCTCCCCTGAGTTACCGTGTATATGCCGAAGGGACCACAGAGAAACAGGTATGGGAAAAATATTATTTGTCCGATTATTATGCTAATTTAAAAAAAAAACGTATTTAAGAATTCACCGTGATGGATACTTATTTGGAATATTTTCAGTCAACCAAGTATTTTTTCTCCCTCCAATTTGATTACGTTTTAAGGTAAATCCATTGTTTTGTTTAATTTGCAAGATACTTTGTTATTTTCGTTGTTCCGAATGCTGGTCCTTTCACTGTGGAATTTTGTCATTCGCTTCGCTGTTTTTATTTATTTGTATGTTTTTTAAATGACTGTATCACATGTAACTGTAACAGTGTAATGTTAATTTTATGCTTCCTTGTTACAATACTATTTCATTCTTCTTGGCTATTTATTTCTTTGATACTAAAGTCTGTATTTGTTAAACAACTATTTTCATTGAATCAACTACTAAAACCTTCTGTACTTTTTGCACGTTTGACGCCTTATATCTGTCTGTAACATGGCTGCTTCTACTATTTGCACTTCGCACGGAGCGTGGTGCCACCATTGCAGCTTTTTCATTTGCAGCAAGCCTGCATCAAATAGTCACGTGATATAGCAGCTGTGGTTTCTGTGGCAATTTGTTTTACATGATGAGGTTGAAAGCAATATGCTAAATTTTATATTAGTCGCCTGTTACGACATGCATGAGGGTAAAGTAGTGGCATTATTTCTTTGTCTCTCCAGAGACACCCCCCCCCCCTCCCCAGAAGCAACAGGAACTGTACGAAGTAGTTTATACAAATAACGCATCCTTTAAGTTGAATATCTTTATGACAGTCCGACTTATCTTTATATCCTCTTCACAAATATTTGTACGCTTTTCTCAAGACTTTTCGGTCTCTTTACAAATCTGTGTCGTGTAAAAGTCTGTGCTGTTTTGAAATTTATGCTAATTACGTAATTGTAAATCTAACGCTGATATAAATACGCGCAAGTGATGCATGAACAGTTTCTTACAACGTTCAAAATTTAAGCGAGAGAAAAAGAGAGGGAGAGAGAGAGAGAGAAACACACAGAGAGAGAGAGAGAGAGAGAGAGAGAGAGAGACAGACAGAAGGAATGAACTTTATTTTTAATGGATTGAGAATTGGACATGCAGACCCGTCTAACATTCTGCCCTTCTGTTTAACTCATCCTTTATATTGTGTCCATTTACTGAAAGAGGGATTGGGGGGGGGGGGGGGGAGGAGAAAGATAGACAGAGAGAGAGAGAGAGAGAGAGAGAGAGAGAGAGAGAGAGAGAGAGAGAGAGACTTCATTTTCAAGAGGTGGGCTTGAGAGTTTGTCTTTCCTGATCTCTTCTTGAAGCTTTGAATAATTAATGACAACATCGACAGGTATTTTCGACTGGTCCAGCCTTCTTCACGTGGGAAAGAGAGCTAATGTTTCGGCTGTTAGCAAAATATGTGCTGAGTATGTACTACTGCATATAATTTCTAATCTGATGAAATAAGACATTGTTTGTCCTGCGGGAAGTAAACAGCCGTTAACCGAATAACGTTACGTAATGCTGCCACGTTGTGTAAACACGGTGACGTTTCTTCCGGGTCGTCTTCGTCTCCTGGCACGAATACGCTGACGGAAATAAGGAGAGAAAAGTCACGTGGGAAGCAAACCGAACCATGCTAGCTTTTACTTTTTGTTTTTAATTACATTAGCGCATCTAGTTTTGACTAATGTGCCCAGATAACGTTATTTTGGACTCGGACATTTGAATTATGTTTCTTAATTTCCGTTGTTCATTCAGGGCAAAAATAACGAAGAACAGACGCAAACACGATAACATGAATTGAGTTTAGCGATTACAGCCATACTCACTAGTGAAAATGTATTGAAGCACGCAATAACTACGGTAAACTAAAAAGAAAAGTTAGACAACAATTTTGAACAGAAACAATTATAACACGGAACAAGTAGCATCGATGTGTATCGATATATAAATTAAACAGATATGTGTGCAATAAATGTTAGAAAAAAAAACCCTAACATTTGGAACAATATATATGGAGATACAAGTATATATGTGTAAAGTTTCTTTTCTTCTTTCCACTCTGTAAAGTGTCAGTCTGTATGCTCTGTAAGGAAGAGTGGTGTGTTGTTGAGATCAGGCATGCCCCCAGTCTACCCAGCTGTAAATGGGTAACTCACCCTAGTCCTGAGTTAGGGAAGGCAAAGGCTCCAGGGGAAGCAGGCCCTAAACTTGGTCACTCCAACCGACGCAGGATGGTGTATGTATGAAGTAGAAGTGTAGAGTGTGATTACCGCGAATGGTGTACTGTTCGTGTGCTGACCAATATAACCACTCATACACTTGTGTCTACAAGGCACCAATGCAGACTGCTGGAATCTTTGTTTACTCAATTTATTCAGACGTACACACTGGGACATACGAGTACATCATGGTATGTTGACATATCAATTTGTAGGTATACATAGCAGATCTGAAGTCATGACACATTCAGAAATAATGGGCAGTACATCAAAAGTTCAATGTCATGATATATTAAGGCCGCATCCCCCTATCTGACTAAACGCGTCAGTGAAGGCAGATCGGTAAATAACTAAAGTTACTTGACGTCCATAGTTTGTAGCATATATTATGAAACCACGAAAGAGGGGGTTTCTAGCAAGATTGAGATCTCCCTGTCACTGTCCGATAATAGGATAAATAATCTGTTCTCTTGGCAGTGATCAAAACATATGATGACCGAAATCTAACATGGCCGCCTCCCTGAGTTGTCGTTCACTCATTCATAGGAAGGAGAATATAAGCCAGAGTTAATTTATAATGGGTATATAAATGATTTCATAAATGTTTCCATACAGCTCTACGGTGATCAGGTTAATTCACGTAGCCATAACCGCTGCAGGAAAGTCTGTCATCTTCGTCGATACAAAACACGACCCTAGCGATACGAAGCACAATGTTCCATCTAGGTCGAATCGACATGAGATCATCAATATAGGGTCTGGCAATACATGGAGTCCGAATTATACATTGTACCGTACCTTAGGAGAGTCTCTAACATAAACTATAGTAGAGATACCATCTCCTTTAGAAGAAAACCACTTCATGAATCATATTTCCTTAAGAATCTACCAGCCCTTTGAAAAGTGCGTACCCGCCATTATCACGGTACATCGGAACTCATCACGACTTGTCAAGACAACTCATACTTCCGCTAGACCGGAATAACAAGAATCTAGTCCCTCCTACCCATCCAAAATATACAATATAGGACTGATTCTACTTGTACTAATAATATGTAATACATATGAATTCAGGCCATAAACACAATAAGCAAATTAATATATTTTCTGGCCCTAAAAAAAATAAGTACAAACGTAAGCGCAATATCCTTGCGCCGGATCAATATCCAGAACGATTACTCCTATAATCAAAAGTGTGAATCAAACATGGATTCTCTCGCTTTTACCATAGACAGCATTTTCATACACAAATGAATGAATGTCTATATTTTTCCCATATTAAATAGCCATATCGATTTTTGTAATATGTGCGTCAAAATATGCACGCAACAGATTACCACACCCCTCGGGAAAAAAAAAATGGTACTTTTTTTTTTTTTGAAATACATCTAGGAGCAACATACAATAGGCTCACAACGCACCAATACAATGCGCAGATGATAAGCATAAGTTTTATGACCTTAGAGAAAGTACTTCTCTAAGTATAAATATTTCCAGAGAGGTGTCACCAACGCATACTACAATATTAGCAATGACACAATTTCCACATTAGTTTATACATAAATTTCATCTAAGATATCTTAACATCATGATCATCAAAGACGAAAAACATTGAAAGATCAGCGGTGAATAAATATCAATGAACCGCTAAGTAGTGTTACAATCAATATATGATATATTACATATGTGTACACATTTCAACATAGAAACAACTGTATCAAAGTTGTATAACAGTTATGAATCATGTGGGCATCTAGACAAAATATCTGCCATCACATTTTCTGACCCACGGATAGCTCGCACCGAAAAATGAAATGGCTGTAGAGCAATCGCGTATCGCGTTGATCTCGCGCTCTTCAGATTTTTACTCTGAATAGCCGTAAGAGCTTTCTGGTCAGTTTCCACAATGAAATGCGCGCCCAGAAGAAATCTTTGCAGTTTAAGGATTGACCAAACCATAGCCAATAATTCACGGTCTAGGACCGAGTAATTCTTCTCTGCGGCATTTAATTTCCGAGAAATATACATCACAGGATGCAGAGTTCCAGAGTACTCTTGCATTAGTGCAGCTCCAATCCCGGTGGATGAAGCGTCACTACGAAGAATAAATGTCTTATCCTTAGAAGGCAATACTAGGATAGGTGAAGTAGAAAACATAGTTTTAACCTTATCCAAAGAGGATTGACATTCTTGAGTCCAATGGACTACATTAGGAGACCCTTTCTTTAGCAAGGAAGAAAGAGGTGACATAATGGAGGACAGATTCGGGATGAATCGTCCATAAAATTGTATTAGACCTAAGAGACTTCGTACTTGCTTTTTAGTCTTAGGAATAGAAATGTTAAGTATCTTACTTGTATTATGGTCTTCTGTTTTTAGGAACCCATGACCAACACGGTGTCCTAAGAAAGATATTTCGCTAAAACCAATACATGCTTTCGATGGTTTCGCTGTCAGGTTATGCTCGCGTAAGATAGACAATAGTTCATTTATACCATTATAGTGATCGTTCCAAGTATCACTGAAAAGACAGATGTCATCAAGATACGCAATGACATCTGAGCGATGAGATAGGATTCGACGCATCATGCGTACAAATGTTGCAGGGGCGTTCATAAGACCGAAAGGCATGAAATTCCATTGGAATAGACCCCTAGGCGTCGAAAAAGCAGTAAACGGTTTGGCGTGTTCGGATAGTGGAACTTGCCAATATCCCTTAGACAAATCGAGTTTAGTAAAGAAGTGAGAATTCGATAGTCTCGTAAGTAGCTCTTCTAGTAAAGGCATAGGTTCAGCATCGAATTTAGTCACTTGATTCAATTTGCGATAATCCACGCAAAGACGTATGTTATTGTCTTTTTTCCGTACTATAACCATCGGCGAAGAATATGCTGATGTGGATGGTTCAATAATTTTTTAACTCTATCATCTCATCTAACTCTTTCTCTACCTGTGCTTGAAAATGTATCGGGATAGGATACGGTCTGACTCTTATAGGACTATGGTCAGTAAGAATAATGTCATGTTGAATGACATCAGTTTGACCAGGAATGTCAGTAAGGACATCCTGAAATTGTGCTAACATAGTAGAAACTTGTTTCTGCTCTCCTGGAGATAATTCTGGAGAAATTGCAACATCTTTCCATGATTCATTAGAGTGAAGAGGAATCATTGGAAAAGGTAAATTTACATCCGAGAAACTCGTTTCCTCATCCTGTATTACTGACAGAGATGAGTACTGTCCATGTTGGACTGGAAAATCGTCCGTTGCCTGGAAAACAGGTTGTAAATAATCAGGACGTTCATGGAATTCCGTGAGCATGTTGATGTGGAAGGTTTTACGCTTCCCGTCAATATCGACGATATAGTCAACATCGGAAACTTTTGATATTATATCGTACGGACCTTTCCAAGAAATGAGAAGTCTATTTTCCCTACAAGGTAGCAAGACAAATGCTTTGTCACCTGGACAAAGTTGACGCAAACATCTCTTTTTATTGGCAAATTCCCTTGCCTTCTGTTTCGCAAATTCAGAAGAAGCAGTTGCCAATTTGCATGCTTCAATAATCTTGTGTCTAAGTGCGATGACATATTCATAAGAGGATTTTGTGTCATCGACAATATTATCAGCAGTTATAAGATCATGAAGTAAGGACATAGGACCTCGCGGTTTCGCGCCAAAGACAAGTTCAAAGGGAGAAAATCCTGTATGTTCGTTGGCGACCTCTCTATATGCAAAGAGAGCCGCGGGTAAAACCCTATCCCAATCCTGAGGATGATCTTCCGTTATCTTACCTAGTAGGTTTTTCAGAGTTCTATTCAAACGTTCCACCATCCCATTGGACATAGGATGATAAATACTACTCAGCGATCTCTCTATCTTCAGAGTCGACATTACTTGAGACATGGTATCCGATATGAGTTGGGTACCATGGTCGGATAATATTTCTGCTGGAAACCCCAGACGAGAAAATATTAACCAAAGAGCATCTGCGACATCAGCAGTAGTTATGCTCTTTAGAGGAACAGCCTCCGGCCAACGTGTGCACATATCAACACACGTCAAAATAAATTGGTGTCCTCTAGCAGACTTTATCTTAAATGGACCAATGATGTCTATCGCCATTTTTTGAAATGGCCGAATGGGAATGTCTGCAGCCTGAATAGGTGCATCATGGCGTGGACCTCTGGATTTAATCTCTTGACATACTTTACAAGATCGACAATAGATTCGTATGTCCTTATTCACAGCAGGCCAAAAGAAAGATTGAAGAACTCTAGCTTTAGTACGGGAAAAACCCATATGTCCAGCACATTGCGAATCATGAGCGTGCTGTAAGATTTTAACTCTCATATTTTTAGGCACAAGGATTTGAGAATGAATGGACTTAGCGGAGTCTTGTACCATACGTACAAGTACGCCATTCTTCATCGTAATCCAAGATTTACGATTAGTATCCTTATTCGGATCACCTTTTTGTTGCCAGAGTAAAGAATTTCTTTAGAGTAGGATCATCTTCCTGCTGTTTGATAAAGGAATCGTGGGAAATCTCCAAGGGATCATCTTGGATCTGCGCATCATTATCTTCAGAATGTGAAGATTGTGGCATATTAAGAGCTTGAGCCCTAGTGATTACTGCATTAGCCGATTGCATATTAACATTTTCCCAATTAGAAATTTGCTGTGGAGTGCATTCTTTCACCCCGTGAATGCGACCGATGATAAGATCAGCGATCGGATTCGGCAAGAGACATGCTTGCACCTCTCCTGTAAAGAAAGGCGTAGCAATATTGATAATGGCAGTGGAGTACTTCTCCAATGTGCCACCAAATGTTACACATTTGACTATATTGCCTGTAGCTCGAGAAGGATTTACGAGTGATTGCCTCACTCCAATGGTAGTGCACCCCGAATCGAAAAGAATTGATACCGGAGTACCATCTATTAGGCCCCTATTAAAGACAAGAGCACCCCTTCCATTATGCGCAATTGACGCATGGAGAGCGGGAAGCGGGTGACCGCAGCTTAAAGTAGACACTGTGGTTGGATCGAATAATGTTTTGCATTGCGAACACTCAGATGCTCTAGCAAAATCGAAAGCGGAATTTGCTACACTGTTGGAGTCTTTTTTATCATTATTCTGATTATCGGTGTCGTGGAACTCCTGTTGTGCAGAGTTAGCCTGGTAATAAGATTTACCATGTCTTTTTGTGTTGTGATCTACCTCGGTTATAATTGTCTCTATAATTATTATTGCCTCTGTTATAACCCCTATTTGGGTTTGAATCATAATATTCATGATCATAATCATCATGCTCGTTATATTGAGTATCCCTGTAATATTGGTTTTTTTTGTCTCCATGAAGCACTTGGGTAGTTCCTATAGCTACTCCCTTTCCGAGAATTTCTAACATTATGGGTACCCCTCGCGTGTCGAGGACTATCAGCCCGATTCCAGTTCTTCGAAGAAGAACCCTGATTTGAGTGGTTATCTTGGTTTTGATACTTATTCCAATTAACCTTTTTATCAAATTTATTTTTAGCTCCTTGGAATTTGTGTGAGTAATTCTGATTATATTCTGTTGCCGAAGCAACTGGCATACTCTCTTTAATGTTAGAGTTACTAAGAATCATGTCAGGGTGTGCCGTGGCATACTGGTCACAATATTCTTCCATTTGCTTTATTGTACCAGGTTTACGCTCATGTAAGAACTCTAGGAATGATTTATTTACAGAAGACATGACCTTGTCTCTTAGCAATAAATCCGTAAGACCATCAAATGTTTTCTCTGTTTTGGATAATTCAATCCATCGTGAAAGTGTAATTCGTGCTTTTGAGATGAAATCTGAGAATTCTACACCTACCTCAGGTCTCATTGTTTTAAACAAAAGACGGTAACCTTCCTCAGACAGCTGATATCTCTTTATCAAAGCTGCCCTAACAGCATCATAATTATCTTTGTCGGCCTCTTCAACAAAATATAACTTACTCAGAGACTCCCCTTTTAGATTTTCAGACAACTGATTCACATACTGTGATTTGTCAACATTATGAGATCGACAAGCCCGTTCAAATCTAGAAAGCCAAAATGTTATGTCATCACTGGTAGGGTTAAACGCTGGTACCTTGACCTTGTACACAAAGGGTTTACCATTACCACCAGATGCCTGATTAACATTACTCATACATGTCAATTTTAATTTCTCTAATTCAAACTCATGTTCTCTTATTGCTTTTCTCTCTTCAGCTTCTCTATCTAATCTTTTCTGTTCTGCAGCAGCAGCAGCTTCTAATTTTTTCTGTTCTGCAGCAGCAGCAACTTCTAATTTTTTCTGTTCTGCAGCAGCAGCAACTTCTAATTTTTTCTGTTCTGCAGCAACTTCTAATTTTTTCTGTTCTGCAGCAACTTCTAATTTTTTCTGCTCTGCATCAGCTTCTAATTTCTTCTGTTCTGCCTCAAATCTCCTTTCCTCCACTTGCATCTGCAATTTCTTAAGTTCAGCAGCAGTATCAGCTTCTTTTTCTAATCTTTTTTCTTCAGCTAGAGCTTTCCTTTCTTCTGCAGCAGCTTTTTTTTCTTCTATTTGAAGTTTTCTCTCCTCAGCCGCAGCTTTTTTTTCCTCAGCAGCAGCTTTTCTTTCTTCAACAGCAGCAGCAGTTTTTTTTTTTCTCTTCTGCAGCTAATGCTTTGTCATATTGAGCAACAGCCCATTGTTCTAAGTCTTTTCCAGTCTTATCAAGAGATTTTCCTTGTGCAATGAAATAATCTAATGTAGACATATTGTCTTCTTAAATCAGAAACCTGAAAAAGTAAATAAATTACCCTATTTCACTTTAATGGGAGACAAGTCTATACCATAGACTTAGTCTTAGTCCAAACTTGTATGGTTTATAATAACCAATGATAACTTGAGTACCTGTGGACAACAATAACTGTATCTCAAATACTGTGGGAGACAAGCCTTACAAAGGTCTTGTATATCTCAATGTAATCAAAGATCACTTGGGTACCTGTGGAAAATAATCATAAAGTACTGATCTGTACTATACTATCAGTGTATACCACTATAACTCCTATGTCATATGTCAACTAAAGACATTACAAAGGACAAACAAGAAAAGACAATATGAAAACATTTGCAGAGATCAAATTAAATTAAATAGGAGAAATGAAAAAAAAAATGATCACAGAATCCGTGATGATAACTGCAATAAGATAACAAGACAAATAACGCCACAGTGTATAAACATAAGGGTGTAAAGAAATCAAAAATAGAAAAGATGAGACCTACAATTATACAAACAAATCAAACAAAACTAAGGAACACAAAATTATTAACAAAAACAACGAAGAAAAGAACACCTCATCACAACTAACAGAAATAGCAGCAAATTGTTGCTAACAAATTTCCAATTAAGAAAATGTGTACCTATAGAATACTAGTACCAGACCAATGTCACTCGGCATACCTTGTACTAGTCACACAGAACATAAACTAATTTAATACATAACAAATAACATGTAAGCATAAATAGCATATAGCATACAATATAATTTATGTCATGAATGGAATGTGTTGCAGGTATAGTGTTGTAAAGCAGGCACAGTTTATTTTAATACTAATAACTTGCCACTTTATTCAGTAATAGATTTAATTTTAAACTATTACACTGTCAATTTTTCTCTGTTGAGCATATGAAGATCCAACGATGAACTATGCACTTTATGTTCAACAACACTGTGATTCTTCTGTACGTTGAGAAATGTCAACAATACTGCTCCAGATATTTTCTACACTTGATACCACTGTCCTGTGTAATACTGTCTGTACAGCGAAAAACTGTCAACAAGCGCTGACCTAGATACAGCATCCTATCGGTAATACAGGTCAAGCTGACATCGACTGTATAGCTGTCCTACTGGTGTTGATGTGTTCAAACAAATGTTCTTTCAGCTGTAAACTGTGATTCTCAACACAAAACTGCGTAAGCTGGACCCAGGAATCTGGCTCGCCACTGTAAAGTTTCTTTTCTTCTTTCCACTCTGTAAAGTGTCAGTCTGTATGCTCTGTAAGGAAGAGTGGTGTGTTGTTGAGATCAGGCATGCCCCCAGTCTACCCAGCTGTAAATGGGTAACTCACCCTAGTCCTGAGTTAGGGAAGGCAAAGGCTCCAGGGAAGCAGGCCCTAAACTTGGTCACTCCAACCGACGCAGGATGGTGTATGTATGAAGTAGAAGTGTAGAGTGTGATTACCGCGAATGGTGTACTGTTCGTGTGCTGACCAATATAACCACTCATACACTTGTGTCTACAAGGCACCAATGCAGACTGCTGGAATCTTTGTTTACTCAATTTATTCAGACGTACACACTGGGACATACGAGTACATCATGGTATGTTGACATATCAATTTGTAGGTATACATAGCAGATCTGAAGTCATGACACATTCAGAAATAATGGGCAGTACATCAAAAGTTCAATGTCATGATATATTAAGGCCGCATCCCCCTATCTGACTAAACGCGTCAGTGAAGGCAGATCGGTAAATAACTAAAGTTACTTGACGTCCATAGTTTGTAGCATATATTATGAAACCACGAAAGAGGGGGTTTCTAGCAAGATTGAGATCTCCCTGTCACTGTCCGATAATAGGATAAATAATCTGTTCTCTTGGCAGTGATCAAAACATATGATGACCGAAATCTAACATGGCCGCCTCCCTGAGTTGTCGTTCACTCATTCATAGGAAGGAGAATATAAGCCAGAGTTAATTTATAATGGGTATATAAATGATTTCATAAATGTTTCCATACAGCTCTACGGTGATCAGGTTAATTCACGTAGCCATAACCGCTGCAGGAAAGTCTGTCATCTTCGTCGATACAAAACACGACCCTAGCGATACGAAGTACAATGTTCCATCTAGGTCGAATCGACATGAGATCATCAATATAGGGTCTGGCAATACATGGAGTCCGAATTATACATTGTACCGTACCTTAGGAGAGTCTCTAACATAAACTATAGTAGAGATACCATCTCCTTTAGAAGAAAACCACTTCATGAATCATATTTCCTTAAGAATCTACCAGCCCTTTGAAAAGTGCGTACCCGCCATTATCACGGTACATCGGAACTCATCACGACTTGTCAAGACAACTCATACTTCCGCTAGACCGGAATAACAAGAATCTAGTCCCTCCTACCCATCCAAAATATACAATATAGGACTGATTCTACTTGTACTAATAATATGTAATACATATGAATTCAGGCCATAAACACAATAAGCAAATTAATATATTTTCTGGCCCTAAAAAATAAGTACAAACGTAAGCGCAATATCCTTGCGCCGGATCAATATCCAGAACGATTACTCCTATAATCAAAAGTGTGAATCAAACATGGATTCTCTCGCTTTTACCATAGACAGCATTTTCATACACAAATGAATGAATGTCTATATTTTTCCCATATTAAATAGCCATATCGATTTTTGTAATATGTGCGTCAAAATATGCACGCAACAATATGGAGACACAAATATTTATGGAGACACAAGTATATATGGAGACACAAATATATATGGAAACACAAGTATATATGGAGACACAAGTATATATGGAGACACAAATATATATGGAGATACAAGTATATATGGAGACACAAATATATATGGAGACACAAGTATACATGGAGACACAAATATATATGGAGACACAAGTATACATGGAGACACAAGTATATATGGAGACACAAATATATATGGAGACACAAGTATACATGGAGACACAAATATACATGGAGACACAAATATATATATGGAGATACAAGTATATATGGAGACACAAATATATATGGAGACACAAGTATACATGGAGACACAAGTATATATGGAGACACAAATATATATGGAGACACAAGTATACATGGAGACGCAAATATATATGGAGACACAAGTATACATGGAGACACAAATATATATGGAGACACAAGTATATATGGAGACACAAATATATATGGAGACACAAGTATACATGGAGACACAAATATACATGGAGACACAAGTATAGATGGAGACACAAATATATATGGAGACACAAACATATATGGAGACACAAGTATACATGGAGACACAAATATACATGGAGACACAAATATATATGGAGACACAAATATACATGGAGACACAAGTATATATGGAGACACAAATATACATGGAGACACAAATATACATGGAGACACAAATATATATGGAGATACAAGTATATATGGAGACACAAATATACATGGAGACACAAGTATACATGGAGACACAAGTATATATGGAGACACAAATATATATGGAGACACAAATATATATGGAGACACAAATATACACGGAGACACACATATATATGGAAACACAAGTATACATGGAGACACAAGTATATATGGAGACACGAATATGAAATAAGAAACAGCAGCAATAACAACAATAGGTAAAGATCGTCCGATATCAGATACTGCCGTAGGGGAGTGAAGTGTTACAGACTTTACTATACTAGGTCTAGCATCGAGAGATGGTGGTGACTAATTCCCTTCTTCGCTGCTGTTTCTTTCCCTAACTCAAGCGAAAATTCAGATACCCGTTTACAGCTGGGTAGACTGGGGCGTGTCGATACCGTGAATTGAACCCGACAGCTTTACCGCGAGAGACCAGCGTTCTAACAATTCTGTCAATCGAACGCTAATAACAGTATTATAATACTTCATGGTAGTCATGATAATCCTGCGGCTCCCTAAGGAATACAAGCCTTCAACAAGCTCATATCAAGCCTTCAACAAGCTCATATCAAGCCTTCAACAAGCTCATATCAAGCCTTCAACAAGCTCACATCAAGCCTTCAACAAGCTTATATCAAGCCTTCAACAAGCTCATATCAAGCCTTCAACAAGCTCATATCAAGCCTTCAACAAGCTCATATCAAGCCTTCAACAAGCTCATATCAAGCCTTCAACAAGCTCATATCAAGCCTTCAACAAGCTTATATCAAGCCTTCAACAAGCTCATATCAAGCCTTCAACAAGCTCATATCAAGCCTTCAACAAGCTCATATCAAGCCTTCAACAAGCTCATATCAAGCCTTCAACAAGCTCACATCAAGCCTTCAACAAGCTCATATCAAGCCTTCAACAAGCTCATATCAAGCCTTCAACAAGCTCATATCAAGCCTTCAACAAGCTCATATCAAGCCTTCAACAAGCTCATATCAAGCCTTCAACAAGCTCATATCAAGCCTTCAACAAGCTCATATCAAGCCTTCAACAAGCTCATATCAAGCCTTCAACAAGCTCATATCAAGCCTTCAACAAGCTCATATCAAGCCTTCAACTAGCTTATATCAAGCCTTCAACAAGCTCATATCAAGCCTTCAACAAGCTCATATCAAGCCTTCAACAAGCTCATATCAAGCCTTCCTGTCCCGTGCCTGCCATTTCAGATCTTTCCATGTCTTGTTGTAATGTCCAAATCTAGCTCTATTCTCTATTCTCTATTCTCTATATGTTTGTCGATTTCCCTCAACCGTTCTCGCCCTAGGAATTTCAGACAGAAGGACTATCTTATAAATGTCATCAGCAAGTTTCTACAACGTGTGCCCCATGCCCCGACAGCATCTTTAATGCCAGTTAGTAGCAACAATCGCTGATCTCTCGCGGCAAAGGTGTCGGGTCGATTCACGGTAACGTCACGCTGCAGTCTACTTACTTACTTAGTCGTTCCCTTTTCTACGGTGAGGTGTAGAGGTTTGGAAGAGAGAGCGCCAGACTATCCTATCGGCTGTCTTCCTCCTGGCCTGGTTCCATTCTAGTCCTCGGTCCTTCAAAGATCGCTGCAGTCTACCCAGCTGTAAATGAGTCTGACATTGCTCTTGATTTAAGGAAGGAAAAGGTGGCAAGGAAGGAACGTCGTCACCTCTATCTCTCGATGCTGGACCTAGTATAGTGAAGTCTCTAATACTTCACTCCCTAAAGGCAGTATCTGCTATGTGACTATCTAAGAGAAGAAGAGCAACAAAACAGTCACAGGCCACGTGCAGTAGCAAAACATAGCAAAACATAGCAAAACATAGCAAAACATAGCATAACATAGCAAAACATAGCATAAACATAGCATAAACAAGAACAACCAATAACATTACTAACAACAACAGAAATAAATGTACACAAACGCTAATATGGTATTCTGTAGCAGGAAGTAAACAAACTGACTGAAAGAGATGAAAATAAATAAGAACGTCATCAATACCTATCGACTCCCCGCGTGAAGCACAGTTCCTCAGCACAAACACGTCACGGTCTTCTATCTTGCGCCATCCTTTCATTGTCGTTCTGACTTCTTCATTATCCTTGTCACGAGTCTCTTCAGTTTTCTATGTTATGTCTTTTTTGTTGCCCTCTTTTTCTTTTACCCGGGGATTCCAGAAAAAAGGGACTGCCTTGTAATGTTATCAACTGCTTTTCTTGGTGTGTCCTTTCCGATGCTAGCATGTTCTTCTCACTTCCTATTCCACGGAATTTGACTCTTTCTATCAGTTCCACGTTAGTGTTCATGTCATAGCATTACAATCCTTATAATTATCTTTTTTTTTTTTTAAGAAAAAATTTCCCGTTCATCATTTCATGGGTTATAATTTGGATATTTACACGCGTGCTTGTTTATTACCTATATTTATTTATTTATAATTAGGATAAATTCCAATATATAGTGTAGTTAATTCATGATAATAATTTTGATTTCTGATGTCAAATTTTGGTATCAACTTCACACTCAGTCCAAATAGAGCAAACCAAAAAGTAAAATTTTGTGAATGTATGTATGTATGTGTGTGTGTGTGTGTGTGTGTGTGTGTGTGTGTGTGTGTGTGTGTGTGTGTGTGTGTGTGTGTGTGTGTGTGCGCCCGCCCTTCCCTTTTCTCAAAAAAAAAGCCTCTCACAACTGTCATGTTTATTCTATCATTTCTTGTCTTCTATGCAAGTCTATATATGAAAATCTATATATGAAAGTCTATATATGAAAGTTTATATATGAAAGTCTATATATGAAAGTCTATATATGAAAGTCTATATATGTGTGGTGGATTTGATGTTATTAATTGTTGTTATGTATTAGTATTATAATAAATGAGATTAGCTATGAAGGTCCCTGAATTTACTCAATAGTATTGTGAACTTTTCAGGGTGCCTTTCCGCTACCACCCCCTTTATCTTATTCAAAATGTATCTATATTAGTATATTAAATGACTTCGTGTTGTGTCTAGGGGTATGAATGTAGAGTGTGAAGCACAATAATTAACAAACATACAAACAAATAGTTTATTATTCACAACAGCACACAGTACCACCACAATAACATACCAACGACACTTTAAAAGGCTATCTTATTTAAGACTGTGGTTGAATTTTGTGTAAATAAGATTTTTACAGTTTTATTATCCTGATTCAAATTTATTTGTAATCAGGACAGACAATTTAAAAGTGAAATCACAACAATCAGTTACATCAGTCAAAAAGCACAATAAATTCTTTGTCCATATATATAAAATAATTAATCGAATTTATTTATGTAGTGTTCTCCTACTTTAAGGTAATACTGGTGGTAATACTCGGGTGTTGTTGTAATCATGTCCTTATGGAATTGTTTGTTTCTATTTTGTCACTTGTGGAACTATTTAATATTTGTCCCAGTTTGATTCACTGTCATAAGATCTTTATTTTTAAAGTTCTGTAGTTTGAGCTTTCAGGTGCCGAACGAGAACTTAACTGGGCAGTAGAATGTATGTTGAACCTTTCCTCTGCTCGCTTGACCATCTGTTCCCTGTTTGATAGGCAATGGCCACTAGCATGGGCTCTCAGTAAACAGGCAGAGTCCTGAATCATTCAGTTTTCAAGCGTTTGGTACCACATTAACGTCAGTACCCAGGACCTCACAATGTTCAATGAAATACACACAGAGAAGATGACTGACACAGTTTCGATCTGTCGTATTGCCCAGGCTGCTTAGAAATGTATTTAAAAGTACAGCCTGCTCTAATCAATCACTATTAAAAATTTTCTGGAAAATGGCGTCCCCCTAACGCTTATTCTGACAATATCGATTCAGTTAGCCAATTGCTATTAATTTTACAAGGGTAAACAGTCTTTTCAAAAAAATATCATTCAAACTTTTCCTACGTTACTTAGGCTATTTATGTTTATTCAAAGGTCAGCCAATAATATTTAGTCTCCCTTCAAATGCCACCCAATCGGATTCTCTGTACTATGTTAGCCTATCTGTCACCTACTTTTTTTCCAAAAAATGTGCGATCCAATCTAAGCAGATATGACTTGACCTGACAGTATCTCTGATCTCTATGTATTGTTTTATCAATATTTAATTAGTTAAGGGACTATTTATATAACTAATAACATATTCTTGGTCAGCAAGTCTTCAGGTACACGAATCTACGATTTTTAAGGGGCTATGTGGCTTAGTTCAAAATTCTATAATTTTTTCCATGTTAGTTGTTGATTTTTAAACTACCTCCTGTTCACTTCTTTACTCATGTACTTACGAGATAATTACGAGAGCTTAGGTCATTCCTAATAAGAGCTTAACATGTTTCCATGACGTAGTGTCCACAATTCTAACTTTTCTCATTGTATTTGGGGAAACCCCTAAGGCAAGGCTTGCCAATGTGCTAGTGTTGGCTTTTAGTTTAAAATCAATGCGAAACGAATTAGCATTTCATCTTTCCTTGCCCCTCCTCGTTCCACAATGCATTTTAGGCAAATATTTTCTTAGAACTAGAAAAAGTGAGTGTTTATGTCAAAGACGAATTTGAAAAATTTTCTCTGTCCAGATATTTCTTCAGGAGATTCACATGATAGATTTTCTCTTTCCCTTTCTTATCTATCTTATAATTTGTTCTAGACACCTTCTCTAGAACTGTATATGGACCTTGCCATCCAATTTGCAATTTATTCTGGCTGCCGGGCAGTAGAAGGAGCACCTTCTCTCCCACAGATAATTCTCGATCCTTCGCTTTCTTATTGTAATAGGCAGCATGCTTTTTCCTGGCTTGTCTCAAATTTTCATTGGCAAGTTTCCAGCCAGTTTTAAGACGAGTGGTCAGCTCGTTCACATATTGATATGATGAGGTAATATTTTCTTCTGCCTTTTCATCGGTCCAGGTCCTTAACAATGCTACATATTGACCTTTAAATTGGTTGACCTGTTTTTCCAGGCACCGGTATGGTCTTTTCCATTGGAAGCATTATAGTGAGGACTTTTCTTCCTAGAATCATCATTCACAAATCGACCGCTACCAACTTTTCTCTTGGGGTTTTCTCCCCATTTTAAATTCCTTGTGAGAGATCTTCTCTCTCTTTTATCTTCCTCCAGTTTACATAAGTCCGACCGAGGGTTTGTCGGCTTATTCTGGGGTAAGACATCTCTTTGTACTCGCTGCATAGTGGCCATAGTAAAACATCCAAGTGAAGACTGTCTGTGAAAAGGGGGCTCCCATTCCACTTTGTCTACATTATTAATTTTATTTTTCTTTCCATTGTCAGGCCTAAGTTTGCCCCTTGGCGTGTCTAGGTCCTGATCAATTTTTCCACTTGTGGATGTTCCCTCATGTAATAAGCCACATCTTTCTAAAAAATTCTCAATGTCAAACATTTCCTCGGGCCAATAATAATTTTGAGCAATCTTTTGGATGATGGTACCTATTTTCTCATGGTCCCCATCTTTCCCAACATGTAAGCTCCTTATTAACTCTGCCCTATACCTTTTAGGAAGTACCAGCTGTCCCTGACAATTGGATCCAGTTCCAGCCTTCCTATATATCAGTTTGTTCTTCATATAGAAGTCTCCTTTGCCTGGAGGTGTGTGACATTTTGACAATTTCTTAAAACAAGGCTTGATGGTCTTATCCCCAGCCTGTGCCTTCCTCATCTCATCTGGATGGGTATTTATCGGATTATCCTCCTCCTCTTGTTTAGGAGTCGACCTGACCTTAAGCGTGGCCATATACACAGGTCTCTTTCCACAATTTTCAGTGTTATGGTTGTCCATCCGACAATTTTTACAATATAATCTACCTTTATAAAAAGGTTTTCTATCATCATATTTCCTTTCATTGAATTGTGAGGTTTTATTATTATAGTCATTGCGTGGCCTATTAAACTGGTGCTTACCTTTGTTCTGGTCTCTATGGTCAAACTTATTAAAGTTTTGAGGTGCCTTAAAATTGTCTACCTGTTTCTTTTTATATCCAACTACCTCTGCTTGGGCTGCCTGATACCTCTCAACGACATTGAGTAACTCACCCAGCCTCTCTGCACCTTGTTCCATGAGAAACTTTCTCAGGTCTGGAGCCATGGACTCTCTTAGCTGCTCAGTAAGGATCATTTCCTTAAGATCTTGGGTTTTACCCAGAGCAGTCCATTTCTCCAAGTAAGTCTCTAACCGTGCAGAGAACTGGTGATAAGTCTCACCCGACAGTAGTTTGGCATTCCTAATTTTTTTCTATAAAATTCCCCATTCTTTTCATATCTTAACAAAAGAGCCTGCTTTAGCATGTCATAATTGTCTTGGTCATCTCTGCTCATCTTGGCAAAAACTTCATAAGCTGTACCACGAAGCCCTTGTGATAACTTTAGGCTCCACCTTTCTCTCTCTAAACCATATGTAGTAGCTAAAAGTTCATATCTATTTAGATAGCTTTCTATGTCATCGTCTTTCTCAACAAAATGGTCTAAATGAAAACTCATAGCTGAGGTTGAGCAGTAGCATCTGAGGCAAAGGGGCTGGCACCATTTTCAGGAGCATGGCCTTGAAATTCTAACTCCCTTAGTCGTAACTCATGCTCCCTCTGCAATCTTTTATCTTCTGCTTCCCTCTCAGCTTTTTTTTCTTCTAATTGGAGCCTCTTTATTTCAGCCTCCCTATCTGCCTCCAATGCCCTAGCCTCCCTGTCAGCTTCAATTTGCAGCCTTTTAAGTTCTTTGTCAGCCTCAATTTGTAACCTCTTCTCTTCAGCTAACCTCCTATCTTCCCTTTCAATATACTTGTCACATTCTGACGTCACATATTGAATTAAAACCTGACCATCCATGTTCATTTCCTTAGCCGTCAGCACAGCAGCCGATCTGAATTTGGCTAGATCTGCCATACTATGAAGATCACTTTTCAGGGTGCCTTTCCGCTACCACCCCCTTTATCTCATTCAAAATGTATCTATATTAGTATATTAAATGACTTCGTGTTGTGTCTAGGGTTATGAATGTAGAGTGTGAAGCACAATAATTAACAAACATACAAACAAATAGTTTATTATTCACAACAGCACACAGTACCACCACAATAACATACCAACGACACTTTAAAAGGCTATCTTATTTAAGACTGTGGTTGAATTTTGTGTAAATAAGATTTTTACAGTTTTATTATCCTGATTCAAATTTATTTGTAATCAGGACAGACAATTTAAAAGTGAAATCACAATAATCAATTACATCAATCAAATAGCACAATAAATTCTTTGTCCATATATATAAAATAATTAATCGAATTTATTTATGTAGTGTTCTCCTACTTTAAGGTAATACTGGTGGTAATACTCGGGTGTTGTTGTAATCATGTCCTTATGGAATTGTTTGTTTCTATTTTGTCACTTGTGGAACTATTTAATATTTGTCCCAGTTTGATTCACTGTCATAAGATCTTTATTTTTAAAGTTCTGTAGTTTGAGCTTTCAGGTGCCGAACGAGAACTTAACTGGGCAGTAGAATGTATGTTGAACCTTTCCTCTGCTCGCTTGACCATCTGTTCCCTGTTTGATAGGCAATGGCCACTAGCATGGGCTCTCAGTAAACAGGCAGAGTCCTGAATCATTCAGTTTTCAAGCGTTTGGTACCACATTAACGTCAGTACCCAGGACCTCACAATGTTCAATGAAATACACACAGAGAAGATGACTGACACAGTTTCGATCTGTCGTATTGCCCAGGCTGCTTAGAAATGTATTTAAAAGTACAGCCTGCTCTCATCAATCACTGTTAAAAATTTTCTGGAAAATGGCGTCCCCCTAACGCTTATTCTGACAATATCGATTCAGTTAGCCAATTGCTATTAATTTTACAAGGGTAAACAGTCTTTTCAAAAAAATATCATTCAAACTTTTCCTACGTTACTTAGGCTATTTATGTTTATTCAAAGGTCAGCCAATAATATTTAGTCTCCCTTCAAATGCCACCCAATCGGATTCTCTGTACTATGTTAGCCTATCTGTCACCTCCTTTTTTTTCCAAAAAATGTGCGATCCAATCTAAGCAGATATGACTTGACCTGACAGTATCTCTGATCTCTATGTATTGTTTTATCAATATTTAATTAGTTAAGGGACTATTTATATAACTAATAACATATTCTTGGTCAGCAAGTCTTCAGGTACACGAATCTACGATTTTTAAGGGGCTATGTGGCTTAGTTCAAAATTCTATAATTGTTTCCATGTTAGTTGTTGATTTTTAAACTACCTCCTGTTCACTTCTTTACTCATGTACTTACGAGATAATTACGAGAGCTTAGGTCATTCCTAATAAGAGCTTAACATGTTTCCATGACGTAGTGTCCACAATTCTAACTTTTCTCATTGTATTTGGGGAAACCCCTAAGGCAAGGCTTGCCAATGTGCTAGTGTTGGCTTTTAGTTTAAAATCAATGCGAAACGAATTAGCATTTCATCTTTCCTTGCCCCTCCTCGTTCCACAATGCATTTTAGGCAAATATTTTCTTAGAACTAGAAAAAGTGAGTGTTTATGTCAAGGACGAATTTGAAAAATTTGGGTACCGTTTTGTTCGGCTATTCGTTAGCAAATAATCTGAAGGCGTAGGCGATACCAACAGTTCTAGCAGAAAATTCTTTTATACTTTCTTATTTTGCCGTTATGCCCTATATTTTTATATATTAATTTAGATATTGTATTTAGAAATTCACTACACATGTCCCCCCTTTCGAACAGACAATCATATGTCAGTTCCTATTTTCAAATACACATAGATAAATTTACTATCTATGCCTGGTGACTACTTTGATGTTCGTCATATGGATGTCTGCTTAAAAAATCAGCTCCCACATTAGTTTTTCCGGGAATGTACTCTATGGTAAACTGGAATGGCTGTAAGAGCAAAGACCAGCGCAATAACCTAGCATTTTCATGCCTTGCTTGTGACAGACACACGAGTGGTTTATGATCTGTCTGTATCCTAAATGATTGTCCATAGAGATAAATTTGGAACTTTTTTATACCCTAGATAACTGCCAGACATTCTTTTTCACTTGTTGAATATTTTTGTTCTGCTGTGTTCAACTTACGGCTAGCATAAGCTACTGGGGTTAATTCCACATCAAGTGAATTTGACCGTTGTAATAGAGTTGCACCCAAACCGATATTACTAGCATCCGTTCTCAGAATGAATTCTTGACTCAAGTCAGGTAATTTCAAAATAAGCCTGCTTGTGAGCTTTTCTTTCAATTCTTGGTATGCTAATTCACATTGCGCCGTCCAAATAATTCTATCAGGATTTCCTTTGCGCGTTAAATCAGTCAATGGAGCACATATGGAGTTAAAGTTTTTAATATACTTTTGGTAAAAACCACATAATGAGACAAAAGATCTCACATCCTTTTTTGTTTGTGGTCTTGGTGCTTTTTTAACTTCTCCAGGTTCTTGGGGTCAGGGGTCATGTTTCCCTGATGTACTGTGTGGCCCAAGAATTCCAGCTCTTTACATCCAACACAGCATTTCGTCGGTCTAGCTGTCAAATTGGTCTCTCTCAATCGATCAAACAACATATTCAGAGAGTTAATGTGTTCCTCAAATGTTTCTGTTGCTATGAGAATATCATCCATGAAGTTGGTGATGCATGGATTCTTCAGGGGATCCAGTAACTTTCTCATCATCCTCGAAAACACACTCGGTGCATTTTTCAGCCCGAATGGCAACATATTAAATTCATAATGTCCTTCCGAGGTGCTAAAGGCTAAATAAGGTTTGACTTCCGGCTTTACTGGAATCTGATAGTAGCCTTTACTCAGATCCACTTTAGAGACATATTTAGCTCTATTCAGCCTGGCAAACAGATGATTTGTATCAGGTAATGGATCCACCTGACCTTCTGTGACAGCATTCAGTTTCCTGTAATCTATACACAGCCGGTGTTCTCCAGAGGGTTTTCTTAACAGAACCACACTGGAACTGTAGGGAGATTCACTGTGCGAGATAATCCCTTCTCTCAACAGATAATCTATCTCCTCCCTTAAAGCTTTTTCCTTAGCGAACGGAATCGAATAGGCTTTCATACAGATTGGTGTTGGGTCTATGAGTTTCATATCATACTCCAATAAATTTGTATGCCCCGGACGGTCCGTTAATACATCTGTATGATTATTCAGAACCTGTTGAACCCTCTCCCTCTGATTTTCCGTTAAGTGTGTGCTGATTTTGACCTGGCGGCGGTTTCACAGGGATGTAAAGGATATTCATGAGAAGTGAATGGTTCCTTTTTCATCTCCATTGCAACAGATAAGGTCAGTAGGTGTGTCTCTTCCTGATTTTCTCTGTCCAGATATTTCTTCAGGAGATTCACATGATAGATTTTCTCTTTCCCTTTCTTATCTATCTTATAATTTGTTCTAGACACCTTCTCTAGAACTGTATATGGACCTTGCCATCCAATTTGCAATTTATTCTGGCTGCCGGGCAGTAGAAGGAGCACCTTCTCTCCCACAGATAATTCTCGATCCTTCGCTTTCTTATTGTAATAGGCAGCATGCTTTTTCCTGGCTTGTCTCAAATTTTCATTGGCAAGTTTCCAGCCAGTTTTAAGACGAGTGGTCAGCTCGTTCACATATTGATATGATGAGGTAATATTTTCTTCTGCCTTTTCATCGGTCCAGGTCCTTAACAATGCTACATATTGACCTTTAAATTGGTTGACCTGTTTTTCCAGGCACCGGTATGGTCTTTTCCATTGGAAGCATTATAGTGAGGACTTTTCTTCCTAGAATCATCATTCACAAATCGACCGCTACCAACTTTTCTCTTGGGGTTTTCTCCCCATTTTAAATTCCTTGTGAGAGATCTTCTCTCTCTTTTATCTTCCTCCAGTTTACATAAGTCCGACCGAGGGTTTGTCGGCTTATTCTGGGGTAAGACATCTCTTTGTACTCGCTGCATAGTGGCCATAGTAAAACATCCAAGTGAAGACTGTCTGTGAAAAGGGGGCTCCCATTCCACTTTGTCTACATTATTAATTTTATTTTTCTTTCCATTGTCAGGCCTAAGTTTGCCCCTTGGCGTGTCTAGGTCCTGATCAATTTTTCCACTTGTGGATGTTCCCTCATGTAATA
This sequence comes from Oreohelix idahoensis, assembly GCA_024509875.1. Classification (NCBI taxonomy): domain Eukaryota; kingdom Metazoa; phylum Mollusca; class Gastropoda; order Stylommatophora; family Oreohelicidae; genus Oreohelix; species Oreohelix idahoensis. Next base: position 397,749 of record JAMPIV010018038.1, read on the forward strand.
AGCCACATCTTTCTACAAAATTCTCAATGTCAAACATTTCCTCGGGCCAATAATAATTTTGAGCAATCTTTTGGATGATGGTACCTATTTTCTCATGGTCCCCATCTTTCCCAACATGTAAGCTCCTTATTAACTCTGCCCTATACCTTTTAGGAAGTACCAGCTGTCCCTGACAATTGGATCCAGTTCCAGCCTTCCTATATATCAGTTTGTTCTTCATATAGAAGTCTCCTTTGCCTGGAGGTGTGTGACATTTTGACAATTTCTTAAAACAAGGCTTGATGGTCTTATCCCCAGCCTGTGCCTTCCTCATCTCATCTGGATGGGTATTTATCGGATTATCCTCCTCCTCTTGTTTAGGAGTCGACCTGACCTTAAGCGTGGCCATATACACAGGTCTCTTTCCACAATTTTCAGTGTTATGGTTGTCCATCCGACAATTTTTACAATATAATCTACCTTTATAAAAAGGTTTTCTATCATCATATTTCCTTTCATTGAATTGTGAGGTTTTATTATTATAGTCATTGCGTGGCCTATTAAACTGGTGCTTACCTTTGTTCTGGTCTCTATGGTCAAACTTATTAAAGTTTTGAGGTGCCTTAAAATTGTCTACCTGTTTCTTTTTATATCCAACTACCTCTGCTTGGGCTGCCTGATACCTCTCAACGACATTGAGTAACTCACCCAGCCTCTCTGCACCTTGTTCCATGAGAAACTTTCTCAGGTCTGGAGCCATGGACTCTCTTAGCTGCTCAATAAGGATCATTTCCTTAAGATCTTGGGTTTTACCCAGAGCAGTCCATTTCTCCAAGTAAGTCTCTAACCGTGCAGAGAACTGGTGATAAGTCTCACCCGACAGTAGTTTGGCATTCCTAATTTTTTTTCTATAAAATTCCCCATTCTTTTCATATCTTAACAAAAGAGCCTGCTTTAGCATGTCATAATTGTCTTGGTGATCTCTGCTCATCTTGGCAAAAACTTCATAAGCTGTACCACGAAGCCCTTGTGATAACTTTAGGCTCCACCTTTCTCTCTCTAAACCATATGTAGTAGCTAAAAGTTCATATCTATTTAGATAGCTTTCTATGTCATCGTCTTTCTCAACAAAATGGTCTAAATGAAAACTCATAGCTGAGGTTGAGGCTCCCTGACTAGCAGTAGCATCTGAGGCAAAGGGGCTGGCACCATTTTCAGGAGCATGGCCTTGAAATTCTAACTCCCTTAGTCGTAACTCATGCTCCCTCTGCAATCTTTTATCTTCTGCTTCCCTCTCAGCCTTTTTTTCTTCTAATTGGAGCCTCTTTATTTCAGCCTCCCTATCTGCCTCCAATGCCCTAGCCTCCCTGTCAGCTTCAATTTGCAGCCTTTTAAGTTCTTTGTCAGCCTCAATTTGTAACCTCTTCTCTTCAGCTAACCTCCTATCTTCCCTTTCAATATACTTGTCACATTCTGACGTCACATATTGAATTAAAACCTGACCATCCATGTTCATTTCCTTAGCCGTCAGCACAGCAGCCGATCTGAATTTGGCTAGATCTGCCATACTATATCACACAATTTAACAATGACTAAGGTAAATTACTAAATCTAATTACTAAGGTAATATACTAATTAATTAATTACCACTGGTTGTGAAGATTCATCAACTTTTACTTTCCACTTTTAATTTTAGGGACACTGTTAAATTTATACAACTTATGCCCCCAATAGTTTAATTCCCGGACCAGGAGACCCTAATATCTTTGATAAACCTAAATCCCGGACAAGAGCTATCCAATATTTGTGGTGGATTTGATGTTATTAATTGTTGTTATGTATTAGTATTATAATAAATGCGATTAGCTATGAAGGTCCCTGAATTTACTCAATAGTATTGTGAACTTTTCAGGGTGCCTTTCCGCTACCACCCCCTTTATCTCATTCAAAATGTATCTATATTAGTATATTAAATGACTTCGTGTTGTGTCTAGGGTTATGAATGTAGAGTGTGAAGCACAATAATTAACAAACATACAAACAAATAGTTTATTATTCACAACAGCACACAGTACCACCACAATAACATACCAACGACACTTTAAAAGGCTATCTTATTTAAGACTGTGGTTGAATTTTGTGTAAATAAGATTTTTACAGTTTTATTATCCTGATTCAAATTTATTTGTAATCAGGACAGACAATTTAAAAGTGAAATCACAATAATCAGTTACATCAGTCAAAAAGCACAATAAATTCTTTGTCCATATATATAAAATAATTAATCGAATTTATTTATGTAGTGTTCTCCTACTTTAAGGTAATACTGGTGGTAATACTCGGGTGTTGTTGTAATCATGTCCTTATGGAATTGTTTGTTTCTATTTTGTCACTTGTGGAACTATTTAATATTTGTCCCAGTTTGATTCACTGTCATAAGATCTTTATTTTTAAAGTTCTGTAGTTTGAGCTTTCAGGTGCCGAACGAGAACTTAACTGGGCAGTAGAATGTATGTTGAACCTTTCCTCTGCTCGCTTGACCATCTGTTCCCTGTTTGATAGGCAATGGCCACTAGCATGGGCTCTCAGTAAACAGGCAGAGTCCTGAATCATTCAGTTTTCAAGCGTTTGGTACCACATTAACGTCAGTACCCAGGACCTCACAATGTTCAATGAAATACACACAGAGAAGATGACTGACACAGTTTAGATCTGTCGTATTGCCCAGGCTGCTTAGAAATGTATTTAAAAGTACAGCCTGCTCTCATCAATCACTGTTAAAAATTTTCTGGAAAATGGCGTCCCCCTAACGCTTATTCTGACAATATCGATTCAGTTAGCCAATCGCTATTAATTTTACAAGGGTACACAGTCTTTTCAAAAAAATATCATTCAAACTTTTCCTACGTTACTTAGGCTATTTATGTTTATTCAAAGGTCAGCCAATAATATTTAGTCTCCCTTCAAATGCCACCCAATCGGATTCTCTGTACTATGTTAGCCTATCTGTCACCTCCTTTTTTTTTCCAAAAAATGTGCGATCCAATCTAAGCAGATATGACTTGACCTGACAGTATCTCTGATCTCTATGTATTGTTTTATCAATATTTAATTAGTTAAGGGACTATTTATATAACTAATAACATATTCTTGGTCAGCAAGTCTTCAGGTACACGAATCTACGATTTTTAAGGGGCTATGTGGCTTAGTTCAAAATTCTATAATTTTTTCCATGTTAGTTGTTGATTTTTAAACTACCTCCTGTTCACTTCTTTACTCATGTACTTACGAGATAATTACGAGAGCTTAGGTCATTCCTAATAAGAGCTTAACATGTTTCCATGACGTAGTGTCCACAATTCTAACTTTTCTCATTGTATTTGGGGAAACCCCTAAGGCAAGGCTTGCCAATGTGCTAGTGTTGGCTTTTAGTTTAAAATCAATGCGAAACGAATTAGCATTTCATCTTTCCTTGCCCCTCCTCGTTCCACAATGCATTTTAGGCAAATATTTTCTTAGAACTGGAAAAAGTGAGTGTTTATGTCAAGGACGAATTTGAAAAATTTGGGTACCGTTTTGTTCGGCTATTCGTTAGCAAATAATCTGAAGGCGTAGGCGATACCAACAGTTCTAGCAGAAAATTCTTTTATACTTTCTTATTTTGCCGTTATGCCCTATATTGTTATATATTAATTTAGATATTGTATTTAGAAATTCACTACAGTATGAAAGTCTATATATGAAAGTCTATATTTTCGTAGTAGTAATTTTCTTTTTCCCACATGTTGACAATAATTGACAGCTTCAGTTATAGGAGTAAATACTAAATTTCTTCCAGTTTTAATAAGAAATAAAGACAGAAATGAAACAAATTATGTACTTCCATCAAGGAATGTAGCTTAAATCAATGATTGCAAGAACTGCATGTGGCAAATGAAAAAATTCACCGCAGGTAAAGAAGTAGAGTAAAACTGAAAGGACACGAGACAAAAAAACTAAATTCAAGAAAATTAAGAAAAATGCTAAAAATACAACGCTATCAGTTATAAGCAGAGACAAAGAAACAGGCAAGATGCATTTTGTAGCAGTAACAAATAAAGACACAGAATAAGAAAGATGTGGTATGTAGCAGTAACAAATAGATACAGAGAAACAAGAAAGCTGCGCTATATAGAATTAGCAAACAGACACATCAGTGAGAAAGCCGCGTTATATAGCAGTAACAAATTGAGACACATAAGCAAGGAAGCTGTGCTATATAGGAGTAACAGATGCACATAAAATAGAAAGCTACACAATATGGCAGTAACAAACAGTAACACATACACAAGGAATTGGAACAGTGCGGTAGCAACTGAGACAGAAGAAAAAAGAAAGCTAATTTTTTTGTAGCCTTAACAAACAGAGACTCAAACACGAAAGCTGTGTTATGTAGCAGTAACAGACAGAGATTCAGAAACAAGAACGCTGTTATGTAATAACAGTAACAAACAGAGATTCAGAAACAAGAACGATGTTATGTAGCAGTAACAAACAGAGATTCAGAAAAAGAAAGCTGCATTATATAGCAGTAGCAAACTATAGAGACAACAAAATTGCATTATGTAGGAGTAACAAACAGAGACAAGGAAAAAAAATCAACTTTTTTGAACCAGTAACAAAGAAACAGAAACAAGAAAGCTGCGCTGTGTAAAATTCTTGAGCTGTTTTCATTTGCCCACGGCGAATAAGTGTCGGCAGCAACACATTTATCTAAAATAGAATCTGAGCACAGAAGACACAATATCAACCATAGTAATAAAAATAACGGTGCGAACTAAACAATATTAATACCGGTTGCCGCTACATCACTGCTCATCCACACTCAACATGACCAAAGCAGCCATACCGGCAGCAGCAATGACAATGGCAAACAATGCCTGACTTGTTATTGTACTGTATACGGAGGCCATCACCTGACAATGACAGACTTAATGTGGAACTCTTCTAGATAAACTCAGTTATTGGCTTTCGAATTGGCGTACGTCTGTTCTCAACGATTACCGCTTCAAAATAGGGCAACGCATAACTGTCACTCACTCACTCACTCACTCACTCACTCACTCACTCACTCACTCACTCACTCACTCACTCACTCACTCACTCACTCACTCACCCACTCTCTATCCCCCTCCCCCTCCAAACAAACATACTAGAGTTATCGGACAGCGAGTTAAAGTATTCAGATAAATAAAAAATAAATATTTTAAACACACGCTTTTAATGTATTAAAAACCCAAAAAATAATTTTTCAAGGAGTTTATAGCTTGCAGTCAAAAAATGTAACATCAACTTGACAAAACGCGTGGGGCGCTTAAGTGCTTATCATATATTTTATCCATAAGTGTCTAATGAAGTATAAAAAAGGTAATGGAACCCGTTACACGCCCATTGAGGCATATTGGGAATATGGTGATAGGCCCATATTATCTTGACCGTCGGCACACGAGGGGTGATGTGGTCGGCATCACGCCGGCCGCCTTAACCTTCCCAGAGTAGCTCTGGTACCCATTTGGGGCTGGGTCGACCCAGGAGCCGTTTTGTGGCCTAAAAATTTTCCGCCTCATCTAGGGATCGAACCATAGACCACTGCGCTAGGAAGCCAGTGCACTAACCACTATGCTACCGCGGCTCCCAATGAAGTATAAAGCAGAAGTTAATTTCATGCAGAATCAGCGCCCCATGCTTTTTGTCAATTAGATGTTACATTTTTTGACTGCAAGCTATAAACTCATTGAAACATTATTTTTGGGTTTTTAGTGCATTAAAAGCATGTGTTTAAAATATTTTTTAAATATTTTTCTATTTTCTTCTTTTCAGTGTTAGAAAAATTATGACATACTAAAACCTAAACAATATTTTTACTTATTGTAAATCTGGTCTAAAATTTCTTAAGCGATCCACTTCTTTTAAAGCGTCAATATTACATAGCTTTGTGCAGGTTAATTTGGTGCAATCAATTTCTTCAATTTGAAGGCCATCTAGAGATCAAACTCGGCTTTCCCTTGATTCATAATTTTATAATTTGGATTGTTTCCCTTGATTTAGCTAGACACTTGTTTGAGTATTGCCTTGTTTTACGCATAGAAAAAAATAAAGCACACCACGTGCTCTTGAATTTTTAATTAACTTGATTATGGCCACTGAGTTGATTCCATTTCTTTACGAAAAACTTTCATTACTCCTAATGTCATAATTACAATATTAAATTATTAAATAATTGACTGATTATTGTATTTGTCGTAAATTTATTTTGAGAGAAAGAGTCTTAGAAATGGTGGTTCGGTTTAGAGTGGAGAATGATGATGAAAGCTCAGTGATAGAAAATGAAGAGAGTAAATAGTTGCTTCACAGAGTGCTGGAGGAGAGTAAAGACAGACTTATTTACGACAAATCGTTTCTCTCAATCTTCTCTTCAGACTCTCCTGGTCAAACAATTATTTGCCAGTTTCCAGACACACATCTGCGCTCACACCGATTTGGTGCTTCAAACACACAGACGCACGTGAATACAAGCTATATTAAACAAATAGGGGAAATGTTGGGCTTTGGGTATTCCAACACAGTACTAAATAATTTTATGATGTTTATTAACCGTAAAAATCAAATCACAAACAAATATCAAGTGTTACATAAAATTATCATAAGTACAGAAAATACAACTAACAAGGTGAGGGAGGGGGGGGGGGTGAAGAAGATTGGTATCGACTAAGCCCTTCCCGCTTGTATTAGACAAAGATAAACCCAGTCCAAAGATAGATAGTTATCAGGAGCATAGGTAATGTAACCTAACAGTGAAGTTAATTACTCTGAAAGAGGGGTTACAAATCTTAGGTATGGGTGGTAGAAAAAATCCTGTTATTCCCAATTGTTCTTCCCTTTACTAAGCAACTGAAAAGGAGGGGGGTAAACAGCGTTAACAAAATATCCCAATTTAAGGAACAATGCAGGGTATACTGAAAATGTATTATAATAATAATAATAGCCCCTTCAGTCATAACTGACTATGGGAATGCGCCCCTGAGGTGGCAGCCCTCAGCTGCTTATTTTCCTGGTGCTCCTTTCGACGGTTTCTCCTCACCTCTGCTTCTTGTGTGAGCCTCTCTTCGCCCAATCTGAGGTGGTGCCGTAAATAGCATTGCCACTTAGTGCGATCGGCAGCTTCATCCTCCCATGTTGCTGGATCCATGTCCAGTGCCCTCATATCTCTCTTGCACACATCTTTGAACCTCAGCTGTGGTCGCCCAACTGTTCTCTTGCCATCTGCTAATTGCCCGTAGAAGATATCTTTTGGGATGCGAAAGGCACAGATATCGCAGCTTCGCTGTAAACAGACACAACGCAACCAACGTCCTTTTCAGGACTAACGAGGAAGAAGAAGATATAAACAGCAATTACACTCTTGACATATGAAACTGTCTAGTACTTCGATGTCCCGCCCCAGATGTAGCGAGGTTTTCTGATAGCAAATAGTCCCACTTATCGCCGGACTTGAAGCCTAAGAGTTCTTGTGTTTTATTATATAAAAAAGGAGTCTATGGGATGGCACTGACACAGTTCGACACAGGGGTGAAAATAAAGTGGTGGTAAAATTCCTTCAATGCGTGATGATAGCAACTGACCGGTAAAGTTTTTAATCCAGTGAGGAAAAACTAGGCTCAGTCACAGTCAGATAAATCGGTACTCTCTCACAGTAGAGCAGTAAATAAAATATCGCTACTGGCACTGTTCATCTTCCAGTTTATCTCACAGATTGAAATTAAATTTGATGATTTATTTAAATGTTCTTGGGTAGGCTTTCTTTCATGTAATTATGATAGCTAGGTCGCATCGGACCGCCACAAGATTAAATTTAAAAAAATGTTTCATCAATATGTCTGGAAGTTTAAGAACCGAGTCTGAAACTCTCTGTATGATTTCTTTATGCTGGGATTGCAAAGGTGATCATTCTATAGAAAAAGATAGAAAACCCATGACAACATAATCATACCTAAAAAATCAAATAATATTCTAACGCGCGATAAATTTACCGTTAAGGCTATTATATACACTCGCGTATTTAATTATGTATTTAAGAAAACACGTCACGAGTCTAATGGTTAAAATACACGTCTGTATATATAGGACTTAACTAAATTTATTAATTATAAATTCCTTCGCGACTTTAAAAGTTACTTTAACATTAAAGCATCTATTATTTTTGGAGATATTATAATAGATATATCATTAACTTTACCACTGGAGCTTTTGGGATGAGTTTAATTTAATAGATTTAAATAAACACAAAATCCAGTGAAATAAAATGAAAGCACTAGACCACTGATCACTTTAACAAATATATTATACCGTGCACAGAAACAGAAATCACTCCAATGTAGCCACCAATTCAGATGGAAATCTAGCAGAATTTCTACTATAGCTAGTGAATCTTAAATCTCTGGCGACCGAATGATAACATGGCTTTCTACGTGGTCTGTATATATCTAGCTGAAATGCAAGATTGGTGGGACATGAGAAAATTGACACCTTTTTAGATCTCAGGAGACTTTTGGGGATCTGACCGCCAGACTAAAGAGAGAAGCCGCCCCCGGTCTGACGTATCTCCGCTCGCTGCTTTCGCGTCGGCTTTCCCGTTCGCTCCCACTGCGATCGGTTTCGTGTTTAACACCGAGATGCGAAATACCGGCAGGAAACTTGCGTCGCTCGTTTCAGGGACCACTACTGCCTTTGATAGCGCCGATAGTCTTTCCTGAGATCTCTCAGTCTGTTTGATCGTGTGCTGCTACTTTCTGTTTGATTCTGGCACCGCCCCCACTGGGCCAAGTTAATGAAAATACTGCATATGATTGCTCAAGAGATGTCCGTGGGCGTGATTTAATCTCTCCTTAAATCAATGCGATGACCAGAATGAACGGTAGATAAACTGTCCACATATTAATCAGCAAACGTGTTGACCATCTGTGTGGAACGGTTGCATAGCTAATGAGTCCAGGTGAAAAAAAAATCCCGTTTGACGAAAAGTTACCACAATATTCGGGGGCACTGATGCTATACGAAGGGGTCGTTACAAAGGGTCGTACTACAGGGTGTCCCTAAAGTCTGGACACATGGGCAAAAATACATATTTTCAAGAAATGAAATTTATTAACAACATTTTATTCAATTGGAATATTAAATAACGTCTTCAATATGATTTCCATCATTTGCGATGCAAAGGTTGATGCGTTTTGCAAAATTCACGCAAAATTCCTCTGTTAAGTGATGTCCCTAAAGTCTGGACACATAAGAAATCTGTAATTTTTTTCCTCCACAGATTAAATATGGCTTTGTCGAAAGAAGAAAGAAGCGCATTAACCTTTTAATCGCAAATGATGGAAATCATATTGAAGACGTTATTTAATATTCCTATTGAATAAAATGTTGTTAATAAATTTCATTTCTTGAAAATATGTATTTTTGCCCATGTGTCCAGACTTTAGGGACACCCTGTATATCATCCAACACTTCAGGGTCATTCAGGGTCAGCTGAGTTCGTCTGTCACAGTATTGTCATCGGGAATACATAACTATGCCAAGTTTCAGAGCTATTGCTAATCTGGAGGTGATTGAAAAATCGATTGCAAGATATGAAAGTGACATGAAAGTGACATGAAAGTGACATGAAAGTGGCATACAAGTGAAGTTAAATAAAAGCGTGTAAAAACATCAGCCGTTACTACCCACTCTTTTACACATGCTGTGGGTTTGGATGACTACACAAATATTGTTCCATGTGATTTTTTACCTCTGCCGAAATCAAGCATATTATTGCTGGTGTGTAGTTGTTTGAATGGTTATGTTCTTAAGATCGATAGAGTACTGGTACTCGTTGTCGCGAATAGATTTTATGAGCAGGTTATATAGAAGAATGATAGTGGGAGATAGTCCCCTAGGCTCCTTATAGTAATGACTCGTTTAATATGAAGGCCTACTTAGGACACCCGGAGTGAAAAAGAGAAGGTGCATCCTCACTAAGAATAAGAATGTTTCAAGAGGTATTCTGGTCTGTGGCGATACATTCACTCAGGGATCCCGAATAATAAGAGAACCCTCACTTCCTTTTGTAAGGAAGACAAAAATGATACGATCAAGTACTCACAGCACAATAATATAAACAAATGATAAACCAAAATACTGTATTTATTTACCTAAATATAAAGAGATCTTTTTGATCGCTCGTAGACGCTGTGTGATTGGATTTATTTACTATTTCCGGTCGTCTGACGAAATACACGTAATTGTAACTAAGTAATTTTTTTTTTAATGAGCGGAAGAATTTGGGCACCGTTATCACATTGCATTTGGTAAAGGTAAGGATGGTGATTTTATAACAGCATCAGTAGTATAAAGGAGATGTTGTTTCTTGTGAAAGGTGACGTAATCAGATAAAGAGTACAGTTAAGTAAATGGAAAGATGTAAATGGGGAAGCAATCTAAGTTTTATGGACCACTTGTCGTGTCGTTACCGAACGAGATAACTAGCTGAAAACACATTATCCATACATTCTATTGCATTAAATATAAGTGGATGGCAGTTACCATTAATAAGTAATTCGTCGTACCTTTCACACAAAATATAAATTTGGTAACAACAATAAAAGTGGTTCCTAAAATTTGTTTGGTTTTACCGTATTTGTTTTATGATTTTTTAAGTCACACCTAAATATTAGTTGTTTGGAGCGGTTGTCACGTCTGTCTAGTAAAATTGTTGAATAAAATATAATTTGTTAAATTTCAACACCTCACATGACAGGCAGTCCTTACTACAGCTGTGTTTAAAACAGAAGACTTGCTGACCTAGTTATTTAAAGAAACACGTTGATTTAATTGGCACACTACTGTTCACCATCTGACGCCGTCTCCTTCACATAGCCGCAATTCATAATTTTCTTTACTTTAATGGAGTTATATCTATCGCATTTTACATTGTTTAAGTTACTATATACAATCGTCTGGGAAAATGCCGATCAAGACTAGAAAAATTAAGATGTACCAAAACAGGAAGTTGCGTGCAATGTTTCAGCTTTCTACGACGGGTGGAGCATAGAGAATGTGAGTGTCAAAGATTTTAAACGCGACAAATATACAAAGCACAGGTGATCTTAAATAAAGATGGTTTAAAAAAAAAAGACACATGAGTGATTCAGAATCTCATGTTCCCGCCCTAGAAAATGCTAAAAGATGGTTACGTAGGTCGCATAAAGTTAAAAGAAAATGATTGAGTTTGCTATACTTGACTTAACATTCAACGGAAGTGACAAGTTTCTTCGGCTGCGGATTAACATCTATCAAACAAGCGACTTCGTGCTCGCAAACTTGTCATAACTGTCCAAGTTGTCGTAAATTTGTCACATGCAACTACGTGCTCACAAATTTGTCACAAGCAACAATGTGCTCGTAAATTGTTAATCCAGCAACAGACAACAGACATGTTGGGATTTTTGTTTCTTTTTCTTCTCTCCAGTCTTTTTTTTTTCATTAAAAAAAAGTAAAAAAAAAAAAAAAGCTACAGAGATACGGAAAGTCAGTCGACACTCATTGATCATGTGATGAGAATAAGAGCTCTGAAAACAATTACCGCGGGGGAAAATAAAACGGAAACCAAATAAATAAAACAAAGAGAGAAGATAATGAACACTTCCATTATTACAAGATGTTAACAACAGGATTGATAGAAACATTTTTTCGCCCTTATCCGAGATTACTAGGCATCCGATCTTACTACCCAGAAGATTCGATAGGGAGGGGGGGGGGGGCGGGGGGGGGGGGGGGGGGGGAGTATGATTTCATTAAAATACCACTGGTTCTAACAAATTATATTAATTATATTCCCTGTACTGGGAGCGAACCCGAACCATTTAGAATTAGAGGCGGACGCCATACCTCTTAGCCACTCCGACCGGAAACGTGAAATTTATGCCTGTAAAATTATGCCGCATTCTTCATCCCGAAACATGTAAGTCTAAAACAAAATATTGCTAACAAATAGGTGCTCAGTTTTGTGATCACTGTTCCTTCATTACTTTTAAGCTTCACGTAGAGTATAGGCCTTACAAAAATTGAATGCAAGCCTTCCTGTCTTGTGCCATTCATTCGAGGTCTTTTCGTGTCCTCCTTAACCCTTTCATACCTGTGTCCATGTATGTTTTGTTTTGTGTGTGTCCTTCTGTTTCTCTTACCCCGGGCTTCCAAAACTAGGAATGTCTTGCAAAAGAATCAGCTAGTTTTCTCAGTGTATACCCTATCCTAAGTCAGCGTCTTAATCTAACGTCTTGTTCCACTAGCAAATAAATATTAGACAAACATAAAGGTATGTTTTCAGACACTCGTAAGAAATAAAGAAGTAGAACACTAGGCAACAGAAAAACAACAGATGTGAGTGGCTTACTCAGGACTCGAACCCAGGACCTTCCGTGCGACAACCCCGCCTAGCTATGCAAGCGAATCACACTATCCTCCCTGCCATCTAGGCATCACCAAAAAATGACGCTTCGATGACGGGTCATTAGTGCGAACCGCAAGAAATAATAGCGGAAATTTACCATGGGCAGTCCAGCCTATTAATGACGCAATCACTTCTGTTGTTCCCCTATTATACAGTATAGGTCAGTCCACACAAGACAAAGACCTTAATACTGTGTCTAGTAAATGATAGTAGACTACGAACAGTAAGTACAGGACAGAGGATAGGTTTTTGGTATTGTATAAACATTTATAACACATAAGGAAGGGAAACCCGAGGCCTGTAAATAAATATTAGACAAACATAAAGGTATGTCTGGTTTATTGCTTCAGTTCCACATCAGTGATTTTGTCATACCACTTTAAACTTTTTATTCAGCGCAAGCATCCTGTTACGTGTCTTTTATATATTAAATGTTAATATGTAGTGACAGGATGGTTCCTGTGGCCAAGTCCACTTCTAGGGTAGTAGACGTATCAGACACCGAAACAAGCCAACATCAATTAGAATTAGTTGAGCCACAACGGACGAAGTGGACGGTATACATTTTTATTAATTATTCACGCTGCTCCAAATTCAATACAGTTCAGGCCAATATACAAATGGCATATTATATGCAGTCGTCGATATAACGCTAGGCAGTCCGTTCATGTCTGGAACGCTGTCCTTTTCATTCTCAACATTTTAAATATATATTCACACTCGACACTGAGAAGCTATACTCCCTGTAAATGCAGATAACTATTCACGTCTGCCAAATAAACCATATCGGCATGACGTCACTTCCTGTATTAATAAGTGACTCCGTATAAAATAAACAAACAAGGAGCCCTGTTGATCTACCTATTATACTGACACAATCGTTATGAATTTTAATCATAACACATCCATTAAAAAACTGTTGTTGCATCTTGGCTGTGTTTTTGTTGTTGTTGTTCTCCATGTTTCAAACCTCTACAGTAGGAGAGCCTTGACATTTGAGATGAGGATTCTTACTTTCGTGTTGAACTTCCTTTCTTTCTATGTCGACATATTTCCCAATACAATGGAAACATCTCTTGCCTTTTATTCTTACTTTCATATCACTGTATGCTGCGCCAAGTTTGTCTACGTTGCTGCCTAGATATATGTATGAATTCATCTTGCAGGGATGTTTCACCAAGTACTATGTGGCTATTATTATCAGTGTTAATTATATAATATTTGTCTTTTCTCTGTGTAATTTTAGACCCAGCTCAATTCTCAATTTTGGCTTGTATTTGATCTTTATGAATAACGCTAACATTGACGCCATCATTTTGAAATATTTCTTTGCGCGTTTACTGGGGGGACATTAAAATGTCTGATTCACTATGGCAGTTATGGAGAAAGGGGGGGGGGGAGGGGGTGGGGAGGGGGGAGAGATGGTGGGACAAAGCAGTGTTTTACTGAGTTCCCAATTGTGGAAACTCGCAGGACAGATCTTATGATCTACTGGAGATGAAGACGATTAGGTAAAGAAACACAGAGAGCAACAAAAACTTACTTACTTATTCGTTCCTCTTCTACCGTGAGGTGTAGAGGTTTGTAAGAGAGAGCGCCAGACTATCCTATCGGCTGTCTTCCTCCTGGCCTAGTTCCATTCTAGTCCTCGGTCCTTCAAAGATTGTCTAATGTTGTCCTCCGAGCGGACTCTGGGTCGTCCTGGGGGTCTGGATCCCTGGCTCTTTGTTTCCCATGCTTGTCGTGGTAGCCGATCTTCTCCCATTCTGCAGACATGGCCAAACCATCTCAGTTGGGACTGTTCTACTTGGGTCTGCAGGGGTTGGGTTTTTAGGCCTTGACGTATCGTCTGGTTGCGGACCATGTCTCTTCTTGTTACTTCAACCACCTTCCTCAGATACCTCATTTCTGAGGTTTGAATCTGGCTTTTGTGGGTTGTAGTCATTGCCCATGACTCGCATCCATACGTCAAAACTGGGACATAGGTGGAGGGGTATTGTGGTGAAATTACCGTGATACAACGTTAAAATATCTCAAATTATAAAGATAACGGGTAAGATAAAATGTAGGGATAAAAATATACGTAAGATATGCCGTGACTTCTTCACCTACGCCCACGGTTCCTACCGCCATTCAAACTAAATAGTTAGACATGCAGACGAAACGGAGATATAAAAAGGAAAAATATGACTGAACACGTGTTTGAACCTAAAAGGCAAAAAGACGCAAGTTGTAGTTTAAGGAAAAAAAAATCACGCCACTAGTTGAGACAATGTAAGGAAATGGACAGAAAAAGACCTTAACTCTTATTCGAAACTGTCGTATCTTAGACGTTTTACCGTAATTAGTTGTTTTGTTTGAATTCAGCGGCAAACGCCGTGGAGAAGGTTCGAAAACAAATTTCAAAAACTAACCTTGAGAAAAGTAGGTTTTTCTTTAATAATAAAGTTATGAAAATAAAACCTAGCTAGTTTGATAGCCTATCTTGAGCAGAGAAATAATATACTTTTAATTATACAGACGGACAGATAACACGGAAGATATTGACGAAAGACTGTATTGTTCACATCAGACTGGCGAACAGTTTTCTGTGCATACTTCACAAAAAATTACGTTTTGGTGTCCTTGAGCCCTAAAAATGCAAAAATCAAACTGTAATGAACTAGCGGGGAAGGACGGAGAATTGTGGCTAAAAATAACTTAGGAGGCAGGTACAGTTCTAGACTGCTAGAAGTGATTTTCCAGAATTTATAAATAAAATTCAGTGGGACGCCATACTCTAGCCAGCAGCTCAGCTGAGTTTTGCTAGTCCTAGTAACTGTGTTCTCAATTCAGAATTGTGAATTGTGAGTTTCTGATCTGGCACTACTATTGTGCCAGATAATCTTATAGAAGTATCAAGCGAGTGCCTGTGCAGCCTAACTTATTTTACTCCAGCTAATGAGAGGAGTGGGCCATAAGAATTCTGTGCTACGTCATTTCAGGCCAGTACACTGCAACCTGGCCTGCTGGAGATTCATTAACAAGTCCCACCATCAATAGAGAATCAAAGATTGTACAGATCCGTTAAGATCAGTCCCTATGTTAAGGACTATAAACTGTTTACACATAGATTGAGCATGATGATGCCACCCCAACTAACCATCCAGAACTAGTGTTCCCAGGACTTTTGAGATACCATTAATATTAATCATTGTAATAATAGTCCTATGTACAAAAGTTATATTTGATTATGCAATATATATATATATGCATTTCATTGATAAATACCTATCATTTCATAAGTTCTGACCAAAAGAAATATTTGGTTCAGAACAAATACATTTTAAAAGATTTTAAATTTAAACTTAAACAGCCAGTGTTAGTTCAGTGTATTGTAGAGTTATTATTATATTTAGACTTATTATTTACATGTGTGTGTCAGTGTATTTTATTACCTACACATTACATTTCAGTACCCTAGACTTTTAACGTAGCTAACACTCATTATAGTAGAATAGGTCTGTTTGAGGTCGTAAAGTGGTAGCAGAAAGGCCTCCTGTAACTCCCATAAACTTTTATCTCAGGAGCCTTCACAGCTGACCTCATACAGTACACTAGGTAACATATCAACCATACAATAACATCAAAAACCACTACAGGTATACAGCCATCTTCGTCTTCTTACCAACATCTCTTTTGCTGAGGAATCCTTGATTTATGGCTTGAAAAAGTCTCCCAGCTGCTGCTCTTCGGGTAGCCAACTCTTCTTTGATGCCTCCCTTCCGGTCTATGACAGCTCCAAGGTATTTAAAGCGGCCGACCTACTCCAGGACCTGTTCTCTCAGCTTAATCTGATGTCTTCTTTCCTCTCGTGATATCACCATGGTTTTCGTTTTCGAGCTGCTTAACAACAAAAACGACAACCAGAAAGTAACAGACTTTCATAATTTCATACTTGAGTAGAAAAGAAAGGTAAACAGGAGACACGTAAAGACCGTGAGTGGATGACATAGGACAGGAGCACTAGGCATGAGTTTGTTGAAGGCCTTTTGTGACGAAATTCTCCACTAAATTCTTTCGTTCTCTTTTTCTTTCCCAATCCTCTCCGGCCTTACTTACTTGACCATCCCTTCTAATTGGACCTTTTCATTTTCTACTGCTTACGCTTTCGTCGATCGAGGTTATCTTGTCATCCCACCCGGCTGCCCTGACCGTTTGACCTGGTTTTTATAGCATACCTTTAAACTCTCTGCCAGTATGTTTAGCTCCTCATGTGTATTTTCCATCATCCATTAAAAAACTTCAATACTACTTTCAGTGTTTCAAGCAGGGCTGTGGAGTCGGATTCGTGGAGTCTGGGATTTTTTTTAGTGGAGTGTTCGAAGTATTTCTAACATTTCCAGAGTCGGAACATTTTTTGGCCGACTTGACAACCCTGGTTCCCAGGCACTCGTGTTGCAAGATCTACTTCCTCATTTAAATACGATGGTGGGAGGATCTATACACAGAGTCAGAACAGAAGATAATCAGAAACAGCCCCCCCCGCCCCCCCCCCCCCTCATCCTTTTCGCCAGATAATCGTTTCGGTTCTTTTACATCCTGTATAACCCAGATCAGTGTTTTTTTAAAAACCATTTAGAGGTCCCACACCCCTTTACGGCATATTAAGAAGACTCGCACCCAATATCTTCTAGCTCGGAAAATATGCCAGAAATGCGAAAAAAAGGAGAGATAAAAGAATGTTTTGAGAAAATGTTATTTACAAAATGTCACTGTGGTTCGGTATCTAGTTCATGTTGTCAATTCATTTTGTAGAGATATATTCTGGTTCTGTGTATTATATAGCATTTATGATGATTCGCCTTCTAAAATGTCTGGCATGTCTGCACGCCCCGGAAGTAGGTCTCGCAACTCTAGTTAAGAAGCATTGCTCTACGGAGACGGGCTCACGTGATCACGACTTCGATGTGTCGCCCTCTAGTTGCGTTTTTTCCCCGCCCCACGCTTGGAGTTGAACCTATTCTTCTTTGGTTGTAATTTCCACAGTGGCTGTTTGCTCATGATTTATGCATTCTGTTTGTTAGGATTACCAGTGTTGTATATAAACTTAAAAAGGTAATAGTAGTCCCATAGCAGATACTGCCCTAGGGGAGTGAAGTGTTAAAGACTTCACTAAACTTCCAGCATCGAGAGGTAAGGGGAACAGTTCCCTTCCTTTCTGCCTTTCCTTCCACAACTCAAGAGCAAAGGCAGGTACCCATTTACAGCTGGGTAGACTGGAGTGGTCGATACCGTGAATTGAACCTAACACCTTTGCCGCGAGAGATCTTCGCCCCAACCACTCTGTCAATCGGCCGCTCGTATATAAACTTACTGTTATGAAATCCGTCGTCCATTGCATTTTCTCCATGTCCAGCATGACGCATTTTCTGCAGTAACGCAATATTTCTTTTGTTTTATTTAAACAAAGGTACATGGTCGGTTCTGCTCTTCAGTTAGCGAAGACAAAGGCAGGAAATTGGTCACACCCTCTCATAAAGTTAGGCCTAGTATAGTAAAGTCTCTAACACTTCACTGCCCTACAGCAGCGCCAACTGTTTGACTACTTTTACCGTTACATGGTCGGTACGTCTCCAACCTTTTTGATCACCTCTCAGGAACATGCTGGGAAGGTAAGCAGTGACCCTATTAAATATCTGTCTGGGTCGAAGTTCAGACACTGGCCGTGGTATGAATGCACTAATAAGCAAATGTCATTTTGCTACCAGTGTGGAGTCAGGGGGCATGAGCAACGGAACAAAGAGATGCTCACACAATTGTTTTTTTCATACGATTGCTGTGGCTATTATTCCATACGTAATTTTATCTCATCAGTCGACGAATGCATCTGTCATTATTTGTTCGTTTATATTGATAAACAATCCTACATTACCAGGGTAAGAATGGGAAGCAAAGAATAGTAACACTGTGCCTTGCTTCGCAGCTAGTAGGAGGCTACTAAGGAGGGTTGGGCATAGAGCCGGCTACCCTATACTGTAGAACGTTTAAGCGAAAAAAATTCAACAACGTGGATATTTCAGTCAAAGCTAATGTAACAATTCAACCCAGCCGTCTGAGACGGAAGAATGTCGTCTGGTAAGGAGATTCATGACCAAAGCTCAAAGATAGCCGGAAGAATTCTAGGCTGCCGAATCACTTCTTTTTTTTTCTTCCAGAATAATTTCCAGATTGGACAGTGGGGGTGTTGGAACTTAATATGAAACAAATATAAAGGTATGTTATCAGGCACTCGCAGGAAATAAAGAAGTAGAACACCAGACAACAGAAAAACAACAGACATGAGTGGCTTCTCCAGGATTTGAACACTGGGCCTTCCGTGCGACAACCCCGCCTAGCCATGCAAGCGAATCACACTATCCGCCCTGCCATCTACGCATCATCAAAAATGATGTTTCAATGGCAGGCCAACAGTGCGAACCACAATACATGACACCAGAAGTCCACCATGGGCAGTTCAGCCTATTAATGACGCAATCGGTGTTGGAACACTGAGAGAGTTAGCGGGAGATCGACAGACACGTGGATTGAAGGCAAACTACGAGGTACTAGTCTTTCAACATTCCTTTGAAAGGGATTACCCTTTCCTACTGACATTTCATGTAACACTGGAAGCCTACGAATACTTTTCATGTTTTTGAACGTTTATTTGAGAGAGTTTCAAGAACAATAACTGCAATATAATGTTCTTTGATAACTTGCTCAGTGCGTTTCTTATCCTTTTTCAACCTCTGCTATGCAAGTGTGACCACAGGTATTTGTTTGATATTTTTTATTCTCAGCTTCTTATTAGTGTGATGGTCTCAGTTTTCTTGTCTCTTCTTATGTAAAGAAAAAAATGCATTTGGCTTCCTTTCTTCTGTTTTTAACTTTGTTTATTCTTTTTTCTTTAATGTTTACTTCTATTTATATATCTGGATCAAAGTAGGCCTATTCGTTTTGCCTGTGTAAGATCGTGTGTGTGTGTGTGTGTGTGTGTGTGTATGTGTGTGCAGCAAACACATTCTTTCCTTTATTCCCTCAGATCTTTAAATAAAGCATATCTGCCCCTCACTGAACATTTCTTTGGCAACGCTCGACAATTTATTATTCTATAAACAAACATACACTGTTGCATCTTTATAGCATATTAGATCTTTATTTCAGCCCACGTCATTGTAACAAAAGATCATAATTTAATTCTATATATGTACAGGATGGCAGCCGCTAGTTCGCACTCTAACTTTCCTTATTTTCCTTTATTATTATTATTATTTTTTTTTTTAGAATGACCTTCTTTTCCAAATCAATATTTTGTTAAGAGGGAAGTAACTTTGTCAGGATTCCAGAACAATTTTCAGAACATCGCTAACTCCCATAGGACGAGAAAGCTGTTATATTAATAAATATTCTGATGACCTGGACACATATCAAATATTTTCTCCATTTAGTCTGTACTAATTTTTTACTCGTACGTTCCAATTTTGTCACACGCTAAATCTGGAGTCTGGACTAGACACCATCGAGCATCGACTAAATTTGAATTTTTATCTACAACTTTTCTTACACGACCAATTTAATTTGACATTTGTTTTCTTTAAGTTCTTTACCAGCGGTTCTCAGAATATTTGGATAAGTGGTGCCAATTTCAAAGTACAAAAAAAAAAAAAAAAAAAAAAAACCTGTACATGAAACTAGTAACGTTATCTTGTTCGTTAACAGAAAAATATAGCTACATGGCCCGGGGATGAGGGGGGAAAGGGGGGGGGGGGGGGATTGAGCTTTAACTACAGAACAAACTGAAAAAATGCAAGAATAGGAAGTTTTTGCGACAACGAAAGCTTACATCAATTGTTATTCTGTTGGGGGTTTGAAGAAGTGGATGAACAAGACAAAAGAGTGAATTTAAAAAAAAAAAGAAAAAAAGGAACAGGAACAGGAGAAGAAGCAGGGTAAAAATACACTTGGAAAAACATCTCTATAGACATACCAAATGTGTTGATGCAGCTAGTTGGTTTACTAGTGTGTTGTGTCACCATATATCGCCTGTGACCCAGCGACAACCTGCACGGTGAGAGTTAATGTTCCAGTGTTAACATCTCTTGGGATGGTAAGCACTAAGCACCATCTAATACCCCCCCCTCCCCCCCCCCTCCCCCCCCAATTTCACTAGATCTGCCGATTACTGCTGAGCTGCGCATCACTGCGTTTTTTTCTTTCCTATCCAGTTTTGAATCGACCTTGGCAGTTATATCGTATTTTATAGGCCTTCAAAGAAACATGTAGGACAGTTCAGACCGGCACTCCCTGATTTCTGCTATTGCGAAAGATTTTCTGTGACTTGGTCATTATTCTTTCTTTCACCGATGGTTGATAAAATGCTCAAGAGGTCAGTAGAGTGAACGAACAGTTAGAGCAGAAGTCTATAACCTGAACACGTAATTGGGATCACATAGTGGATAACAAGGAAGTAAAGTGATATAAACAAATGAGGGATGAAGACGAATCAGTTTATTAATAGGAAGACAAGGTTACGTTCGCGTTATCTTCACAGACAATAATATATTATAGAGTAGGGGTTGGCAACCAGTCGATCTCGATTTATCAGAAGATTTTTTTTTTTCTTAACCAGCGGCACTTGGGCTTTTAGCCCTTTGGCCTAATGACATGTCATTGCGAGGCTGGGGAGCCTGTGGACTTTCCTTCCAACCCGGTCAGGAGCTTCGCTCATTCCCATTCACAGAAAGTTTATCTCAGGCGCCGTTCAAGTTATTCAGTCAAAATCCCGGTTGATGACACGTATTCAAATGCTCACGCCAGGGCTTGAACGTTGAACACCTGATCGCCAGCGCAATGTGGTAACCATTACACCAGCGCTGCTCCCATCAGACAATCAAAGTGGATGTTTTGGTAGATTTTTAAGCGACTGCGGGGGGCGAGGGGGGGGGGATGAGAGGGGCGAAGGACTATTTAAACTAGGTAAATTTCGCACTAGGTCTCTCTTGCCCGCATTTAAAAGGGCGGTGTTTGCGGCATCAAAGGTACTTTTTCCATATTCCCAATGAAAACTCGTGAACTGCATGAGATAGAAACGCGATTTTTTTCTTTGTAAGGAACATCATTCCCAATATTAAAATCACATACACACACACACACACACATACGCACGCACGTACACCCACCCTCATATATATATATATATATATATATATATATATATATATATATATATATATATATATATATATATATATATATTGTTACCTTATACTTATTGAAGGCTATTGGGTAACGAGTATATTAATGTGCTGCACTGGTCTTGTAAGGTATTTTGATATAATAGACAACAGTCTAAACAGTAACGTAAGGAATGGCTAACTTGAATAATCTTGATCAACAGCTTGTTGTACGTTTTATCACATTTAATATGTCACAATACAACATAAGTGTACTTCACTTCTTTTGAGAGCATATGATGATAGGACAGTGCATCAGTAATACAAATGTGTTCAGTAGCAGACATAAGCAATAATGTCGTTGTGCCGGTTTAAAGTCAGAATGTCTATGTATCGTCTACGACGCCTTCATACTTTACAAATCCATATTTATTCAAATCACTTACTGTCCATCTCCTTAAGCCACATACAATCAGGCACACATCATAATGAATTGAGTCAATTATCCTGACTCTGAAATATTTTATAACAATAAACACTGGTCTGTCGCTCTCACATAAATATCCGTACACTTCGAAAACACAAGCCAAACTCTTCTGCCCTTAACGATCACCTTCGTTCCCCCCGCAGCAGACCCTGTCCACGTCATACACTAAATACCTGTGTCACACACATTCCACAACTCGCACGCTTTTACACTCGACGCGTTTTCGCGTTCTGCTCCGTTGCGCACAGCGATGATTTACAAGCCTGTGAGCAAAGTGATAGGTAACACTTTTACCCCGCCCCCAGCGAAAAGTGAAAGTTTTCCATATAGGAAGTCATTTTTAGAAAATGCGAGAAGTTACCGTCCAGTCTATGTCATACCTGAGCAACAGTCTATGGAATGTAGTTAGCACCATGGAAAAATGAGAAAAATCAATGAAAATGTGAAGTTTTGGAAAATGAAATATTTGAATGCATTTAATTAAAAGATGAATGAACTGAAATATCTAACTAATTAAATAGTATTAAGTAAGTATAATAATTACGTTAATGTAAATGTCCATATGATCGTGTGTGTGCTGTCTGTAGCATTGTGTAAAACTAATTAACTATAGTTAATGAGTGTCATCAATGATAGGTTCTTCTTTCATTAGTGTAAAAGATTACTATTTGTAATTTTTAGCACTTTAGAGTCACATAAACTGGTTTAAGTAATAACAACAAAAGAATGTTCAAATGGCGAATTCTCCATAGGCGTATCGAATCGATTGTTTCTTGTGTGAGATTTCTTTTCATATGTTGATTCTTGGGTGTCGCAGAATAATTCATCTCTGAGCCCCAACATTTGAAGTTCGGTTGCTGGAATAGGAAATCATGATCTTTTTAAAGTTCTGCATCCCAGTCATTTTGTGAAGGATTGCCATTAAGCTATGACAAAGAGCCTTATACTGTTTCTATGAGATACTGTTAGATTTGGTTCCTTTACCGTATACGTCATGACTGTCTGGAAATCAAATCCTGTGTACTGTTCCTGGATTTTTGATTATGTAGGCGTAAAACTTATTTGAATGTATTCACATAAAACGTCTGTTATCATGACTTCAAATGACTTGAGTTGTTTCTCTTGATAACAATGGTAATCTGTATGTGGTTATGGATATTGTCAAGATAGCGCTGTTAAGTTAGCATGGTATCTGTAGACAATGAGCACTGTACCTTGGTCGATGGGTCGCAGCAATGTCAGATCCTTGAGAATCGGGCATTTCTGTCTATGTACATCTAGACAGAACGTCTGCAAGCACATTGGACTTGCCCTCAATAGGTCGAGTGATATAGTCATATACTGTATTTGCAAATTAATAGCATAACGTGCGACTCGTGCGTTTTTTTGGGTAGCGAAAGCAGTGAAAGGTTTTGCTTTTTCCGTGAGAGGTATTTGCCAATATCCTTTGGCTAAGTCAAATTTGCTAAAGTAGGTTGCTTTAGAAAGTTTTGACAGTAATTCGTCAAAAATTGGCATTGGCTCTGCGTCAGACTCCGTTATGGAATTGAGTTTACGAAAATCCATGCATAATCTGATATTATTATCCTTCTTCTTGATTATAACCATTGGGAAAGAATAAGCAGATTCTGATGGTGCAATAATGTTAAGCTGTAACATTTGACCTAATTCTCTTTCAACCTGATCCTGAAAGTGGATAGGGATAGGGTAAGGCTTTAATTTAATAGGTTTGTGATCTGTGAGTCTAATATCGTGAGAGATTATGGAAGTTCGGCCTGGAATATTAGTCAGAACTTGCTGATATGACTCTAGAATAGAAAGAATTTGAGATTGTTGTTCGCTGGATAGATCCGGACAAATAGATACATTTACCCATGATTCTGTCGGATAAAGAGACATGACAGGAAGTTGCAAAGGTACATCATGAAAAGAAGTGGGTTCTTCTTGAATCACTGATAATGAAGAGTAAGATGTAGGATGATCAGTGGATACTTCATTAACAGCATCTAAGATAGGCTTGAGATATTCAGGTCTATCATGGAATTGTTTGAGCATGTTGATGTGAAAGGTTTTATTCTTGCCTTTCACGTCAAGAATGTAATCAACATCTGTCAATTTTGAAATAATTTCATATGGACCACTCCACGAAATGACAAGGTTATTCTCTCTCGTTGGTAGCAGGACGTAAGCTTTGTCTCCCGGAAGTAATTTCCTTAACTTTTTCCAACGGTTTTGAAGAGATCTAGCTTTTTCTTTTGCCTTTTCAGATGAATCAGTCGCTATTTGCCAAGCGTCTATAAGTGTCTTTCGTAGATTCACCACATACTCATAGGATGACTGGCATTCCTGAGTCATCT
Source organism: Oreohelix idahoensis (assembly GCA_024509875.1). Taxonomy (NCBI): domain Eukaryota; kingdom Metazoa; phylum Mollusca; class Gastropoda; order Stylommatophora; family Oreohelicidae; genus Oreohelix; species Oreohelix idahoensis. The sequence goes on from JAMPIV010018038.1 coordinate 422,289, forward strand.
CCGAACCTGTAAGTAATTGTTTTATTATCGACATGGGTCCTCGTGGTGGAGCACTATACATGAGCTCAAAAGGTGAGAACCCAGTGTGTTCGTTTGGGACTTTCCGATAAGCGAACAGCACTGCTGGGAGCAATCTGCATCGATGAAATTTCGCTCTATCTGTTGCATATGTTGGAGGCAACAATACTGTCACGTGCATTTATACTTCTGAGGAAGGATCACAAAAAGATAAGTGGACTAGTTTATTGTAACCTTAGTCTTGCACAATTCTATAGTAGAGCCTCGTGCTGATAACGCGAATGTCGTGGGTTCAATCCCCACACTGGCCATCAATTTATACTGTTACCTTATACTTATTGAAGGCTATTGGGTAACGAGTATATTAATGTGCTGCACTGGTCTTGTAAGGTATTTTGATATAATAGACAACAGTCTAAACAGTAACGTAAGGAATGGTTAACTTGAATAATCTTGATCAACTGCTTGTTGTACGTTTTATCACATTTAATATGTCACAATACAACATAAGTGTACTTCACTTCTTTTGAGAGCATATGATGATAGGACAGTGCATCAGTAATACAAATGTGTTCAGTAGCAGACATAAGCAATAATGTCGTTGTGCCGGTTTAAAGTCAGAATGTCTATGTATCGTCTACGACGCCTTCATACTTTACAAATCCGTATTTATTCAAATCACTTACTGTCCATCTCCTTAAGCCACATACAATCAGGCACACATCATAATGAATTGAGTCAATTATCCTGACTCTGAAATATTTTATAACAATAAACACTGGTCTGTCGCTCTCACATAAATATCCGTACACTTCGAAAACACAAGCCAAACTCTTCTGCCCTTAACGATCACCTTCGTTCCCCCCGCAGCAGACCCTGTCCACGTCATACACTAAATACCTGTGTCACACACATTCCACAACTCGCACACTTTTACACTCGAAGCGTTTTCGCGTTCTGCTCCGTTGCGCACAGCGATGATTTACAAGCCTGTGAGCAAAGTGATAGGTAACACACACACACACACACACACACACACATATATATATATATATATATATATATATATATATATATATATATATATATATATATATATATATATATATATATACATATACACACTCACACATTCATGGTAGACCTTTAGAGGGCTCAGTGTTACTAAAGTAGATGCCAAAAGCTCTCGAGTTGCCGGCCCTTGTTATAGAGCATTTTTTATTAAAATGTTAGAGGTAAGAGCAACAGACAATCCAAATATTAGACTACTTATAATAATAAAAATGGCTCCTTCAGTCGTAACTGACGATTGGAATGTGCCCCTGAGGTGACATTTTTCAGCTGCTTATTTTCCTGGTGTTCTTTTTGACGTCTTCTCTCTTCCAGTGGCGTATTCTCTATGTGTGCTGTGCGTGCTGCGCACACCTATGCCGGAAGGAAAATAAAAATTTAATTTATTATTCTATAATTCTCTTCTAATGTTCTGCGTTCGGACCGCACGCATCAGGATAACGGATTTTCCCGCATAGAATCTACGAGTATATCTAGTTTCAGTTTACCAGACGCGTTTTATAGTGCAGTTTTTATTGGTTGGTAGCAATCGCCCGAAGTTTCTCGGGTAATTCCGTTACAATGCGCGCTGTACCTTTCGGTTTCACGTTTGAAAACTGGTTTGTGTGGATCGGGGTCATGGCAAGATATGTCAATACAATACGAACATGCGTGCGATCGTCTTGCAACTCTCGAGTTGTAAAAATCGGCTGTGTCCAAGTCCAGTGTTTTTTGTGATTAATTTTTGTTAGTTGCTGGGAGTGCAGATTATTACAGTGACAGTGAGTTTCAAGTTGTAAGTTAATTAGTATTTCGTTTTTAAATTAAGAGGGGAAGGGGTTAAATAGTTGGCGTACATATTCATTTTAAGTAGCAGCACGCCTAGTTCGCATTACCAGGATACGCCCCTGCTCTCTTCTACTTGCTGAGAGAGCTTCTTTTCGCCCAATCTGAGGTGGTGCCGTAGAGAGCATCGCCGTTTGATGCGATCGGCAGCTTCATCCTCCTAGGGTGCTTGATTTATGTCCAGTGCCCTCATGTCTCTCTTGCATACATCTTTAAACCTCAGCTGCGGTTCAACTGTTCTTTTAGACTACTTACAGGTGTGCAATCCACCCATAACTATAGAACAGTTGTTAAGTTGAGACAGACCTAGGAAGCTGCAACAATGTGGAAATATAACAAGATAAAAAATTAATATATAACAGTTAGTAGAGATAAGGTTGGAATTAGAGACGGCCGTAGAGATTTTCAATGTCGTGCGAGCTCGTGATGATAAAGTGTCCTTTACATTTTCACAGTACACTATAATAAGTAAGTGGGAATGGTAAATATTAAAAAATTCGCTGCCATCAAAAGACAGCGCTCCATAAATTTGTTTTTAAGAATTAGTAGATAATGATAACTGAACTTATTTTCTGTAAAATTGTACGTGTGAAACCCTTTATTAATATTTTACCATAAGATATAATTTTGTATACTATTAGATTTGTTATTCTGTCGGGTGTCGCGGCACATCAAACAGACACCCACGGCACAGCAATGTGCCACAGCACACAAGGTGCGGAGATCTGCCATATTGTACTCTTACGAGACACGATTTCATGCCATTGAGCTGGATTACACCGTAATCTCCGCTGGTGATATCCCCTGTAGCACTTTACAAAAATATAATACCGCACACTTATGTTTTTAAAATTTATGGTAGGTAATGTTTTGTCTCGCCGAGTTAAAATTGGCGCTCAGTGTGCTGTGTGTGTGTTTTTTTTTTTTTTTAAAGAAGATAGTGGTATAGACGTGGAGTATTCTAGAAATAAAAATCAATGTAAGCGTAAAAATAGTTCGTACTTTTAAATCCGAAATAATCGGGTTTAAATTGTCCTTTAAAAATTTAAAGTTAAAAAAAAAAAAAAAAGGAAACTTTTCGGCGCACCCCCTTCCCACCTCTCACCTAAAACTGAGCCGGTGCGGCAGCCCTTGTAGCACCACACAAGAGTCGGCCTGGTTGGAATATACTCGTACAAGTCTGGTGAGGTCCAAGTAAAACATAATAATGATGTCAAATAATGAATTAAAAACTATCACAAAATATCCAAGCGTTTTCAAACACACGTATACACACTCACGCACACAAATACACACACACTGTACATCTTAACAAGTATAAAGAAACTACGATTTAAGGACAACGGAAAACTACACACAGACACACCCACCCACTAAATGGAAATTTTTATTTACTTTGTATATACATTCAGAATAATACCAAAAGCAAATATTATCAATTAAACATATTATTTGAAATTAAGGACAATATACTCGTGTATCCAGAGTATCGGTAACAAAGGGGTAAAGGATCCAGTTACAGGCCCATTGGGGCATATTGGGAATATGGTGTTAGGCCCATATTTTCTTGACCATCGGCACACAAGGGGTGATGTGGTCAGCATCACGCGGGCCGCCTTAACCTTGAACATATAAGGAGGGGAAACCCGAGGCCTGTAAACAGTAAATAAATAAACAAACAACACACAAAGGTATGATCAGGCACTCAGTGGGAAAATAAAGAAGTAGAAGACCAGACAACAGAAAAACAACAGAAGTGATAGGCTTACCGGGATCGAACCAGGACCCTCCGAACGGCACCCACCGCCTAGCCACGGGAGCGAATCGTCACTATCCACTCTGACAGCTAAGCATTACGTATAGGATATTATTTCTTCATAAATAAATATAAATAAACAGCTATTACTATCAGCATTTTAATAGAAACGATAGATAATTTCAGCTAAGAACTAAATAACGCAATAACAAACACATTTGAGTATCCAAAATTTGAATTGAAAGTAGAATTCCCAGCTTTTAATTACACATCAACATCAGCATCTCGTACATCTCATTCGCCCATCAAGATTACCATATTGAGATCATTAGCTTGTTTATCATCAAGTGTAAATATCATCAACATCAGCATCTCGTACATCTCATTCGCCCATCAAGATTACCATATTGAGATCATTAGCTTGTTTATCATCAAGTGTAAATATCATCAACATCAGCATCTCGTACATCTCATTCGCCCACCAAGATTACCAAATTGAGATCATTAGCTTGTTTATCATCAAGTGTAAATATCATCAACATTTTCACTTGCGGGGCATAGAGCCATCACTGCAACTGATTCCTGTAGATGAAGCTTGCTCCAGTCAAATATATATATATATATATATATATTAGCTATATATTATATATATATAATATCATATATATTATATATATATATAGCAGCCGTGGTTTATGTATATATAGTCTATATATATATATATATCTACTCCTGCAGCCGTGGTTTCTGTGGCAACATGTTTTATATGATGAGATTGCCAGCCTCCATGTACAATTCCATATTAGTCGCCTTGTATAAGATGTCAGAGGGTGTTGTGGTCTTATTCTTTGTTCGTCTCTTCAGAGAGACCCACTGGAACTACGCGAGGAAAGTGTCAATATATTTGAGTTTATAACACAGTAATATACGCATTCACCCGTGTGTTACAGGGGCCCGAAAGGGGAGCAAAGAATAGTAACACTGTTCCCTTCCATGCATGTCGTAGAAAGCGACTAAGGAGGGTTGGGCATGGGGCTGGTTACCCCATCCTGTTAAAAAAAATTTAAACTACAAAAAACTTCAACAAACATGGACAAGTCAATTAAGGAAAATAAAACACAGCCATCCAAGACAGGGGAAGGTCCTCTCGCAGGGAGGCGTATGATGCAACACAGAGAAAGCCGAAAGGAGTCTGTGTTGCTGACTAACCTTCTTTCTTCTAGGAGAACTTCCAGATTTGGCACCTGGAATGTTCGGACATTAAACGAACAAGGGAAAGTGGCACAAGTAGCAGCAGAAATGAGGGAATATAAAATCGAGGTTCTGGGAATGTGTAAAACAAAGTGGAATGGGGTAGACAAGAAGGCAGTCCTTGTTCTGGAACCCCCAGCGCAAGAGAGGCAGAGGTAGACCAAGAAGCACATGGAGAAGAGAGCTGAAAACAGAGGTGAAAATGATGAGGAGAACGTGGAAAGAACTTGAGATGATGGCACGTGACAGGAGGACTAGGCATGTGTTTGTTGAAGGCCTATGCTCCTTTGGGAGTGGAGGGTTATGAATGAATGAATGAATATACGCATTAGATCGTTCGATTGACAGAGAGGCTAGAGCGCTGGTCTCTCGTGGCAACGGTGCCTGGATGATGATGATGATGATGATAGAATCCCTTTAGCTGTTAGCAGGTAGCTCTTGACAGCCCATTGCCTCTCTGACAAAGGTAAAAGTCTTCCTTAGGTGTTGTGATGATGTGTAGAGTGTATTGTTGATGGTCGATTCAGGTATCGATACGCTTGAGTCTACCCAGCTGTAAATGGGTACCTGACTTTACACTTGAGTTAGGGAAGGAAAAGGCAGCGAGGAAGGGAACTGGTCACCCCACCTCTCGATACTGGACCTAATATAGTCAAGTCTCTAACACTTCACTTTCCCACGGCAGTATCTGCTATGGGACTGCCTTTACATCTTGATATACGTATTCTTCAAGTTGAATAAGAAAATGGCTTCTATAGAAATTGTGAGTCTGAATCAATCGTTGCTCACATCTAACACCGCATGCACAACACATATATACGTATCCGTACACCTGAAGATGGTATCATCCGCCCATCGCACACTACATCTAAAACTCAGCCACTCCTATGCCCGAGCTCTATTCCTCTTAACAAAAGCAAGGTGTTTGACCTAATTAAAACTCACACGGAAAACAATTACCGATACCTGGCTATATCAAGCCCTGGGTAGTTCCGGGGGGGGGGGGGGGTCTGATGAGACATAGAAAGAATATGCCTACTGCTCCTTCAGGCATGTCGTAGAATGTGCGACTAATATGAGGTTGTGTATGAGACTGGCAACCTCATCATGTAACACAAGTTTCTACAGAAACTGCAGATGTAAGAGCGTATCAATGCTTGGTGCAGGTTTTCTGTAAGGGGCCTGGCTGTAGTGGTGGCTCCATGCTTCATAAAGGTCAAAAAAGAAAATAATGATTATTATTAATGAATATAACCAACGTAACTCGTCATTTACCCCACTTTTCCCCTGCACAGCTGTCTTCACAATATAAACCCCTCGTTCTGTTAGCTAATTGTCTTTGTTTATTGGTTAAAGCTGCTTCTTCCCAACTTAATCTGGTTGCTGAACAAAACAGGCAACGTTCACCTTCGATTACTGAACAGACAGGACAACTGTGCATCTCCATAGTTCATCAGGGCGTCCGATTGGCAGAGTGGCTAGAGCGCTTACAAAGTTACAGGACTCCGGGTTCGAAACATGGTATCGCCACGCTCCGGTCTACCCAGCTGTCAATGAATACACGACTCTGCTCTTGTGTTAGGTAAAGGCAAAGGAAGTCAGGAAGGGAAATGGTTAACCCCCCCTCCCCCACTCCATAAAGCTGAACCTAGTGTAGTGAAGTCTCTAACACTACACTCCCCTACCTCAGGATCATCTAGGGGACTAACTTTGCCTCTATTTTCTACCGAGTCTTGATGACAACTGCACACAGAAGAACGCAAAGAAACACTCTTTTCGACTGGACATCAAATCCAGCGTTATAATCTCCATATTTCGATATACCAGGCTCACATTATCATTTTACCAGAATAATTATACCCCCCCCCCCGCCCCCCCCCCCCCCCCCCCCCCCCCCCCCCCCACCCCCTCCCCCCCCCCCCCCCCCCCCCCCCCCCCCCCCCCCCCCCCCCCCCCCCCCCCCCCCCACCCCCCACACCCTTTCCCCAACAAAAAATGCCAACATCTCTTTGGCTGTCTTCTCGCTATTTTACCAGATTTTTCTGACCTGACTTGTGACATTTTACACTCGCTGCTAAATGGGAATAAATTCTGGCTAACGACTTGCTAAATCAATGCAGCTGGTGGAAAGTAAAAATAGTCAGCTGAAATGAGATCAGTGCAAGAATCATATTGAACAGCGTTTAACAATTTTTAGTGCAATAATAGCAGTTTGTTCATAGTGTGAAAATAGCTAGAAACTTTCCTGTTTTCTGTGCTCATAGTGTGAAATGTCAGTATTTAAGCTTGAAACATTCCTGTTTTCTGTGTTCATAGTGTGAAATATCAGGATTTAAGCTTGAAACATTCCTGTTTTCTGTGTTCATAGTGTGAAATATCAGGGTTAAGCTTGAAACATTCCTGTTTTCTGTGTTCATAGTGTGAAATATCAGGGTTTGAGCGTGAAAAATTTATGCTATCTCTGTTCATAGTGTGAAATACAAGAATTTAATCTTGAAACATTCATGTTTTATCTGTTCATAGTGTGAAATATCAGGATTGAGGCTTGAAATTATCTGTTCATAGTTTGGAATATCAGGATTTAAGCTTGAAGCAAACATGTATTCTCTGTTCATATTGTGAAATCTGAGGATTTAAGCTTGGAACAATCATGTATAATCTGTTCATAGTTTGAAATCTCATGATTTAAGTTTGAAAAAATCATGAATTTTCTATTCAAAGTGTGAATTTCAAAATTTAAGCTTGAAACAATCATATATTTTCTTCTTATACTTGTAGTTTGAAATCTCAGGATTTAAGCTTGAAACAATCGTGTATTGTCTGTTTAAAGTTTGAAATATCAGGATTTAAGCTAGAAACAATGATGTTATCTCTGTGCATAGTTTGAAAGCATCAGGATTTAATCTTGAAACAATCGTGTTTTCTCGTGTTGGTCATACGTTATAGAAGTGTACGAAAACGAGGCACTGTATATACACCTCCATCAGTATATCCATTGTTGCTCCCTAAGTATCATGGAGACACCACTGCAGCTGGCTTCTTGCAGGAAACCTGCACCAAAGTATTCATGTGCTACTGGAGCAGTGAATTCACAAGTAATTTGTTTCACATAATGAGGTTGAAAACCTCCATACAAACTCTTATATTAGTCACCGTGGAAGCTGTATGGCTATTCTTTATTTGGCTTCTTAGAAACACGCAGTAAGTGTACGAGGGTTGTACTTAGATTAGGGTTCCCATAATGTTTTGTTTAAAAACCGGGACATTTCCAAATTTTTACAAAAAAACCCGGGACATTTTGTAAAAAAGCGGGACATGTTAAAAATTAAGGTAAAGCACAAATAAATCTATTATATATTATATGTTGCACTTAAAATAAGATACTGGTATAAAAATACACACATTAACTAACACAACTTCCACTTTAAAAAAGAATTATAAATTACAAACATACTTTATTAGAAAAATCGCACCTTTAAAAAAATACACAAAAGTCAAATTTATATTTCAGATTCATCAGAATATTTATCAGATTTATGGGCCTGTTCAAGAAGTTTTTTCTTCTTCTGATATTTGGACATAGAACTCAGCACAAGAGAAATCCTTAAAATGGGTCTTTATAATGGTGAAAGCACTGTCTCAATTTTAAGTCTGTTTTTTTCGTCTGTCCAAAGCGCATTTATTAATGAAAAAACACGTTCAACAGCTGCATTGGATCCTGGCAGTGCCAAACAAAAACTAACTAGGCATTTCAGGTTCTCAGCATTTATATCCTGCTTTGTAAAATGAGCGAACATCTCACACCATTTTTCGCGGACACTTTGATCATTCAGTTCACTCCACACATCAAATTTGCGTTCACAATATTTTTTCACACATGCAAACTCATCAAGTAAGTCCTCTTCATTCACAGTAAAATTTGGCGACACTGTCTTCATGAATATGTAGCTTTCTTGGATGTTCTTCCAAGTCACAGACTCCTTTCCCTTCAAATTGATCCAATCCATAGACTGAAGAGGCGTAAGACATAGTGTACACCACTCCTGAATATATTCAATGCAGGTGTCATAGAAATCTACTGGATAGCTTTGAAACATTTCAACTGTTATGTGTCCTTCTTTTTCTAATTCTTGCAACTGGTTTCTCACAGTAGTGGTAAGAAACTTTTCTGCCTTCCTGTAGTTATGCACCACCGTGTGATAAGCGAAGGCTGCTTCCTGTGCTGCCAATGATAACTGTTTTTCCATTTCCTTTTCACTCTGGGTTTTTCTCATCTTTAAGAAATGACTTATTCTGCTGTTGGAAGCCTTACTTTCAACAGCACCTTTATGTTTTTTGTTTTGTTTTCACGTGGTTGACGACGTCTGACCGACCACCATGTGAAATGCAAAATTTAGAGCTGCATAAAGTACATTCCACATTTTCATCTACACCTTTAATGAAGGGAAATTCTCTTGTAATGTTATCATTTATACTGCACTTACGTTTCGGCATTATGCGGATGAAAAACGATAAAAATACTGTATAATAATGCTAATACGCATTAAATCATTTGGTAGATGCTCACTGAACACTGTTTTGGTCGACTTTCGAATTTTTGTTCGAGATTCAAATCGAGGGTCTACTGTAACCGGAAATTGATAAAGTAACACTACTAAAACACGGAAAAAAATCCGTTACCAAAAGATTTTTTTTCAGGAAGGACCCTTAAAAAGCGGGACATTTGGAATAAATTCGGGACACCGGGACATTTTATCAAAAAACGGGACTGTACCGGGAAAAACGAGACGAATGGGAACCCTAACTTAGATGCACTTGCAAAAAGTACTGAAATATCTGTGTAGTCCCCTTGCGCGTGTATGTGTGTGTATCTTTTAATGTCTTCAGTTGATTTATTTCCTATTTCTATTTTGATGTGTCTGTTGTTTGTGATTTACTCTAACCTTCTGTTTTCGACCAGCTATTTTAGACACGCATCTTCCTTTTTTTAACTTTCTTTTAAAGTGGTGTTCCTTTATTTCACCTGTATTTCATTTGTGTCTGTCTATTCTTTTGTTTTAATTACCACTTCGTCTCCTTACTTCCATCCTCCCCTTCTTATCTCACGTGCGTCATCGGACACCACCCCCATCATTCTTTTCTTTTCTTTATTAATTTCTGCATCCTGTCCTTATCTCTTCTCTAATTCAGCAACCATAATGACCCTTTATCTGGTCTCTGTCTTTCTCTTTCTTTCTGTCTGTCACTCTGTGTTATTTTCCTTTTTGTTAAATATTCTTATCACTGCATCAATAACATGTCAACTTTCTCATCATTTTCTTGTGCAGATATTTTGACATTGTTTTATCCGACGTCCCACCTCCAGTGTTTTTTCTGACGTCTGTAAAGCAATCATCAACAATAACGGCGCCATTTTGTTTTTTAAGCTAATGTTGTTTCGAATTTCTCAGCCCTTCCCTTTCCCATCTCTCCTTGTCACTCTTTATTAACTCTAAACCTTCTAAACCTGTTTTACTCACGCACACACATAACTTGTTTTATATTTACTCACGCACACACATAACTTGTTTTATATTTACTCACGCTCACACACAATCAGTCTGATATTTCTGTGTGTGACATGCCGTTTGCTCTTAGAATTTCTGATTGTCAAAAGCATTATTTCCCTTTATGTGTGGTTTCTGTAATGTGACAACCAATCAAATGCATTTGAGAAGCAAGCCTCAAGAGGAACAATCCGTAATCTTCTCGTGTCTTTGTTCAGGCACGCCATAAATTAGTAGGAGTTTTTGCCACGTGGTGTTATCGACCCAGGTGCTATGTGGAAGTCGTGAGATTTATGTTACTTAGTCTTAAGAAGAAAAAAACAGAAGCAAAAAATGGTTTGTGAGTTTATTTTAAGCAACAGACGCTTGACGTATCATTAGTTTCCTTCCAGCTTAATTGATTTTGATAAATCATAACTTACTTTACGTCTTATTTCTCATAAGTTACGTATACCACCGCTGAAAGAGCATACGAATGCCAAGGGAATCAGATGCAACGGTGGCTCTATGCCTCATAAGGAGCGAAGATGGATATGATCATGATTGTAATGATGATAAACTTTCAGTTTTCGTATGTACCTTCCATTGTCGCGTTTCTCAAACGTTGATATCTTAACTTAAAAAGGTATAAGTCTTGTGGCCGTTGGCAAGTGGTACCTCTTAAAATGATGATGATGTATACAGAGAGGTTCGTATCACGATCCCACAGTGGGAAATTAGGCGTTGATGATGGCTCACGTTAAAACACCACATAGACAACGACAGATGATGGGATGAGTACCATCTATCGAAATACTGAACTAGGACAGCGGTAAATATTAAAGATGAAATTTATTTACAGCTTTGGTCAGCAACCAGTTGAAAATCATAATTCATGCCCAACATTTTCTCTGAGGATGGTCAGTTCCCAATATAACAATGTTCATAGGAAACTTTTGGAAACAAATCTTCTCTCGCTGCATCATTTTTTCCCCTATATATTCTGACGCTGTATCTAAGATTTCTAGCTCATCTAAGATTATTCTCTTCTGGTTTCTTAACTCATGATGAGGCACGTAGGTCTGATGGAACTAGTTGACGTATCTTTCTATATAAGACTGGTCTAACCACCAGGGCTGTTTATTTGTATCAATAGTCACTTGTTCCACGCTGCCCCAGCTACTGTCTATTGTCTCTGCATCTAACACAATATACCTGTTCGTCTTGGTAACACAAGCTTGAACTGGCGACATTGTCTTTCTTGTCTTTATAATACACAGACGTGTCTATCATCTATTAAAGGTGGCGTTTGGGCATCTTGTTGGTTCGGCAAATAATTTGATACAATACTGTGACGACAGCACCAACCACCTTCAGTGGCTTATTCGCCAGAATCAACCATCGCTCGCCACTACACAACTTTAATACATCAAAATTTGCTTTCCTACGCTAAGCGCGTTCAAAATCAGACATACTATATTAAATTTGCCGATTTCCCACTACTATTAAAATCGTTCACTCACTTCCTCAAAATCCCGTGCCAACATAATTCGTTCGCACTGTTTAACTCACTTAAAATCCTCAATGGACGTAATAATAATGAATCTCACTTTGCTAAATAAGACTATACGCCGTCAATACTTCTCTGCCTAGGTTTCCTCCACTAGCGTATCCAAATTCTAAAACTATAATTTGGGACCACCCCAATTTACAAATTAAATCCACGATCTTTTTTTAAGAGGCGTAATAAAAGGTTTACTTCCCTTTGCCTTAAAATCAATAAATTATAATTTTATCTCCCATTTAGTAAGGTCTAATAGTCCGTCCCCACAGCATGCACATTTTCTAAACCAGATTTTTCTACTCCATCTTTAATATTTTGACCTCAACTTGCGAGCATTTAATCCGATCAACTACTTCTTCTATGATCCTTAGCCGCCGACCGTCAAAGCAGTAAGTTTACAGCGCCCTAATATCTGGCCTTTGGCTAGGATCATGTGTCTAGACACGGGGACCGGTACAATGACATTCATGTGTCATTAGGTCTCTTGTGTGAGAGCACAGAAGATCACTAGGTGACACATTTTGTCATTGGGTCTTCTTGTATTGGGACATGTGGTCTTGACCAGGGCCGGGTTTGGGCGGGTACTAATGCGACCTCATGCGAGGAAAAAATATGCGACCTCAAGCGAGGAAAAAAAAAAAAGTCAAAGCAGTAAGTTTACAGCGCCCTAATATCTGGCCTTTGGCTAGGATCATGTGTCTAGACACAGGGACCAGTACAGTGACATTCATGTGTCATTAGGTCTCTTGTGTGAGAACACAGAGTATCACTAGGTGACATATTTTGTCACTGGGTCTTCTAGTGTTGGGGCATGTGGTCTTGACCGGGGCTGGGTTTGGGCGGGGAAAATGCGACCTCATGCGAGGAAAAAATATGCGACCTCAAGCGAGGAAAAAAAAAAAAAAAAAAAAAAAAAAGAGAACACAGAAGATCACTACGGTGACACATGTTGTCATTGGGTCTTCTTGTGTTGGGACATGTGGTCTTGACCTGGGCCGGGTTTGGGCGGGGCTAATGCGACCTCATGCGAGGAAAAAATATGCGACCTCAAGCGAGGAAAAAAAAAAAAGTCAAAGCAGTAAGTTTACAGCGCAAGTAACGCTGTGAAACCCAACGTCCTAATATCTGGCCTTTGGCTAGGATCATGTGTCTAGACGCAGGGACCAGTAGTGACATTTATGTCATGAGGTCCTTTGTGTAAGAACATAGAAGATCACTACAATGCCACATGGTGTCATTGGGTCTTCGTGTGTTGGGACATGTGGTTTTGACCAGAGCTGGGTATGGGCAGGGGCCAATGCAACCTCATGCGAGGAAAAAATATGCAACCTCGTGCGAGGAAATTTAAAAAAAAAAAAAGCAGTAAGTGGCTATTACGCCTGGTGGCGTCTTGTAGGGCAACAACAAATTGATTCCACTTTGCTCGGTCGGCGGCCATCCTTCGTACAGTGCTCCAGCTCTGGTTCATTCTTTGCATCTCAGCCTCTACAGTCCTCCGCCAAGTTGTTTTTGGTCGGCCTCTCTTTCGTTTTCCTTCAGGGGTCCATAGCATAGCTGTTCTTGTGATGGCATCGGGGGTCTCTTCTGAGGACAAGGCCAACCCAGCTCCAGCGTCTGCCAGCTATGATGGTGTGCATGTCCTCTTGCTTGCTCCGAGTAAGCAGATCTTGGTTGGTGATGGTATTCGGCCAAAAGATTCGGAGAATTTTTCTTAGGAATCCGATCATACACACTGCATTTTCCTTTCCTGTACAACACACCGATCGCAATATAGTCAAAATGGTCCAAAATAAACCAAGCGCCAAGAAGAGGAAAGTATACACCAGCCCACCAGCGCTGAACAACAACCATGAGTATAACAAAACCATAAACAGCCACCCGGAGAGAACAGCCCACCCATCTTCAAACACTAAGAAGGAGGTGAAAGAGACAACTCTTCAACACAGACAGGTACAAGCACAAGAGGAAGACAGAAGAGCAGAAAAGCAAGACGTCACCTCACAACCTGCTGCTAATGAGAGGACAATAACATCAGAACTGAACGAGTTAGATCCAGAAGATATCGCGGAGACAATTATAAACGCACTATACAGAATGCGTGAAGACGGAGACGAGTTCCTTAGTCTCTCTCCAACATTACAAGAAGCAATATTAGAAGTAGCTCCTGACGTACCAATAGCAGACATAGAGATATCCCGGAACTCAATGGAGAACAACCAAGTGTCCCACAGTGATCAGAAGATGCAGAATCATGAGCAGACAGACGAGGAAATGGTACCGAGCCTAAAGGCAGATACAAGGCCAGTGATGGGAGATGCCGCTCAGGCGAACTACAGAAAAGCATTCACAAGGAACTGGGACAAGCCTGCAAAATAAAAATTACGCAGTTGTCTGGAGGAGAAGCCACCCTCAGGGCACTCCCGGACGACAAAGTAATCAATGTCCTAGAGAATGTAGTAGGCAAAAGAAGCGTAATAAGTATCAGAAAGCACAACAGGGAGTGACACTTGCCCTGAATGATACGAAAAAGACTAAATCGCTGATGAATGCTCTGGCGTCCGGGTCTAAAGAACTTCAGCTACCACACCGGATCAAAATCCAAGCAGAAATCCACATAGAAGTCAAGAAAGTAGTCATCAAAGGGATATACACCAGTTTCATGAGAGGGTTGATTATTATTGAAATTGTAAGATATCCTGGACACTAAGTTGTATCAAGTGATACCAGGATAGTGCCAGATAAGAGTCTGGTCTTATAAGTAATACACCCTTTCTCTGAAAAGAGTAAGGGTGTATAGA